>OZ014438.1:60155138-60633648 GCA_963966035.1 Acleris laterana | reverse complement strand
TAATTAAGTTTTTGCGAGAATAAGATACCTAATAGACCTGTGATAAACTCCTCGACGTCTGAATTTCATTAAAATATTATTAAAATTATTGTAAATAAATGTATCTAACGTACTATACAATTTGGGACCGCTGTGACTTTTAAAACATGTCTTCCAGTTTTTGAGATGACCTAATCCGATTCATAAAAATGGATGCTGCAAATCCTGCAATATTTGTTAAGCATCCAATTTTCGTTACGCAACTCGTGACGAACTGCATCCACCCAAGCGAGAAGGCGGCCTTCTTTTTTTGAAAAACTTGAAAAGATCATTATTACGTATTTGTTTTATTATGTAAACTAGCGATAGAAAAGATGACATAAAAGGTCATGGCCCATAATCCTACCCGGTCAAAAAATGTTAGCGTACATGAACCAAATTGGTGGTAAATTATGCAGTTCTAACCCACACTTTATTTTAAGTAAATAGTTTAAAAAAAAACTATGGAGGTAATATGTAACAGTGCTAAGAAGATTGGCTATTAATATATCTTTGATTAGGTAGTTATATGAAATCCCTACTTAATGTGGGTAGTTCAGTCTTCGTAGGTTTTCGTTGTGATCTGTGTGTTCGATTTGATTATTTTGGCGTGTTTACTGGAGATTTTGCTTTTGGATTTGGATTTTTTTGATTTGGAAAGACTTAGTAGTTGTGTAGCGTGTAACCGATCTGTGTTACGTCACAGAAAACACAGTCTTACAGGAGTTTTCCTCGAAAGATATCGGGATCACGCCGTGTTATTACTACAAAAAATAATACCACGTGAGGTAAGTTCGAGGATATACCTAATATTAATACACATAATTACATTAATATTACACTTTCGCCCGCTGCTCCGCCCACATGGAATTCGGTTATTGTTGTTTCTATGGGAGCTTTTCAGATTTCCAGGATAAAAAGTACCCTAGTGTTAAGTTAATCCAGGTACCTATACCTCTATCGGTATCAACCTGTTATTTCAGACTCCATTTGATGGCTCGAGGTCAATTTGCCATGCAATTGCACATTGCCGAGATAGTATCGAGGGTTACTACTGCTCTTGTATATAAGGCCGCCGCACCATAGGAAGTTGTGCCCACATTGCAAGCGTTGTCTACTATTTATCCTGGGCCAGACATCAAGAAAGTATAGATACACCTGCAGCCTTTTTGGACGATGTAACTTTAGATTTATACATTGATGAAGATGAATAAAACTTAAAAAAATCGCTTTATTGTTTCTTCTTTTATAATTACTAATGCGACATATACCATTATAAAGTATACATATTTATCTTTAATTCCCGCCCTATTGCATTTCTGTACACCCTGGGTATAGTTTTCATACTAGGTGGGCCGTGACCTTTAATTTCCTTTTCATTCGAAGTAGTTACTTATAATTCACATTTTTCAAAGATATATTGCATAACATCGGCCATGACATTTTAGTTAGGGAATATATAAATTTTAATAAATTACAAATGAAAATAAATATCGCTTTTTTTTGCACCAATTTACAATGCAACTTGTCATTGATGCAGCATCATTTAAATCCGGTAATCGTTAATATCGAATTATTGTTTTGTGATCGTAAACAACTGTTTGACACTACGTCAGAAAGTCGACTGATACGGTTCGGCACTAAGTATTAGCTCCACCCCCGCCGGCACTAAGTCAGTGGGGCTGATTTTTTTCTTTCTTTTTTGATGATTAATATCCTTCGATTTGTTATTTCGTATGGTTACGTTCAATATGGATATCAACAAAATGGCGTCTCGTTTGGCATTCCAACTTTCATGACAAATTGTCAGAACTGTTTTAGTAACCCATTTAGTAACTATTACAATTTCCATGAAATTTCTTTACATTTGACGATAAAATTCATAAGCTATTAATGCCAATCGGAATAATAAAAAAGACATAGTTGACAAGTAATTTGTTAGCAGAATAATCGAGTAACGTATACTAGAAAAGAATAGCGATTGTTTATTTTTGGCATTATCATTTTAAGATGGTAGAAAACGTTATGTATGCAACGGTCGGTACGTAATTAGCTCTTAAGGTACGAGTGCCGAGGTTAGAGCGCTAGCTTGCGAGCTAAAAATGTTTTTAAATAGTTCAAATGAAATATGACTATACTGGTGACCAAAATCAAAGTGTCATGTATAATAATTAGGAAATAGCGACTCCATGTATTCTAGAACCACGATATGCCACCAAAATCCTAACCCTAGACATAAGGAAAAATGACAAAAAAAACGATTAAAATGATCAATATCTCGGAAACTAATAACAATTGCTGAACTTAAATGGGGGTTAAATCGATAGTTTATGAGCTGCTCTATCAGCCCTAGGCGGGTTGACGTCAGTTTCTGGGACACCCTGTATATCAGCAATCACGGGTCTTTAATGAAAAAGGTGTTTACCTGAAGCCTCAGAAGGTTCAGGCAGGACACAGCGAGGCATTCGTTCTCTTTCATGGTTTCCTCGCTTACCGCGCTGTTATCATGTTCGACGACTAATTTGAGTAACTTCTCCAATAATCTGAAATCAAACCGAAAACTTTAAATGAAAATCTTTAAGAATTAAGTAGGTATTGTTTTTAAATCCATTTAACGCAAAACGGTTGTCGATACTTGAGACATCCGACAACAACTACACAGTTTAAGGCTTTACTTATTCTTCATTACATTTGTCGACGTTGAGTGACTTTTTGCTATCACTGCTATCAGTTCACTCACGATAACCGAAATCCGTTAGGACATATTATTATTTGCATTTATTGTATTTACCAGTCACGGGACTATGGGAGTCCCACACCTTTGAAAGGCGTACATCGAGCCGAAGGCAACACGCAGAGGCCCTTAAAACAAGTTTAAACTAGTAAAGTGATGGGACACATACCGGTTATTGTCCATGAGCTCATACTATAGAATTATGCGCAAACGGACAACCACCGGTTTTGTGGGACTATTCAAAAAGGATGAGAACATTGATAAGAGGCTCTATGAATGCTCTATGAATTAGTGAACTAGGCCATTTATGTAACTATAGCGCCTATCTGGCCAATGTTAACTACTTTGGTTGAAACGGCAGGCGGGTCTAGTGGGGGTGAACCGTAAGAATGTATCAACAATATAAACATACCTTGTTGTCCCAAAAATTATAGTATTACCACTAAAATAATATTGGAAAGTTGAAGACGTGAATTCTTGGTTTTTGGTTCTCCTGTAAAATCATCGCGCTCGCACTTACCCAAACGTGTTGTCGGAGAGGTCGATCACAAATGGTAGAGACGGTGGCAGATCCCGGGCGGTCTCTTCGCTCCATACAAACAATTTAAACACTCCAACCGTGACACCTGACGGTTAAAAAACAGCTGTAGAATTCCTTGTGTACGGTCCTTGAGAGAAACACATTCTTAACCCTTTGAACGCCAAGAACCACTAAAGTGGTCCTGTACTGACGTACCTACGACGCCATCGACCCATATAGTGGTCACAGATACAGTGCAAAATAGACCCGAGTATTTGCGACGTAAGGTTGACATTAGCTGTGGTTTTCAGCTGTCATTGGAGTGTGAGGACGACGTTTGTATCAAGTCAAAGGCGTTCAAAGGGTTATCGTTATAAATTCATAGTTCTCTTACATCTTTTTTAAAAAGAAAACTTTATGTCTACAATTGATTCGTGGTTTACCCTTGTTTCGCCGAAAATTATTTAGCAAATTCTTAACTCCCCAAACTACGTATCCCATATTTTTATTTGGGCAAATTTTTATTTCCCAACTCAACGTTTCGCACTGATATCATTTCCCAACTAATGATTTAATAAATTATTCTTAGACAAATTATTACCTGGGTTTTTTTTAAGATGTCAATTATGTTTTCATCAAATGTATTAAAAAAATAACAATAACCTACATATCTCTGGGAGCAGCTTCGCTTTAAGGGTCATAAAAAAAATAACCCTAACCTACCTATCTCTGGGAGAGGTTTCGTTTTTAATCCAATTTATATTTATTTCAGACACCTTTCAAGCTCAAGGTTAACAAAATAAAATACGCAGCTGATATGACTTTCAATAAACAAGTAACAATTATGACAATATGTTACAATATATTATTTGCCTTAGCAAATCATTTGCTACACAATTATTTACCACATAAAATTTGTCGTAATAAAATCTTGCAATATAAAAATGTAGCGAAATAAAAAAATACGAAGTAAAATTATGCCAAGGAATGGTTTGCCAAATAAAACTTTGGCGATATGTTGATTGCTAAATGAAATTTGACGAACCATAATTCGGAAAAAAGGCAGTACACCTTGATCCGTGTTATCAAGATAATGATAATGAACTAAGCTCAGATAATGAACTAAGAATACCGTTTATCAAACTCAAATAATTCCTAAAAGTTTAGTCGAGTAAGTGAGTATAGCTAGCACATGGCAGCAGACCTCACCGTTGGCTCTGAACGGCGCGCTCAGCACGGACAACTTGACAGGCGTGGAGGAGAACAGGTGCGCCCGGTCCAGCGTCCCCCACGTGTACACCTGCCCGTCCGCCGTCAAGGCCGCGCCGCAAGAAGCGCTTACCGATACGTCTATAACTCTTTTGCCTGGAACAAACAACACGTAACGTTTGCTTGACTAAATAAATTTATTTCAACTAAAATCATGGTAAATATTAAACTCATTCGCGTAGTCTCATAGCTTCCATATAAAACAGCCCCATCGGCTTGTCCAGAAGCCAAAACCTTATTTCCTATGGATATACCCGTAATATGGTATATAATAGTTGTTACTGTTATGTACAGGCAGCAGCATCAAAACTAGCTAAGCAAAAGAATATGCTCACGTATTCTCTTGATAATAGAGTCGAGTGCAGATTATTTTGACCTTTTCGGTTGCGTAGCTACTTCTGCTGCTGACTGTACAGTCGAGCAATTTGATTGTCTTGCAGTTAGATGTAATGCGTCAATTTTTTGCCGCGTTATACATTTTCCACGTGTCATTACTCGTGTCACGTCGTGAAATGTTAACACGGCTAGTTTACGTGTTACGTCAGGCTGCTAAACAATATATTTCCTTGACTGTACTTAGAAAAAGGGCCATGCGGGAGATATTATCAAACCGCGATGAGAATACACTTCGGAAGTACCATTGGCACAAAAGTATCTATAATAAATAAATATAATTAATTATAAGTCAATCTATGATAACTTCATAGTTTAACTGCAGACACTTGTCTTACAGATAAAAGATTTACAAAGAATGCTTCATCTTAATCATTCAGTAAGTACGTATAAACAACAACTCTACCTATTCTGTAAATGCTGTCATTTGTTTCATGAAAAAATATTAAAGTCATAAAAGTATTTGACAAATCAATATAGGTATCATTATTTTCCAAATAATTTCCATGTTACCGAATCGCTGTATCTGTCGAAAATATAGTAGGTATACATAATTATTGTATTGTATAGTAGGTATACAATATGAATCGTGGTAAAGTATTAAACGCTCGGTGCCGAGAAATCATCTTCTATGTATTAACATACTTTAATAATGAAAATGATAAAACGAAGTGAAGTTTTTGATGGTCATTCTAAGTGTAGTGTAATTTTGATGGTGTTCCTAAATATAATTATTACATAATTTGTATTTTATAAAAGTAGGTAATATAATGTATGTTTTATTCACAAATTTTATAACTTCTTCGTAAAGAAATAAGTATAATCATTTATCTGCACACTCTACCATTGACAATGTCATTTCATGTATTAATTCAGAAACGACATAAGTGCTCAATTGTATTCTAATCGCGGTTTGATAATACCCTGTTACTTGAAGTCTAAAGTAGGTAATATGGCCGAACACTAAATATACTCTAAAATAATCAAGTTGAAGGTATTGCAATGGTTCTTTTTAGTTATGTTTGTATGATGTTTGACTATCATGAATCATGAAGTAGAAAACATATAGTTCATATTTGGTACAATTTGTGTCCCTGCCCCCGTTCGAGTGTCTGGGGTGTATGAGCTCGCTTAAGTCTAAGTATGAGATCATTGCAAGTGTGGTGTATTATATTAGTTCCAGTTAATTTATGTAAAGACAATTGACATATTGAATTCTTTGATGTAAACTTAATAACTAAATAACACTAACTTACAATCTATGTCGCTCTTTTACTGAGCTGTCGTCTACGAGCTTTATTATTTACAATATATGGGATATCTCCTATTCGATCTTTAGTGAGTAATGGATTAAATTGACCGTAGCCGAGATAAGCATCACCAGGGGTATCAAGATCCGCTATATTCAGCTGTTTTAGTCTCTCCACTAGTCTTGATTAAGACTGCACCGAGTAAACTTCGAGCGTCCAGTGGCGCCCTCATTACTTTTCTACTGTTTTCTACTGAAGTAATGTATTTCCATGCAATCAGACGATAAATTTTTGTAGCGCAAGTAAAAACACAATTTATGGGATACGTGACACACTTTAATAACAATTACCCTTTGAGTAGTCAGCTTAACGGGAAAAGTTGGACACGTTTTTCCGTTAAGTTGATAGCTTGAAGGTGAATTATTATTTAACTATGTGATATACCCTATAAGTTGTGTTTTCATTTGTAGTACAAAAACGTACCGACCAATTTAAAGAAAATACTTTAGTTTATTAGAAAACACAATAATAGTAATGAGGGCGCCACTGTACATCCGGCGTACGCTCGGCGTAGTCTTAAGGTCGTGTATACGGATGTGCCATGGGTCCCAATCGAGGGTGTCCCACAACATTTCGGTAGGTATGGGTTGCGGGAATTGTGCTGCTGCTTTCAAAGCCATACGGTTCTTCCTCTCTATTTTGAGCAGGTTGGTTTTACTGTAACGTGGCAGGAGTTGTACAGTGCCGTAATCAAGCACCGGTAATAGACAAGCCTGGATAATGGCAAGCTTTACTTAGATGTCTGTTTTTGCATGGTAACCGATGATCGGACTGAGGGCTCCACGTATTCTCTTCGCCTTTGTTATGACAAGATTTTTGTGTAGTCCCATTGTCATTGTCTTATCGAAGATGACTCCAAGGTACTTCCTTTCTTTTTTGAACGGGAGTGTTTGGTCTTTCAGCTTAACCGTCGGCTTGTAACCCCTCTTTTTGGTGAACATCACACACATCACACACCACACACATCACTTGGTTTTATCGATGTTACATTTGAGTCCCCATCTGTTATAGTAATCGATGATGGTCTCTGTTGCCCAAGTCGCTCTGATTGTGGCCTGTTTCGGACGGGCCGCTCTATTCAATACACAGAGGGCGTCAGCGTACTGCGATAGTTTGATGCCTGGTAATCGGTCGTGTTCATCGCATATGTCATGCACATACAGGTTAAAGATTACGGGCCCAAGTATCGACCCTTGTGGAACGCCATGCGGTACTTTCATTTCGTCGCCTATGGTTTTACGAAACTTGCCTCGTATAGTTCTGTTCTCCAAATAGTTTTCTATCATCTTGAGTATGTTATTATCAACATTTTTGTTTTGTAGCTTCTTGATAAGGCCACGATGATTTATCGAGTCAAAGGCTTTACTCAGATTAGTGGAGGTCATCGCAACGCTATCTTTAGCGTGGAGCGCGTCAGTGATAAATTTACCAGTGCGGAGTATTTGAGTCCCGGTTCCTCGTGCCTGCGTGAATCCATGTTGAAAAGGAGGTTGCAGACGACGGCTAGTCTCGTGCAATCTAATGAGTATCAATCTTTCACATAGCTTTCCCATGATATTGATAAGGGTGATGGGTCTGTACGACATGGCTTCTCGATAATTTTTTCCGGGTTTATGTAGGATGATACATTCTCCTTGCTTCCAACGCTGCGGGAAATGGCCGGTGGAAAGAATATACCGGGTGTCCCGCATAGCCATGCCACATTAAGGGAAAGTAGCTTAAATATGGTCCGTAGGATACTATGCTATTTAGAAACTTTAGTTTATTTTTAAATGTGAATAATATTGCATTCAAAGATTTAAAAAAAATCGTCAGTTTTTGCATGTATTTTACGTACTAATAAATTTTCTAGTAATTTGCATGTAAAATTTCACATTGTACCTTTATTTTTAGATACAATGTTACTTGGAGGTTAAGAAATAATTTTCTTATCAGTTACCCTTTTGACTGGCATCATAAAAATACAGAATGTTTTTTTTTCATATGTGGTCTGTTCGATTCCAGGGTGAGGCAAGCAGTTATTCAAAAATATATATGTATGCAGTCTTACTTACTTTTTAAAATAAAATAATGTCTTCATAATGCAAAATCCTCAATCTTGAATATTTAAGGTACTTCCTCTTCATGTTGCATAGCCGTGGGACACACTGTAGTTTGCTACTTTTTTGTAAGCCTGATACTTTTCCTCCGAGTTTTAGAGCATCCGCCCTCAGTTGATCTGGGCCAGGCGCTTTTTTGTTCTTAAACCGTTGCAGTGCTTTTTTAATTTCGTCAGTTGAAGTTAGGTCTAGTGGCTGGAACGGTGTTGTCTTCTCTGAACCTTCGTCTTCTGACGAGATGATCGTTTCCTTTATGATTGCTGCATCCACGAGTGTGTCGATGGTTTCTGTTTCAGTGCTGTAGTTGGGCATCTGGGGATGTTTTTGTGGCGGTGCTTTCATACTGCGCTGGATGCGCCATAGCTGAGTGCGGTTATCTTTTGGGTCTTCAACAATTTTGAGCCAAGATTCCTCGCGGAGTGATCAGCGCTATAGACACCTCGCATTTTAATCTGTTATGTTCTTGGCGTAGAACCGATTGTCGAAGTCGATTGTGTCGCAGACGCCACGTCTTATCGCGAGCAGCATTTCGGTCTTCGATAAGTTGCTCGATATCAGGTGGCAAATGGTCTCGCCTACAATCCTCTTTGAGTGGTGCGAGTTTATTAAGCGCTGTGGCGAGGAATATTTCCAGCCGTTCTATGAAATCGTCACAGTCCTGGTTGCTGTTAACATCTTCAAGTGGGCCTAAGGTTTCGGCAAAGATGTTCAAGTAACTTTTGAAAGGTATTCATCTTCGTAGATCGCTCTCGTGTTTCGTAACAGTTTAGCTTCTCATCCTACCTCAATGTGAAGATCGAGCAACCATGGCAAGTGGTCAGACCCGATAGATTAGACTCTTCTTACCGTGACTCTCTCTATGTTTTGCGTTAGAATTGCAGTGTCTAGTATACCGTTGCCTTGATTGTTAGGTCTCGATGGCATGAAATAAAGAATGACCACTAGTATATGGGAAAAGCATCGATAATTAAGTATATCGATATAGGCAATCCCTAGCTGTCTTTTAATTTTGCCCCGTATATTCCTGTCTATGTATTATGTACCAGTTATATAAATAACTACTCCGGCAATGGCCAATTACCTTTAAGTTCCTCGACGGTCTTCGGGTAGGTCAAATTGTCCGAATTGCCGTGGCCGAGTCGGCACTCATCTCCTCTGCCCCATGTGTATAGTAAACCTCTGAGAAACAGAACACGCATGCATAGTTAATTAAACAAATAAGACCAGGGTCTGGTGATTTTGATCAGCAAATATAATATAGCAATATTTTCAAAGGATTTATAAGGACATTATTAAACAGATAGAATATACTTTATTAAGGTCTCGCTTCGGCAGAGCGGTTTAAAATTGACTACTTCAGAATTAAACAGCAACTTGCAGTCGATTAGTGATTGACATATCTAATTTTTGTAGCAAAAATAAGTCTACATTCACGTTTAAAGATACTGCATCTGTTACAAAACTCCTATTACACTACCAATGCTACTTTTTCCATTTTGTGTTGAATATGTTACCCCTCTTCAATTGCGCGTGCTATTTTAAAACCTGTCAGGCCAGAATTATAGCTAACAGATACATATAAGTGGACGTACCCAGATTAGCCTTAGTTTAGTACTTACTGATCAGTCAATACAGCTTGGAAGTTCTCCCCGGTGTAAACCCGGATAGCCTTCTGCGAGGCCAGCATGGAGATGGCACGCGGGGTGCATCCATCGTTCTCGCCGAACATGTACACTGTGCCTTCTAGCGTACAGCAGAGCGTGTAGCCGTCTCCCCAACCTAAGGACATAAGTGAGTGTGTTGACGGTCAACATAATCCTTACATCCTTAATATCATTCCTTGATAAAGATAAATCTAAAAGTGTGTTTGTTTGCTTCATTTTTTACGATCCCACGCCACAACCGATCGACTTGAAGGGTCCTCAAAGAAAGAGCGATAAAAGACTTCAAGACATTGCGAGAAGTGTTCAGAAAAAGCACAAAGCGAGATGATCTAAACTGCACCTCGGACAACTTGGCGTATGTTCAAGAAAAATATGCTTGAAGTCGTCAATGTCATTAGAGATGTCAAGTCATTTGTAACTTTTAGGAAACTCAACCTTAATGTTGTAGAATGTCAGATTGACTTTGGACCTAAGGTGGGTGTACCAAATTAAATCTCATGACTGTATGTATACATCTCAGGATACCTTTACAACTCTCTATACACACACATTTCATATTGCATTTACCCTTTTAAGGTGGGTCTGTAAGGTTACAAACCCACGGCGTTTGATGACAGAAATATTTCTTTTTTGCAAAGCTCATCCTTAAGGAGTTATCTTACGGTGCGTGACATTGCGGACGGACGCGGACCAGCTCGCACTAACACACCATAGGCAGAGGGTCGTCCGTGCGAGCGCAGATACGTCTGACGCAGTACATCTGATCCGGAGCGAGTCAGTGGCTTCAAATGTGCGGTTCGAGCTCGTACGAGTTCGTCCGAATAAACACAGTCGAGTATTTCAAAAACTGTTTATTACACTGACAAGAGCCGCAACTGCGGCGATAGGTTTTTTTTTAACATTGTATTTTGGAATGACAAAGAAAGAAGAACCGGTGGAAGAGTCTTGTGTGCAGTGCGTGGCTGTCCGTCTTCAGAATCACGCACCGTGGGAAACGACCTTTACGACCCGGACAAGTGCGAGTTCATCTCGCGTGAAGAGGGTTCCTTATGTGAAGATAAAGGCCTTCCCTAAAAAATTACATGCGCTAAGTATGCACTCACGTGCTTCGTGAGGCTCAGTTTACACCGGACATTGAAACGAAGCAACTATAGACTTCTTATAGGTGTTCCTGTGACATACAGGGTGGAAGAGGACGGAGGACTAACACTATATTTTCCCCATACAAACCATGTGAATATATGTAACCGTTTTCAAATTATAGCTTGTTAGAAAGTCACACAAATAACGTCTTGTTTCAACCCTAAACAAGCGAATGTGTCAATGAACTTACTTGTAAACAATCTTTTCATTACAGGATACTATAACGTTTTTTTTGTTGTAGATTCTACTTAGACCTGTTTGGAACGGTGTAAGAAATATTGTAGAGTTGGTGGAAGCGACTTTTTTTGTAGGTTCACCTTGTAGGTACAACTTCTTTATTTATTTTAATCCTACAATTATGAATAATACTAAACACAACACGTTATTGCAATAGCGACATTGACAGCCACTAAAGTACTCAATCGTCATAATCAATAAAAGATGATATAAGAACCTCTTAGTTTATTGAATAAAAAGGTTTTAGCTCGGTATCACTTTGAACAAAATTATTTACGAATAAATATTGTAATTATGCTGCTGAGCAGGGATTTTTCATCTAATTTTATGGTCCAAAACGTGGTGTGAAACATCAACTAAATAAAAAATATTAAGAAACATACTTATTTTTTTAAATTTACAAACTCTTTGCCACATTGGACATCGACAAGATGCATTTGATATTTGAAATGAAAATATCATTAAATTTACCTAATGTCTCATCAAATAATTTAAATTTGTTTTTCTTATACGCGACGTGCAACTACATATAACGCGGCTGAAGCTTTACGGAGAAAGATATCCTCCACCACATCCAACTGGGCGTAGGACCATTTTACGGGGTTTGCACCGTACCAGCCCATTGTGCCAGGACCAACTCAGGACGACCAACGTGGAGGAGGATTTGTTCAAATTGCGGCTTGACTTGAAAAAAGGGCACTCCGATATTTTAGACGAAACCCGGGAGCGAGTTCAAGAGTAGCGGGTCGAGATCTTAGAATAACCCATACTGCAGTACTTAGAATTGTTAAACTTGCCAGCCTTCACCCTTACAAAGTACAGAGGATACAAGCTTTACTGCCTAGGGACTGCCCTATCCGCGAAGCCTACTACTACCGGTGGCTATTACATAAAACAGTGGAAGACCATGATTTCATTAGGCATATTATTTAGAGTGATGAAAGCTCATTTACACGTAACGGAATGAGGAACAGACGAAACGAGCACGTGTATCCCGAGGAGAAACCTTTCGCTTACCGATTCTCGCGTGACCAGTATCGTTGGTCTGTTAACGACTGGGCGGCAATTCACGGGGAAACTATCATAGGTCCTGTGTTTTTGGCTCCAACTCTAAACAGAGACGGATACATGTTTCTTCTGAACACGGAGCTTGACTGTTATCTCGACGAATTGCCACTGGCTGAAAGACGACGCTTTTGGTTCCAGCAGGATGGTGCAACACTCACTCTGTACAAGAAGTACGAATGAAGTTAAATAATTAGTTTGGGGATCGCTGGATAGGGCGGTTTGGGCCGGACCGTTGGCCGCCAAGACGTCTGGATCTCACGTGTCTAGATTTCTTCCTGTGGGGTTATGTAAAAGATAGTGTGTACAAAACGGAATGCGACACCGCGAACGAAATGCGACAAAGAATAACTGTTGCCTTCAACAATCTGCGAAGAAAAAATTATGAAGAGCGTACACTATCGAAGGTGCACCGACATACTCGGGCACGGGCTGCAGCGTGTATTATAAGACGCGGAAGAACCTTTGAACACCGAAAGTGAATGTAGTGTTAAATTATTTTAACAGTATGGAAAAGGGCAGTAAACTAATGGTTAATAAAACTCCACTTTAATTTACACTTATTTTCATTTCGTTTTGTTCATGGATTATTTGACATTTATGAGTCATCATAATTAACTAAGTCACAGTATAAACACAGTCTATAAACCAATACAGTCGTTCGACGAAGCCGTCTAGACAGGGCAATCGTGCGGGGTGTGAGGGGCGAGGGGCGGGTAGGGCGAGCCCGAGCTGCATACGTCGCCATTGTTAGTAGCTCGGGACATATCTTTCAGGGCTACTGCGTGTCGTGTGTTGTATTTTGATGTGTTTAGAATAAAAAATGGTGCATACGACATGTGCTGTGCGAGAATGCAATTCATCATCTCGCACAAATAAAGATCTGCGATATTATCAATTTCCACACTCAGAAGAAAGGTAAATATATTATTTTAAAGTGCTTAATTTACAACATTTTTGTCATGTCATGCCAACGTAAACAACATGGCGGATGTAAAAGCGTGACGCCTGCCGCCTGCCAGCAAAAATTTAAACTTTTCTCAAACAAAAAAATTACATCCATTTTCAAATTTAAAATGGCGGACATGACTTTTATAAAAATAATAATGGGGGTGCTGATTACGAAAAAGATATCCATGTTGAAATCAAAGATGGCGGACGTTATTTTTTCTTAAAAATCGATATGGGTGTCATCTTCGAGGTTCCTCGGGGTGCCGATTACGAAAATGACATTATTTTTGGAATCCAAGATGGCGGACGTACCTTTTTTTTTAATATAATGATATGGGTGTCATTTTCGAGGTTTCTCGGGGTGCGGATTACGAAAATGACATTATTTTTGGAATCCAAGATGGCGGACGTTTTTTTTGAAATATAATGATATGGGTGTCATTTTCGAGGTCCCTCGGGGTGCTGATTACGAAAATGACATCCATATTGAAATCCAAGATGGTGAACATAAATTCTTTAAACAAAATTGTATGGGTGTTTGAATCTAAAATCATACCTAAGTTATTTATGGCGGAACAAAGAAACGTACATACATACTTTAAACCTAAAACCATTACCCTCATTTTTTGGGCAGTTGTGTAGTTTGTGACAACCCTAGGTAATTACTGTGGCCTTGTGCGGCGTCGGCATTTACGCAAACATCAAAGGCGTCGGCCCACTGTTAGTTACTCTTTACACTGTGGTATAAATATGGGTAAAGCAGTAAAGAAACTAGGCCTACTTTTCGAGATAAATACCTACTCTCCAATTGAGCGTTAGGGTCGTCCTCAAAATTTTAGTAAAATTGAAAAAAGACTGATTGCTTCCAAAATCGATATCTGTGTATATTTATGGTCTCCATCAAGGAATCCGTTAACAGAATGAGAAAAAGTAGCCGCCATCTTGAACTTTTTAGTTATTGGCCTGATTGCTTCCAAAATCGGTATAGGTAATCGGTAGGTAGGTACTTATTATGTACGTAAGAATATTTTGTATACCTAACTAAATTTTTATCTTGTTTAACCTAATGTACTGTTTTGTGTTGGTAAATAAAAATGTCATTTATTTTATTTATTTAGGTGTACCAGAATCTCATGGCAAATAGCGAAATTAAAAAATGTAAAGGGCAATACTGGGGAAATTGGACGGTATTGATACTGTTTAATTTTTAATCGGCTTAAAAAAACGAGGAAGTTTAAGATTCGACGAATTTGTACTTTTTTAAGTTTTTAGGATTTTTAACATAAAATATATGACACTAGAGGTCTATTACATTAAACTTCCAGTATAGGATAATAATTATTGCTCACAAATAAAATAATAAACACACCATTCTTACTCGCCAAATTGATATACTTATAATGAGTATAAGAAATAACTTGAAATCTCATCTAGAACTAGAAAATGATTCCAAAAATTCTACTGTCATTTCTTGTTCTTCATCTGCTGAGGGCGATGAAGAGAGAGGAGTATTTATAATAAACCGCTCTTCTAACATTTTCTCTACATGTTGAGAAAGCTTCTTCTGTCAATAATTTAATATCGCTGGCAGGTCTGTTTACATTCTTCTCTGCAACTTTTTGTTTCATTATACCCCAAATCATTTCTATGGAATTTAATGTCTAAGGCCTTAAAACTTCGTGGCCATGTGATTTCAATAATTCATTAATTTCATATAAGGGTAGACTGGTTTTGTTACACGGCTTCAAGTAGTTGACATTTACGCCAACGATCATCATAGTGCCCTCGGTTATAATTCGACGTATGGTAGTGCTGGGAACCCCTGTAATAAGTAGCATTTATGTAAGACAAAATATACCTAAACCTAAAAGTATCAAAACAGTTCGTTTCAACTTACCAGTCAACTCCACGATACGCTTTAAAATCGAAGATTGTGTTTGATTTACACCTCCTTCTTTGCGTATTGTATTACACACTTTGTGTACAATATTCCTAGCTTGAGATCTAAGCGGTTTTCTCGACATTTTCACCAGATAACAATCGTTGAAGGTGAATTTCAAAATGTATGCAACAGTAAACAAACAATTTGACACGGCTGCCAGTTGACAATTGCCATATAAAAATCAATGTTTTTTTACTTTTAAAAATGCCATCAGATTCTGGTAGACCTATATCTGGGGATATTTAAGGTCATAGAGATCCCGGAGAAGATGGTGGCTACATTTTGTCATTTTGTCATTGGATTCCTTGTTGGATGCCATAAACAACACAACAAACACAAGCACAACAAGCAGCCTACAAGCAAACAAGCCTGCCTGCCTGTAAGCCTGTGGGTAAATTATACTCAGAAACAGTACAGCGCTCTGCGCGTGCAGTACAACAACGCGTTTAGGATGCTGATGGGGCTGCCCGGTACTGCAGTGCATCAGGGATGTTTGCGGAAGCGCGAGTAGACTGCTTCTCCCTGGTGCGCGGGGTGCGGGCCAGCGCCAACAGCCTCCTGAGCGTGTTCGCCGACAGGCTCGACTGTCCGTACGTGAAGCACTGTTGGAAGCTTCACGTGCAGCAATTAAAATAAGTTATTCTTGTGTTTACTAAAATTAGTCCGTAAGTAAATCTATCTGTGTGTATTACTAACACAATGATCCTCGTTGGTCTAAAATAAATGATTTATTATTATTATTATTATTATAAATATCCCCAGATATCGATTTCGGAAGCAATCCGTCGAATAAATAAAAGCAAGAAGAATTAATATAAAATGCAAAGGAAACCATGGTCTCGACGCGACACTCGAGTCTTACAGCACTGCCATATCCGCTTCGCGGTCTCGTAGAGGCGTGCGTCTGTGTGAGTGCGTCGTGCGTGCGTTTCGGATATTTGTTCCTAGTTTCTTTACTGCTTTAGCTATATATTGGGAATTTATTCACTTTAATATTAACTTCGAAATTCTTTTTAAATTTCATTAAGACTGCGCCGAGCGGACACCGGATGTACAGTGGCGCCCTCATTACTATTATTGTGTTTTCTAATAAACTAAAGTATTTTCTTGAAATTGGTCGGTAGGTTATACTTTCCTGGAATTCTACCTGTGAGACAGATAGCTTGGTATCCATCTCCACCTTAATCTGTTCTGAAATTTGAATCATACGTCTGGTTGTTTACGTTTTCGCATCTCTTTAGGATTCATCGAGAGATTTGGATTCGACGAATACTTAAAAGGCGGTGATCTTGACATTGCCATTATGAAGTAGTAGATAGAATTAACGTCGTCCGGCTTTCCTTATAGGGTTTCGGTTTCGCGTAGTCGATCGTCTGGCTCTGTCTGAAGCGCCACAGATGAGTGCGAATACAAAGTCTTGTAATATATAACTGGGCACACTAATATTGTCACTATTCACCTTTACTTAAAGTTCACTTTCGTCTGTAGTAATTTAATTGAAGTTATTTTATTATTTCACACTTGGAACAAATATTACGTACGGCCAATAGCTCCAAAGGCGCGAACGCGAAAAAAAGGTATTATTGTTTTTTGCTTAATTTATGATTATAACCATCGCAAATCAACTGTGTACAGTCAACAGCATAAATAAGTGATCATTTACGTACCTTGTCACTTTAACGTCGTGTTTGAAATGTTATACAAAATTGAGAAACGATTGAAAGCGACAAGGTACAGAAATGATCACTTATTTATGCTGTTGACTGTACCTCTAAATCGACGTAATATTTCCGGGAAGGTCCCTCGTGTCCTTCCACCCTGTATAAGTATTGAACTGTATCGCTTTTTTTTAGTTTTTGGCGCAGGCAATTTTCGTCAATATACTTTCCACTTTTCCAATTATAAAAAAATTGTTGCCCCTTTTTTAAATCAATCTTAGTGGTAAGAATGCATCCAGCAACAGGATGTCTTTTAATTATCAATTCCGTGAATTGCATTTTTTTTGCCGTGTACAGACACGACCTTTTGCAAAATGAAAAAGGAAAATGCCAACGTTTAAAAAACATTGTACTTACCAAAAGCAATGTCGACTATCCGTTCGATGTTATGGGTGTGAAATGTGACGGGGTAAGGAGTTAGCGACTGCGAGCCGTGGCATAGCCGGCCGTGGCTGGCACGCCCCCACGTGTAGAGAGCACCACGGGATGTTATCATCGCGCTGAACCAAAAAAATACAAATATAATCTATGTTGTGATGTCAGTTCAGCTACAACATCAAATCAATCAAAATCTTAGTAAGTGTATGCATACAGTGTGTAAATTGACAAGATTTCATATTTTCAAAACTTTAATTTTATTTGTTTTATAGATACTGTTTGGAAGGAGGAAGACACTAATAGTTTTAAATTTTCTCTAGAATGAATAATTATTTTATTATTAATTTATTAAGATGTACTTATTCTAAAAGGGCGTAACTTCATTTCTACGACACAATGGACATATTACGTTAGTCCAATCTGTATATAAAAAAGTATCATGTCAACCGATAATTCTCTAAGGGCCACTTGCACGAAAAGTTTAACCCTGGGTTAAGACACTAACTCAAGTTAAAATGACAGTTTTCGTATGAATCTAACGTCTACTAACTCTAGTTAGTGCCTTAACCCAGGGTTAAATTCTGCATGCAAGTGGCCCTAAGTATCTATCCATCTGTCAATAGTGTCAAAGTCAAATTTGAAGTATGACAGCTTTTTTTCTCGTGAAAAAGGCAATGGTATTATATCTATTCAGGCATAGTATTGGTAAAACTCGATATTTTTATTAACTTACTTGTAATTTTGTAAATAAAGAAAAATAAATCTAAATAAATATTTTGCCGTGTTCAGAAGGCAAAACCCTTTCGATTCGTATAGTAATTTGCAGGTGTCACCAAAATTAAATGTTGTCAATTCAATACGAGCATATATTTTAACGACGGTTAATACGAGTATGCATCCTTATTAGCATAAAAACATCTGTAGCGTTAACATAAGTTGTATTTCTTTTATCATTCTAATTAATACGTAACGCAATGTATTAGAAATTGCCCACTTAACCTGCAATTAACTAAATCTTAGTTTCAACTGACAAGGTTTCAAGTAGTTCAGGAAAAGTCGGTTAGACACGGGTCTAGTGATGTATGATGTGATACAACCGGTACTTAGGTACCGACAAAAATATAGGTAGATTACTCATGTTTAATTATTATATAAGCGATTATATTTATAACGCAACTTGTGGATAATCCGTGAAGTTCTAAAATTATACAATGCTTAAGGTCAAAATGCGTAATTTTTTTTTATGTTGGCACTAATTGCCCAAGGGTAGGTTAAAGGTTGAATACAATGTACATTTTATTGGTTATCATTTTTCGATTCGAAGAACTTAAAAACATTTTTTTAACATACATAGTAATTTTTTATTAGGGTTCCGTAGTCAAACTAGGAACCCTTCTAGTTTCGCCATGTCCGTCCGTCCATCCGCAGCTTAGATCGGAGACCATAAGTACTAGAAAGCTGTAATTTGGCATGAATATACATAATGACATAATGAGTCACACCAACAAAATGTTAAAAGTAAAATCTTGAATATATATTTTTTAATGTACCTTCCTGCCTTCCTTTTTTTTTATCGTCTACCCCATAGTGGGATGTCGTTGGATAGGTCTTTCAAAAATGTTGCGGGTTTGTGGAAACAGTTTTTCGATTAAGGGAACCGCTTAAATAATATTAAACTTTAAATGGCAAATTTTTGTTAGAGTCTAGTTTCCCCCCTACTAAAACGGCATAACAGTTTTCTAACGGCCAAGTTAAGTTAGTTGCGAGGTCTAATTTGTTTGTAGTAACGGTTTCAGAACCCTACACTGAGCATGGTCCGACATGCTCTTGCCCGATTTTTATTTGAATCTGGGTTAGCCGTTAATGTCGACCCGATACATGCAGCGATGTTTGCCAATTGTGCGGGATTTATAAAATCGGAACATAGAAGAGCTAATGTTGTGTTTTGGCCAGATTTGACTTCCAGTCACGACTCAAAAAAAAGTTATGCTGCATTTTCGTAATTGTAGTAACGGCTTCGGAACCCTACACCGAGCATGGTCCGACATGCTATTGCCCGCTTTTTATATTAGTTATTAATAATTACACCACGAACCGAAACAAAGAACAGGAACTGTTTCTTAAAAGCTGGCACCATTATTTTTACGTTTGACGTTTCTAGGGTGCATTTTAGTCTGCGGAATAAAAAGTTAGTGAAACTGTTCTTTCCGAGTAGTTCTATTTCATTAAAAAATAAGTTAATGTCACTAAAAACGTTAATGAAAAAAATGCATTCAATAATAATATGATATAAAATATTCGTAATAATAAAAGAAAATAGTAGTCATTTTAAGTCCCGAGTGGTTGCCGGGTTAGAATAGTGCCACAACATGCCTTCCCATGGATATCGTAAGAGACGACTAAGGGAGTAAAGGCTTGTAGTACTGTTAGGCGATGGGCTTGCAACCAGTCACTAAGACATTGGTAAAAATCATAGCCTTATTTTGCAAAATGTGGTTACAGAATAATCAACAAATTTTAAGAGTTGTTGGTAATTCTGTAGCTCTGTCTACCCCAGTCTGGGAATGAAGGCGTGGGAGTTTATGTATTATGTGATGTTTTAATAAAATAGAACTACAGGGAAAAAAAAGATTCCAACTATTTCTAAATCGTTTCAGTAGTTTAGAGAGGGATGGGCGAATAAACACATATTTACTTTAAGTCAACACGTTACGTGTTAGTTACATTTTACAGGTTAATTAATTTACCTGCTAGTGTTTGCCCCACGGCTTTACCGACGTGGAACTATAGACTGTACATACTCTTAGTCAGGGCGTCATACATTTTGTAAACACCTATTTTGTAGGAATGCACTATACTGATCATGAGCGAGTTCATACTCCGACTTTAGGGTGACTGTGACCACAACCTTTTAGGAGGGTTGGATCCGCGCCTGTGTTGGCTGAGCAAGGACTCAAAAAGTGCAATTCGAGGCGGATATTGTGCACCACCGTGTGACTCACATTAAAGGGTCGCCCAGCACTCCTGGTACTACTCTCTGGGTTAGATGAAAAATAGAGCAGTATCACAGAATAAGTAATAGTACAAGTACAGAAGTTGCTCTTCGTTGCAAAAATGCTTTTTAGGCATGAGATACGTGCCTACTCTATGCCTCTCTTAGTATCGTATAACTTGTATTCATGAGATAAGTTCTGTACCAAAGGTTTAGTGAAATAAAACTAATTTATGGATACATTTTTGCAATAAAGTATATATTAATTAAAAGCCTTTTTAATATACATTGTTAAGAAATATCTTTCATTTCAAATGGTGCCTCAATACATTGAAACATTTTTATTTCATTTATGGAAGGTATCGTCAGAAACACGCTAAATTTTTCTGCTCATTTCAGTTTTTGATTGGTTAAAAGTAAATCTTTTATCAAAAAGGAATTTTGGTTCTTTCATATTTTGAAACCTCTTTTCTCAGGCCATACTGAAGACTAGCATTAGACTAGAAACGATTCTCAATTTCAAGTTATGAAGAAAGAGAGATTATGGAGAGATTTCAAAGTTCTCAAAATTCATGCAAAATCGTTAAGTCGATTTAAGGAAACATGAAGATTGGCGATTGTATAAGGAGATCTTCAGTTTATTTGCAATATATTTATATCGGTATTTAGGCGGACTTGCGCGGACCAGAGTTAGCCCTTAACCCAGAGTTAAGCGTCTACTTTTGTACGTGGTTTGCCGCCTAACCTCGGGTTAAGACGCTAACTCTGGTCCACGCAAGTGGGCCTTAATGGAGTAAGTCTGATTAATAAGTCATATAAATTTGTACAAGTTGCGACAACTGTTACAAAAGCTACAATCGATAAGAGCACTATCGTCATCGCGTGTTTTTTACCATGCTCAACCAACCCAAAACAGAAATACTAAAAGCTTGTACACCAACTTATTGCAATAATTTCGCATAAATTATATTTTTTAGTAAATCTACATTAATTAAAGTTTTGATTTATGCTTAGATTTGTAAAAATATTTTTGTATCTTCTTTTTCAATTTTAATCAATCTCAGCGACGGAACTTATGGCAGGACTAAGTAGGGTTGTCACACGCCTAGAATACATCAATGACGACGGCAGCAAAGCATAAAAGCTTTGACAACGACGCCGCTCGCGCCACGTGACCTTCGAAGCGCGTGAGTCGCTCGAGTAGGTTTTGAATACGCGAACCAATTATAAGTCTTACATCGTTTGTTTAGGAACTAAAACAACAATAATTTGATATTTTCAAAAGAAATACGGTTGCGACATCGCGGCAGCGTCGAAATATCGGGCGGGAGATCAAAAATCCAGACCGTGATAAGAACCCTATAAGGTTATACACACAACTAACTTTACTACGTAATTACGGTACGCTCCGAAACCGAGCGATCAAGACGGCAGATCGTTGCGCACGCGTGCTCGCCGTGGCGGCCTCGGACTGATAATACATTCTCAGAATGGATGAGCGGGAAGGTTAATAAGGCAGCGCGACACGCCCAGAGCAACCCTCTGGCAGTATTCTACCTTCTGTTTGAAAGCGAAACTCTTCATTCGCTGCTCCACCCTCAGTTCTTCCGGTCACAGGCAAATCCTCTCGAACTTGCTGTAATGCGTTCACAATCAATCGAATGGTACTCGAAACTCTGCGATTCGGGAACCGCTCTTTGTACACAGTTGGTTTCCATTTTGTTGAGCTTCACCATATGCTAAACTCATATCACTCAATTCCTGAGCACTAAAATTAGAAAAACGTGGCATTTTAGATTTATGTAAGTAACTAGCTTCCACACTTTACTATACATAGACAGTTTTTTACCACGTGATGGGTTTTCTGTATGCAGTGCTAGTCCTCATATCTAAACTGTTTTGACAATAAAGAAGTACGTGGTACAATACAACTTATTCGTCTACGGTCATCTGATATCTCAATTAATAATGAAATTGTCATTACTCTTTTTACAGATACAATTCCTTGTTGATAAATAACACATAAAATCCGCAATATTAGTAGGTTATGTGATATGTGTAGATGCATTATCCAATAATAAAACCAAGCCTTTTAAAAATGAAAATGTTAATAATCTGTTAATAATGTACGTGTGTGATAGAATTGATAGATGACGAACTGGCTACCTAGTAAATATAAGAAAGTAGTAGTACGTCCATCTGTGCATTTATAATTATGATCGTTACACGTTAAAATCAATAATAATACTAAATAAAACGTATTCTTTTAGAGAACAGTCTTTATTATTAACGAGAAATGCCACAAATACGCCAGTTTGGCTGCCGATATACGAAAGGTCTTACAAAACTGTGCATAACACATTGCTGCCCGCTGTGACCTTTAAAACTTATTAGCACTCTATATACAGGGTGTTTCCTGAAACAGGAACAATAAATTAAAACATAGGTATTTTAACTTATTACCAGGGGTCAGACAAAAAGTGCGGATGACGTAAAATTTACGTACCTAATCTTGCACACAGGATGATGTTTGTATAAACTTCCATGTGACATGTAGTAACGAAGGAATATTAATGAAGTGACAAAATAATCGTAAATAAATCCATGGAATTAATAATACAGGTCTTTATTTACGAAGTCAATTTATTGTAGGTACTTACTCATTTCAAGTGGCGATATCGTTTAATAAATATGTTGATAAATGATAAGTGATAATTGTTTATACATACATACATACACTCACGCCTTCATTCCCACTCTTAAATAAGTTGTTGACCATTCTGTAACCACGTTCTGCACAATCAGGCTAAGATGTTTACCAGTGTATTAGAGACAGGTTGCAAGCCCATCGCCTAACAGTACTACAAGCCTTTATTACCTTAGTCGCCTGTAACGACATCCACGAGAAGACATGGAGTGGCACTATTCTAACCCGGTGACCCCACATGTAGGTAATAATAATTGATTATGAAAATCAAAATTACTATTTGAAATCATCCTATAAGTGGTTTGACGTCATCCGCACTTTTTGTCCGACCCCTGCTTATTACTAAACGTGTCCAAGTGGTTTCAGTTTCATTCAAGTTAAAATTTATTTTATGTTATTCTCTAACAAATTTAATTGCACCAGCAATGTGTCAGACACACCTCACGGAAACCATTAATTTACGATCGTGTGTAGTCGGAATACTTCGTTGAACGAGACACGAATGCTAATGAATGACAATAAAATGACGTTTGAGTTCTTCAAAGATTAGTACCTAATTACACCTAATACTTGATAATGATAAGAATGAAATAATTAAATACTTATCCTGAATTAAAATAAACGGACGTTTATGTAAACGTCTAGAAAGCAACTTTTAAAAACAAACAACGTTTAATTACTAACAACACGAAAAGAATCAACATTTTTAAGGTCAAAATCAAGTACGTATGTTTACAATAATTAGCAAATAGCGACTCCGCGGATTCTAGAACCACGATATGCCACCAAAACTCCTAACCCTAATTATTCGAAAATCGGGCAGAAGCATATCGGTTCATGCTCATCAGTTACATAGCCGTTACTAAAGTCCGTTCCTATTCATTTCGTCACTCTTATAAACAAATCTATTTACCTTTATAACTCCATATTCGCGTACTTTTGTAGGTTGAGCATGGTTATATTATTTATTTATACACTTAATCATTGTCTTCATGTTTATTTTGAAGTAGTAATCTCTATTTAACCCTGTATTATTGATGATTTTTTTTTTCGCTTAAATACAATGACACTAACTGGTGCTTGACATATACATTTCTTTTTTCTAAATATAATTTGACAGAAAACGTAGTGATGTCTTGATAGGGTTGATAGATTAAATAGTTAAGAGAGTTTTCGTCCCTGTCGCACCCAGCAGTGCGACTTGCGTAAGACGAATACATTTTTAATCCAATAATCTATAGAAATCGGTTAAATAGTTTTTAAAACTTTCATTGCAAAAGTTTGCAACTCTCCTTTTATGTTGTTTTTGGTAAGCGGGATTTAAAAATGTATCAATGAAAAAAATAAAAGTCTTCCTCGGTTCCAAAGGTATTATTGGCATTAAAGGTATTGGTGAACCGTCAGGTGGCACCACGGGCGGGTGGAGCACGGGCTTTGAATTTGTCCAGTACTCGGACGTTACTAGGGCTACTATATAGGGCCTGGGATCATGTCGCCGGTACGGTGCCGTCTACGGTGTCACGGCGCGGCGCCGCGAATTTACAGTACAAGTTTCTATGGTGCCACAAACGGCGCCGCGCCGTGACACCGTAGACGGCACCGTACCGGCGACATGTGTCCAGGCCCATAGTGCTATGAACCTGCTAGAGACGCCGGCGACGACGCGCACGGCCTCGTGGTGCGCCAGATGGTTGATCTGCGCGGGCACCTCGCGCGGCGCCGTGTCGCCGTGGCCCAACCGGCCGTCCTCGCCGGCGCCCCACGACCACACGCCGCCGCACGCCGACACGCACAAGAAGTGCCGCCCGATGGGGTGGCACGAAACTTGCACTATTATCTTGCTGTCGAAACCTGTAACACATCAAACGCATCACGCATCCATTAGAGATCTGACAGAGCCAGTTTAAGTAGTCGCCGATCAAAACGATCAAAGTTCATTATCTACCAGTTGACAATTATTTAAAGCGGCATTTGTTTATTGTACTTTTGACAGTTTTACAAATTATTTAGGGTTACTTTCGATTCACCATTACGATAAGAATTACTATGAAGCCGGCGTCAACAGCTTATCTCGGCATGCGCTTGCCGAACACCCTGACCCCCTGCAACTTTCTAATACCTGCCTGAAAGAGCTATCGACGAGTTTACGCATCAAAATATATAATTTCTCCAGGTTTTTTTCTATAAAGAAAATCAAAAGATATCTATTAGTTACCTTCAGGACCCTGTTTCTCGAGAATATTAGTTTACTAGTTTATTAGTCATTAGTTACTAGTGTAAAAATTACAAGTTCTAATAATTGTTGTTTCTCAAATATTTTTACTAGACTGGTAACTAATATTAGCGTACTAATAAAAAATATTACTTTGTATTGGCTGAATACACTAACGCAACCCATGCCACGTTACTTATTTAAAAAAAAAAGAGAACCCGCCACTTCTTAAATAGTTTGACGTATGTACTTTTCGCGGCATCTTAAGTTAATGGTTTTAAGGGCTATATTAGAAGTGAAAGAAATTTTGTTTGGGAGTTTTTCGAACACTTTATGCAAACAGGACAAACCAAAATTTGCCATTCACTTGGTGTAATTTCTGCCGCCAAAGATTATACATACGTACGGGATGCCTATTGGCCGAATATTAAAAAAGCAACAATGGTAAGTAAACACATTTCTTAATTCAGTAAGGTCAGGTGGGGTAAGGGGAACTACTGGGAAAGGGAAACACTAGTTGATATATCAATAACTGTACACCGCAGCGTTGTGATTACTCGATCGATAAAGCAGTAACTGAGAATTAGTTCCAAAAAAAAAACACAGATTGAGTTATGATGATTGAACGTGTGAGTGTGACAAAAACAATACTTTAGTTGGCAAACAACGAAACCACGAGTTCGACGTGTTCGATTTGGATACCGATTTGTGTTAAAAAGTCTGGTAACAAGTCTGCAAATGTCAGTAAGTATTGTTTTATAGATATATTTTGTTTGTATGCATATAAATTTTTGCTGAATAGGCTGTAAATGTTAAATTTTGATGTGATTTGTAACATAACCTACAAATGCATAAGTGGGGTAAGGGAAACTATCATGGCCGGGATAAGGGGGACATATGTTTCTCTTTCCCGATGTCAGAAGTAACAAACATTTTGAAGGCAATGCAAATTTTATAAAAAGTAGAATTACAGTGCTACAGTCTCTTGAATCGGTAACTAACCATAAATGTTATGATATTTTACACATTGCTTGGGCACCGTAACAGCTGTCCTCTCCATACAAATTATACCCTAACCTAAATGGCAAAATAGGTTATTAATTTGGTAAGGTACCTACCAAGTTATGGGAAAAAAATTGTTAGGTATTGAACTATTCTATTATAATGATTGGTTATCTATTGACTATTATTATATGTTATTACATACTTTTATTATGTTTTTTTTGTATGATGTCAAATGACGGTTGGCGATATGAACATCTTGTTTTTATCCGTTTAGAAAAAAAAAATTACAGACTACAATATTTTTTACAGAAAAATGCCGAGAAACTATGTGAGAACAACCAATAATGCGTCATACCAAAAGGAGGAGGTTTCTTAATTCGACCGTATATATTTTTTTGTTTTTTTTAAGTCTAAGTTGTCTTAATTGAGTATGTAAAACTTTGTAATGCCAAATAAAAGTAATTCCTATTAATATTATTCTTAGTAATTATTGATAAGCGTGAGGCTACTTTATTTTAACGATTAATAAACATTACAGAAAAACATTGCACTTCCTTTTTACTTCCTTTGTTTTTAGTTGACTACCTCTGTTCGAAACTCGTATGTTTCCCTTACCCCAAATACCGATTGTGATAAATATCTTCTATTTGCAACAGTATTTCGTTACGCATCAAGTACGCATTTCAATAAAGGTGTTTTTAAAATGTTTTGCGTAGTTATAATCCAAACTAGTATTATTACTTTTAGATTTATTGAGACTGTTTCCCTTACCCCAGAAATAGGGAAAGGGAAACGATAGAACTAGTCTAACGAATAATCATTTTCTGGCGATATGCATTAGAACTAGCATAAAAAGTATTTTGTCCTGGATAGCTAACGAAAATAAGTATGTTTTGTCTTAAGCGAAACAATTAAGAACCTTATACTTTGTAGTATAGAACTCAAAATAAGATAAGATGAATAAAGTATGTTCCCCTTACCCCACCTGACCTTATACAAAATTAAATGTAGGTACTATCAGCCCAATGGAACCCTGACCCACCATAGAACGGTGTCACAGTGACATTATAAAACAATTTGTTTGACACTTCTTATGACTTGAATCATAACGTCTCTGTGACACAGTTCTATGGTGGGTCAAGGTTCCAATGGTCTGATAGTACCTTAAGACATTCTTTCTACATTGTAATGTTACCTAATACAAGTAAAGTACATACCAAGCAATGTACGTTGTGTAGAGATTCAAAACAAAATGAACGTTGGCATCTAAAAAAGTGCACCCCAAACTAAATGTCCCTGTTAATTATGCTAAATATAGGTTATTTTTTAAGATAAATACTACTGAAAATGTTTATATATCCCCACTCTACTTACAAGCTAAGATTGACAACGCAAAAAGGACTGGTTCTGCCGGAGGAACGAACAAGAAACTCACGGCTCTAGATGACCTCGTTTTAGAAATATTGGGAAATAATTCCCCTACAGTGGCTGGTTTGCATATGGTGGATACCATGAGAGATAATCATGTTGAAGAACAACCGGGGACGTACACGGACATCATTTCAATGGATCCGGAAGTTCAAGCTCCGTTAGGTCCTATTGTCGACATTCACGAAAATACAACTAAAAAAATGTACGTTTTATCAACAGTTGTATTGGTATTTTTAACCTTTGATTTTATATTGGAAAACAAATAAAATTGTAATGATAAGTGATATAGTTTAATCTCTCTACAGAAAAAAAACGTTTCATACAACTATACATATTGATAACTACTTGAGGCACCTCCTCACATTGTGTTTATGGTGTTTTATAAATTTTTCTATTATGTATTGACTTAATAATGTATACTATTTGAGGAGTTACAATAAATATTTATTTAGTAATTTCAGGAAAAACTATAGTAATTAGTAATGGAGGGAGTGGCAGACATGCAGAGCTAGTGGAGATTAATAATTTAAAGAAAAAAAACTCGAAGCTGAAATAGAGCATATAAAACTACAAAATTATAAGTTGGAAATATAACTAACAAATGTTTTTTTTTAAATAAATATTTAGAAAGTATATCTTTTGTTTGTCAAATACAAAAATTTTGCGTCTACAATAGCTAAGCAACTGTTCAAAACGGTTAACAGGTTCTGCGGCGTTGTATACAAGTTCATCCGTATCTGCATCAATATCACTTGTAAGGAACGATAACCCATCTTGACTGCTTCGAGCGAAATTACATAGAGTAACAGCACAATTAAATACTTGGCAAGCAAGTTTGGGGTTAAGCCGCATATGATTTAAACAAGGAAATTCATCTTTAAGAAACTCTATAGCACATTCAATTAGTCTCCTGGTCTTCTTGTGAGCTTGGAGAAAACTTTTATTTGCTTGATCATTTGGATCCATGATTATAGGTGGGATTAACCAATCTTTAAGTGGATAAGCACTATCTGCAAGTAATATTGTGTTAGTTAACGGTCTCCAGCTGTTTTCCATTCTACGAATGAGTCCACTGTTTCTTAATACTCTTGAATCGTGTACTGCCCGTGGCCAATTAGCATATGAATAATAAAATTTGAGATCGGGACCGCAAACTATTAAACAATTGATTGAGTGCTTTCCATGTCTGTCGACAAACTGTTCTTCGTTTTCATTTGGGGCATCGATAGGAATTTATGTACCATCTAAACATCCAGCAACCATAGGCATTCCAGCCAGTGAATGAAATAATTCAATAACGTGTTCCATATTTTCTGGCCACTTAACATTAGCTGGCATCACATGATGTTCTATAGAATTCACTACAGAATTCACAGCACGGCACACACTCGATTTTGATACACCATGCATATCAACTACTGCGTGGTACTGAGCTCCAGTGCCCATCCAATGTAGAGTCACCAGAATTATTAATTTTGGTGATAAGGCTTGAGTTCTCTTAGTTAGTCGTTGCAATCCAGGCCCGATTACTGTTATGAGATCTTCCATCTTCGTGCTAGTTAGCCGAAACTTTTCATTGAATTGGTATGAAGATTCAAATATCTCGTATGTATTTCTGTTTAGAAAAATTCTACGACGGCGAATTATTATTACACTTTCGTCTTCACTGTCGGAGTCTGACCACATTTTTGTTGTATTTTTACGTAAATTTGAGAGTACCTAATGTTTTTTTCTGATAACTTTTACAAGTCTTTTGAGACTAGTAGCTTTACAAGTGTAATTTACAAGTGTATTTATCAAATATTTTTTTCATGAAACAAAACTGAGTTTACTTTTTTTTTTTTTTTATGGCTTAGAGAAGACAAACGAGCACACAGGCCACCTGATGGTAAGTGGAAACTGTGACCCATAGACATTCGCATTCACAAGACTGCAAAGAAATCCTAAGACTGCAAACGAGTTGCCAACCCTGAGGACTAAGATGGAATGCCTCTATGCTAGTCATAATATAGGTAATAATTAGCTAATAATAATTAGTTGATAACTAGTAACTAATATGTTACCACCGTAGCTTCGAGAAACGCACACTAGTAAACTTGTAAAAAGTATTAGTTCATGGGCTAATATTATCAGTCTAATAAGTAGGCATCGGAGTTTTTGTCGCACGGTAAGACTAATAGCAAGCTATGGAGTCGTCATTTGCCATAAATCTAAACTCTTATTCATATTCATACTCATTTATTTAATTTATCCTAAAATGCCTCTATAACAGTCGGTCGTGTATATTTATTTAGATTATAAATTCATAACTTGAACTATACACCTGCGTATAGGTAATTCGCCACTAGTGTGGACTAAAACATTCACTTCTGCCGTGTTTTAATGTATCTTTTGTTTGTTTATAAATTTTCGTAATCAAATTTGTATAAAAACGGTAATTATTTGTTATTGTAATATTTATTTTCCAAATATAACATTAAATAATCGTTTCTAAACTCGTCAACGTTGTTGTCCTTGATTATAAAAAAAACCTAAATAATTAAATAAATAAATGAGTATGAATATGAATAAGAGTTTAGATTTATGGCAAATGACGACTCCATAGCTTGCTATTAGTCTTACCGTGCGACAAAAACTCCGATGCCTACTAATAAGTTTCGAGAAACAGGCCCCCCTGGTAATAATATTAGTCCTTTGTCTCATTTTGTAGTTTTATTTACGAGACAACATACCAATATTATTAGACTAATACGCTTTGAGAAATGGGCCCCAGGTTAGTATTGGAACTAATATTACTGGTAGTTTCGAGGCCTTCTAATAATCTAGTATTTTACAAGAAATCCATAATAATTTTATACCATAGGTTTCTAGCCCCGTTCTGTAACTGTTGACCTAATTGTACATTTATTTTATATTTTTCTTAATTCTAAGATTGGCCTCTGTATTTGTCATTAGCACGTTTTACGAAAATGAACCTTTTTATAATATCGACATGCGCATACAAGTTTTTTTTTGTTAGTTTTATGAGTGGTTTTTTTCCCCTTATTTGTGGTACAAATTTAACGTGACGCACCTTTTACAAGTGTGCAAGGAAGTGCAATAAATTTCCTAACTTTGTTGCGCTTCACTCGCCACTAACGCTCGAACCCTATATTCAAACCGTGGACAGATAAGGCTTTAAACTTCGGGTTAAAATTTGACACATTTACTATGCGCAAATGTCAAATCTTAACCCGAAGAAAGCCTTATGGGTCAATTGCAAAAAAAATGTACTTTTTATAAAAAATATTTTACCCTTTATTAAATTTGGTCTACAACAAAAGTGAGCTGCATAAAAACGATACTTTTTTTTTTTAACTTTAGTTCTACAGTATGTAAACTTACTAAAACCATCTCTTTCAACCAGTTGCTAGGCTAGTTGAGTTAAGTGTTTTACCACATTTTTTGCTAGTCTGTGTCGAATATTTTTAATTTTATCATTGCATAAAAATTATAACATCTCACCTTTTTCAAAGTCGGTTAACCCTGAAAGTATAATCCCATGTGTAATGTTTACATCGTTGTTCAGTGCTCATTATAAGACCCGTATGTAATATTTTCATCGTAACAGATTATTGAACTTGCGTTCAGTGCATTCTTTATTTAAATTTGAAAAAGTGTTAAGATTTCAATAATTTATATACCCCAACCATATCTATCGCCTAGACATACTCGGGTTCAAATAAATGGTTTTAGTAAGTTTACATACTGTATAGTTTTTGTTTTCATATATTCAAATTAATATTCTTATACGCAAATAATATACAACAGAAAAAATATTTAAAAAAAGGGTGTTTTTTTCTGCCATACAAAAAGTCCTTGTCCTACCCCAGTACTCTTATAATTATAGTCAAGTATCTTAAGAACCTGTGTTCAGATCATGAGCTGTTTACGTGATTTATCTATGATATTGAATGCTTTTTCATTTAAATGCATTTTGTTACATGTGATAGACACTTAACAAGACAAAATTCCCTGATAAAAACTTGTCCCAACTTTTCATCCTTTGTATAACGTCCTTTGTATGACTAAGTTTACGAAGTTCTAAAGCAATTATGAACGCATCCATAACTTTTTCTCATGCAGCAACACTGTTTCTACTTACAACCTAAACAATCTAAGTGTCAGACATGTTTGTTTTCAAGTAGTATTTTGATGTCGGCAGTTCAGTCAATTTCGTCGAAATAAAAGTTGTGTTTGTGTGACGCTATAATGACGTAATTTTCTTAATTTTACCGTGATATTCATTTCTATAACCTAGAGTAATCTATGCGTAAAATAACCAGTATATTTGAACTAAAAACACCTTTCAAATTTCTAACATATTTACTTTTATTTGTTTTGTCACAGCCAAATTTGTCTCCTTTGGATGACATTGTATAACGTCATACAAAGGAAACGGCCTAAAGCACTATACACATTGTTATTTTTAATGGATTTCTCTTTTTTTCAATGATGCCAGTCCTAAAAAAAAATGTTTTTATTTTATTTATAAGCGGAACTAATAAAGAGAATTTTTTAATTATTAATCTTTATTATTTTCACTTAAAATAATAATTAAATGGACAGGCCTCCGTCTACTAATAACAAAAAATCGACTCTCCTGTCATATTCATTAACTATGGTTATAAGTAAAAAAAACAGTTTTTTTTAAATAAGTATTAAAAAAAACTCTTACATAAAAAATAAACATTTAAATATAAAATCAACATTTCTTTTTTTTCTCAATATGAACCTATTCTTATGAATTCCTTTGTGTGACTAAAATTCCCTTGTATGACAAAATAAAGACATATTCCTTTGTATTTCTTTTGTATGACGTACAATTTATTTGGAATTGACCCTTATCCGTCCACAAAGTCGACGGGCCCCTATCTATTCATAGGCAGTTTGCCCATAAGGAACTGAGAAACGTAAACTACGTTTCTTGTCTTTTTGACCTTTTGTTGCCTACTGTATTTGGGGGAACGTATCATAATTTATAAAGTTCAAAATACATAATGGGTCATAATACATAATGTATAACGGTTTTATTTCTGAAGCTGCAAACTTTTCAGGATCATTTAAAAGGTCATTGTATAGATTAGGTTAGGTTTATTTTATAACAACCCCGAAAAGTTTACGGTTTCAGAAATAACACTATTATATATTATGAACCATTATGCATTATGACCCATTATGTATTGGAGAAATACTGGAAGGGCCGAATCTTAAGTACCCGAAACCGACGTTCGTGCATGACTCGATGTACATGAATGTGGAAGAAGCGAAAGAAATTTGTCAAGATCGTAGCAAGTGGAAAGAAGTGGTCCCTGCCTACCCCTCTGGGAAACAGGCGTGATTTAACGTATGTATGTATTTTGATCTTTATACATTATGATACGTAACCGTATTTGACCATAATAAATTATCATTATTGAACTACATAAATATTCCAATCACGGCAACTGGTTTAATATGAACTTACGGGATTTTACCTAAACAAACATACAGAACTTCAAGCTTATTAATAGCGATTGGCTGCTGGCCATAGCCACACTTGCACTCACAACAGGCAGCATATCTACCAATCGTGTTTCATAGAAAAACGAAGATTACCAATAGCTATTAAGGAACTGGTAACTGTTCTAACATTTGTATGTTAGTTGTTAGTAGAGTAGATAAATAATAAAAGCTTGTAAAAAAGTAACCTTGCACAAGATGCGGCGACATGGTATCGTATTGCATGGTGTAAACATCGCCGTCGCTCGTCAGCATGAGCGCCAGTTTCTCGGCGCATGCGATCTGCCTGAAGCGCAGAGCCCCGAGGCACAGGGGGCCGTAGCCAACCGAGTGCAGCTCCTGGGCTGACTCCGTGCACTGCCAAAAAGTAAAGTATATCCCCATTATTTATGCATTTATAACTCATTTCCAACTGTAAGAAGGGACGCTTGGTTTATCAGATATATCTATATTGACCATAATGCTAAAATTATCGTTATTGATACGATTAACTGATCCCCTGTATTTTTAAATCCATAGAAAAGTCGCCATTCAGCCTCCTCTGCAAAGCAAACTTAAACCTAATCATATGTTAGAGCAAGACATCCATAGTTGCCAACACGCCACACCAGTTATCCACACGTAGCCCTGAACATTTTGTTCAACTAACCGGCCCCTAAGGCCCACCATACATCGAAATATATCAATGAAGTCTAAAACTAGAGTGAAAATATCAAGTCAGAATGTTCGGATGATTGGCCCTCAACTACGAAAGTAGTCAAATAAAAGGTGACCGACCACTGTTTAATGAATACAGTTTGTAAAAACGCCACCCAAAAGACGGTTTATTTATAAGGCCGCCTTTACACCTGTAAGTTTTACTTACGTAAGTGACTTACGTAAGCAACTTACGATAAATTTTCAAGTGTAAACACTCGTTGTAAGTGACTTACTGTAAGTTCTTACAACTTACGTAAATTGGAAAATTGCAAGTCTAAACGCGTTCGAGTTTGTTTACGGAAGCGACTTACAACTTATCGAACTAAATTGATAAGTTTAGAACTTACAAAAAAGAAAACCGGGCAAGAGCATGTCGGACCATGCTCAGTGTAGGGTTCCGAAGCCGTAACGACAAACACAAAAAACTATCTCAAAAATCAACATGTATGAACCAATTTTCTATTTAAAGTTATTTGGCGCTGTCTTAGATGATTTTTAGTAGGTATAAACCCGTTAGTCGCCTGTATCTCAGGAACTAATTAAGTCTACTAAGGCCCTGTTGTTTGATCAGTAGTTAAACTAACTAATTGTTAAAATTTGAAAAAGGAATCGAAAATTTGAAGTAATCTCAAGGAAATGTGTCAAATTTTCAATTCCTTTTTAAAAAAATTAACAATTAGTTAGTTTAACTACTGATCAAACAACAGGCCCAAGTAATGATTCTTTTTCTTATAAATTCGTATATAATATCTCAAACAAGAGCCAAGCTTTTAAGTGTGAGATCAGTATACCTACCTATGTAGGTAGTTAGGTATCTAAACTGTTTCAAACCGACTTTAAATTACAATAAAAGTTTAATCTTTTATAAAGTAATTAATAGAAATTGAAAAAAAAACAAGGGCCAGTAAATATAATTTTAAGTTTTCTAAACGATACTCGACTCAAATCAATAATCTAATCGATTATTTGTAAACTTTCAGATCGCAAATCGCAAACTTGTAGGTAGCATTTCGGGCACGTCCGAACAGCATCTAGGCGCTCGAAATAAGTAATTGGTCCAGAACTTGTTGTTAAAAAAACTTTATTTAATGAATAAAAGTTACAGCATAACCACTAGGTTGGTAGTCGCGACAATAATCGGCTTATACTAATTAATTGCTAACTTATATACTAAGTAAAACACTAGTCAGCACACTGAGCATCCACGTGCTTAGGGTAGCTGACGAATCTAAAAGGCGTGGGTTCACCAGCCTTAACTCCTCCCTCCCCAAGTGAGGAATTATCTGAGGGTGACGATGAAGCCTTCAGAGAATTCCGTTTAGTAATTACTAGTTTATTATATAATTTATAACTACCCAAACCCAGTATACTTATAATTATTCCTATATAGAGTAACAAGGTCCCTAAGCTAATCTTATCACTAACCACGTAATTAATTATTTCTTCATCACTATCGCTATCACTGACACTATGCAGGATGTCTTTTATTTCGCTGAAATCTACGCCTCGGAGGTCCCTCTGCTTGTCTCCTTGGTTGATCTTCTCTATTGTGGGCAGCTGTACTGGCGGTGTTGTTATTCTTGTTAGGGTCATGTTTCTCGGGGGTTTGATGATGACGTTTCCTAATTGGACTTCACATTGTGGGTTAGGTGTTAGGATAAACGTTCCTTGTAGTAATTGCTTGTGGACTTCATTGTTACAGCTTTCTGTAATTATGGAACCATTTCGTGAATATATTAGCCATGTGTCTTCAAGTATTCTTAGCATCCGGGTTTCCTCAATATGGACTATGTTTTGTTTGCAAGCGGTGTAATTATTTCTCAGCTGCATAAGTTGTTCAATACACGTCTCTACGGTGTACTGCTCTACGGCGTCTTCTTTGCACAGGAATCTGTCGTCTTCGATCTGTTCACAGGGGCTCCTTAGGGATCTGTATTTTAATCTATTCACCAATAGGAAAGGGTATTGAGGGATGATGATGAACGTTATTTTTGTAATTGGGTTGAAAATAGGGATAGGGATGATCTTGTAATACGTGTACGTGTTTTTGTTAGTTAACGGTATTTCTAGAATAAATACTAACGTGGCGTTATTAACATAAGACTTAAGAATAATATTACGTTCTAGTTTGAGTAAGTTTGCCATAGTAACAGGATATAACAGCTGATCATGTTTGTTGATTGTTTTTAAAATGTCATACAACTCCGTGGAATTTATTATTGACTGATGTAAAGTGTGGAGTTTGCTAAAAGCAATTGCTGTCTCTAAGTCTTGGATGACGTTTAGTATTGTTTGAAAGTTATGTAGAATTTGATACAGGCTGTTTAATACAGAGACGGAATTGGATAATTTGTTTTCGTCTTTTATTAGCGATTCGATTAGCAAAGTTTTATGGTGTAAATGGTTAACGTTAAAATTAATGGTATCGGATATATTTATTAATTTGTCAAAGACTTTCTGCATTAAAGAGGTTTTTCTTTCTATTAAATGTTCCCTATGCTTTAGTCTATTTATTTCATCGTTATACCTTATGGCATCCTCGTTGTCCAGGTTACCCGAAATAGTCTTAATTAATGAGCCTAATGGGTTAAAGATTCCCCTTTTTACTCTACTTGTGGGTAAAATTTGCTTAAGCCTATCTCTAGTTAGTTATATGGATGTTTCAATATGCAAGGTCATACCTACAAATTCCCTTCTTAATTCTGACTGCTTATATATAATTTCTTTTAACTTAATATATTCCTGTAGATTATTTTCTACTTGTATCATTATCGAATCTAAATCTACTGTTTTAAAAACTGTCCATTTATTACTCCTCACTACAGCTATCCCTAACCTCATCGGAGCTATTCCTGGATTCCGCTCTAAATTCTGGATCTTCAGGCTGGCTCCTTGGCTTGCTAGGGCCAGCAGCATCGTTAGGCACCATCTGTGGAGGGCGTTTAATATTTTTCAGCGCTACTCTAGTTTTTCTTTTCTTTAATTGAACTGGTACAATATTTTTGTCAGGTTCCCCAATAACCTGAGCTTTTTCGTATCGAGGTAGTTCCTTTGCTTTTCTAGTGCGGGTATTCTTCATGAATATTTCGTCGCCCTGTTTAATGAGCGGAGGTTGTTCTCCACCCCTTTTATCTCTAACCTTAACCTTATTCTGAACTAACTTATCGGCTATATATTCATAAAGAATTGTTAATCTTTTCCTATGATCCTGTAAAAGCTTCTGTTGTATATGGTTCTTTATTTATGTCGAAGGCATTTCCTACGTCCGTTTGCCCAAATACTATCTCAAATGGTGTACAATCGGTCGCAGAATGAATTGTATTGTTGTATGCCATGATGGCATACGTCATTACGGATGCTGCATCTAAATCATTTTTGTCATATTTCGCTAAGCGATAAATCTCTATTATCGTGGAGTGAAATCTTTCTACAATAGCCATTGAGTTGGGGTTGTTTGGAGTACCGATATGAAGATCGATTTTGTACATAACCATGAATTCCTTAATTAAGTCGTTGTTAAATTCGGCTCCGGAATCACTATTTATTTTACTTGGTACTCCATACATACTAAAATACCTAATTAACGCCCTTACCACCTCGGGAGTACTTCTGTTAGGAATCCCTATGGCCTGACCTAATTTGCTAAACGCATCCACTACAGTTAAATAATATTTTCCTTCTATGTAAAGTAAGTCCATAAAAACTTCTTGAAATGGGGCGTTTTGCGTTTGTGTAAGCTGGATTGGGGGTTTAATAGGTTTTCTTTCGTATTTCATTTTTCTGCATTGCTCGCAACTATTGATGTAAGCGGAGATAGTTTCCTTCATGTTCTTCCAATAATGATTTCTTCTGATTTTAGTTAATGTTTCGCGGATCCCTCTGTGACAAGTTTTGCCCTCGTGATACTGGGATATTACTCGTCTTTGGTCTTCTTCATTATTAGAAAGGTTTACCACCCTTTCTGTACATTCTACAATGTTTAAATTTTCTTTCTTAAATAATGCTGTAATTACGTTAGAAAATGTTTTCCTAAAAGAGTGGTCTTAAAAGTATATGAAATATTTATGCTTGGGGTTAATATATTCTTTAAGAAATTCCTTAACTAATTTTTCATTTCCTACAGGCATATGTACTTGCATAATGTGTTGTTTTTGGTTGTCTATGTCCTGTACGCTTATCTTATTTTGTAACCACGTGAACACTAAAATTTGTCTAGGTTTGGTGTCAATGGCCTCATTGAGAATAGGGATGCCCTCATGTTCCCTATTTGATATTGAGTGGGCTGTGGCCCCGTCATCAGAGTCTGATATTTCTACAATTTCTATTTGGGAACTATCTTGGCTAGGGTTTGTGTCCTTAGTCATACCTATTTCCGAAATCATATCTACGTCGGGGGCTGCATTGTTGGTCTCATTATTTGTGGCTAATACTTTATCAGCTACATCCCGTACGAATTCATCAATATTAAACTCGCTATCTTTTTCGTTTTCTACGTTCACTTTCATTGAAACGTCATCGTCATCAAGCGCGTAACTATTTATTTTAGCCATATCTGTTTTATGTAACGTGTTAATTTTTATTCGGGAGAGTGCATCTGCATTTGTGTTCTGCGGTCCCTTTTTATATTTAATATCAAAATTATATTCCTCTAATCGTAGCCTCCAATTTGTGAGTTTACTATTTGGCTCCTTTAAAGAATAGAGCAAGGCTAGGGGCCTGTGGTCCGTATAAATAGTGAACTTGTTACCGTAAAGGTAGGGTCTGAAATGCTTAACTGCCCACACCACGGCTAAAAGTTCTCTTTCTATAGTGCTATACCTACTTTCTGTTTCGGATAGCGTACGGCTTGCGTAGGCGACTGGCTTATCTCTGCCTACTGACCCTTGGGACAATACCGCGCCTATGGCACAATTTGATGCATCAGTTGTTAAAATAAATTCCTTGCTAAAGTCAGGGTATTGCAAAAGTGGTGCATTAGTAAGAAGCTTTTTGCATGTCTCGAAGCAATCCTTATACTCTTCAGTAATGACAATTTTATTTTTCTTTTTTAAACCTAAGGTCATAGGTTTCGTTATCCTAGCAAAGTCCCTAATGAATTTCCTATAATATCCTAATAGTCCTAAGAAGCTCTTAATTTCTGTAGTTGTTCTAGGTAAAGGATATTTTAGAATAGCGTCTATCTTGTCCGTATTCGGCTTAAGTCCTTCCCTAGTTATAGTGTGTGCCAAATAAAGGACTTCCTTGCCAAGGAAATGTGACTTGTCTAGCTGTACTTTAAGATTTGTTTCCCGAAACCTTTCAAAGACAGCTTTTAATTTTTGGGCATGTTCCTGTAGGCTTTTTGAAAATATGATAACATCATCAAGGTATACGAGACAATGTAAGCCTTGTAATCCTTTAAGGACGTTATTCATAGCTCGTTGGAACGTGGCTGGTGCTGTCTTTAAACCGAACGGCATCCTATTAAATTCAAAATGTCCGAATGGGGTACTAAATGCCGTTTTTTCCCTATGTTCCTCTTGAACCTCTATTTGGTGGTATCCACTCGCTAAATCCAGCGTAGTGAAATACATGCTTTTCCCTAACATGTCAAATAAATCATTAATGTTTGGGAGAGGGTATTTATCATCGGCGGTAATTTCGTTAAGACGTCTGTAGTCTATGACCATTCTCCATTTCTTTTCCCCTGAGGCGTCCATCTTTTTGGGTACTAAGTGGACTGGGGCACTCCATGGAGAATGTGACTCCTGTATGACGTTATCATTTAACATCTTATCAACCTGCTTTTTTATTTCCGCAGTTTGACATGGTGGTGACCGATAAGCTTTAATGTATATAGGATCATCGTTCTTAGTGCGGATCCTGTGTTTTACCTGGTTGGTAAAGGATAAGGGAATTTCCTCACAGTAGAAAATATCCTTATATTCCCTACAAATATTTCCTATGACTTCTCTCTCCTCATTGTTCATGTGATCGAACTTGAGCTTTCTTAAATTATTCGTGAGTATTCTATCTATGTTATCGTTAGTGTTATCATAAAAATTAACATTAGTTTCTAAATTATTATATTTTTCTACATTAAATGGGGCTGTAACTACCATTTCGTGTTTGATATCCGAACTATTTTGTATAACGGTATAAGCAAATCCGTTTTTACACGATATTAAGGCAGAGGGCATTCTAATCCCTTTTGTAAATTCTTTAAAATTTAAAATACCTTCGCCGTCTAACAGATTGACGGGAACTTTAACTCGAATCTCACAACGCGGAGGTAAAATGTATGTTTCCCTAACTGGTGGCGTATAAATAATTGGTATCGCCGTGTCCTTCGTAAGTAAGGTCCTTGTTTTCATGTTTATGTTGGCCTCTAACTGTTGTAATAGGTCGCTACCAATTAATCCATCATACCTATTGTCCACGTTATAAACAAAGAACTTATGTTTATCTGTAGTTCGGAAAATACTAGGCAAAGTGATATTTACGACTTCACTATGTCTACTAGCAGCGTGGGTACTTATAACCTCAAACCATTCCTGCTGTTTAAATCTTGCAAAATACCTATTTGCTATTTCCGGACTAATGAATGATCTAGTGCTACCGGTGTCAATCATAAACACGGCCTTTAACTCGGGTATCCGTATGTGTGGTAGGTTTAAAAGTTTATTGTAATTTAATTTTATCTGTTCTCTAGCGTATAGGCCCTTACGAAAAAAATTTCTACCGTTTCGTCGGCTGATGCGTCATAATAATCTAGTTCCCCTTGCTGTTCGTCAGCTGTATTATGGTAGTTATTATCGGTGAAATTAATTCGCCTTGCGCTAGCGGTGCGCATTGTGACGTCAGTGTTGGAACCTGACGCTACTTGCGGCGCTGCAGAATTATGCCACATTCGCGGTGCATTGTCCGCGCGTTGCTGATGGTGCATTTGCGAGGGGGCACCGAACTGATTTGACCTATTCTCATTACGATACATTGCTGAAGAATTATTATTATAAGGCCTAGGATTCCTAAATTGCGTAGAATTATTTGGGAATCTATTGTTGGTAGGGAATGATCTTTGATCCTGAATGTTACTTGGTCCTGGTGTATACTGTGGTCTATGCGAATTGTTTGTCCTGGGAGGATTAGGATAGTTATTCATATTGTTATTATTAAATGGTCCCGACCTCGGGTTTCTATTAATTCGCGGGGCGTCCATGAAATCGGACGGCGTTTGGTAATTTTGATCCTCTAACACTATTTCTAAGGCTCCTTCCAGGGTAGAAACATTTCGCATACGCACCCATCTGTTTAGGTATATTGGTAAGTTAGAAATGAATACTTTAAATGCAGTATTATCATAAATATGTTGCTTTGCTAACCGTAAGTTCGCTTCGCTTATGGTTTCTGATACTTTCGCGAGTAAAACGCTTCTAGCGTACTGTATCCTGTTGCAAAGTTCTTCATATCTTTCTCCCCTTTGTATTTTTATTTTTTCAAGCTCCTTTACGAGGCAATCCTCAGTTCTATGGTCCCCAAAACGGCGAGACAATAGTTGCTTTAGCTCAGACCACGAATTAATTTGTTCCTGTGAACCTACTAAATCCGCGGCTTCCCCCTCTAACCTACTTGTTATTAAATGGAACAAATACGTCATTTGTGGAATATTTCCATCCCCCCTATAATTACTTAATATATATTCACATTTCTTAATGAACGTTCCTACTGCCCTAGCGCTGCCTGAGAATACTGGGATGAATTTTATCATCTCCGCAGGTACACGCTGGATTGCTTCCATTTTCCCAAAACTATGTCAAATTACAACAATAAACGCAAAAACAATTAATTAAATAAAATTTAGTAGTATCGCGGCGAAATTTGATCCCCCGACACCGTCGTGTTTACGTAGAGTGAAATACAAAAACACGTGATTGTATTACAAGAATGGACAATAAAGGAAAACAGAAAGGATAGTGAAAAGATTTACTCACAGTACCGCCGCCGTTACTCCCATTGATTCTTGTATGCTGGATTATTGCCTGGAACGCTGCAGTGGCTGGTCCCTCGTGCAAGACTTATTAAATTTGTTTGTTCGATGGCTACCCGTTAAAGCGTAAACACGCACGATTTCCGCGACGCGATCCCGAAATGTAAATCAGGATACAGGACGCAGGAGGATCGACGAGTATCCTACCGGCTGCGCCAAATAAGTAATTGGTCCAGAACTTGTTGTTAAAAAAACTTTATTTAATGAATAAAAGTTACAGCATAACCACTAGGTTGGTAGTCGCGACAATAATCGGCTTATACTAATTAATTGCTAACTTATATACTAAGTAAAACATTAGTCAGCACACTGAGCATCCACGTGCTTAGGGTAGCTGACGAATCTAAAAGGCGTGGGTGCACCAGCCTTAACTCTCGCGCTTATAAGCGCGGCTGTCGCTCGATTTGTTACTTGCACAGTTCGACTCCCCTCGCGCGTGCAGGCCCCCCCCCGTTAACAATTTTTCTATCAAAGTTATCATAGGCGATTTTGATAGGTATAAACACTTTAGTCGCCTGTATCTCAGGAACTAATCATGTCTACTTAGCCGTGATAGTTTTCCTTTAAAATTCGTTATATGCGCTTTCGTTGAAGATATTTTTCAGATTTTTAGTATTTGTAGTTTTGGCTGTAGGGGGGGGGGACACTTGACTCTAACAAAAAATAGCGCTTTAAAGCTTAATATTTCATAAACGGATCCCTTAATCGAAAAATTGTTTCCATAAACCCGCAATATTTTTGAAAGACCTATCCAACGACACCCCACACTATGGGGTAGGCAAGAAAAAAAAAGGCATCCCCACGTTACGTGTAGGGGAGGTGCATTAAAAAAAAATATTTTTCAAAATTTTATTTTACCACTTTGTTGGCGTGACTAATATGTATATTCATGCCAAATTACAGCTTTCTAGTACTATGAGTCTCTGAGCTAGACTGGGGACGGACGGACGGACGGACGGACATGGCGAAACTATAAGGGTTCCTAGTTTGACTACGGAACCCTAAAAATGTTGAAAAGGTGGTGAAATTGCTGGTCGAAAATATGTATCTTTTTTTTTAATGATTGGTGCAACTTTTTCCAAAAGATATTCAAAACTTGTCGAATTCATTCTTATAAAATTGAAAAATTGGTCTCGGTCTTCCATTCTCAACTCCTTTAAAAGATTTTCAAACGCACCTCGTGCTATTCTTTTTTCTAGCCAAGATTTTACCCAGCATTGTCTTTTCTTTTGCTTTAGTTTGGATACAATTATATATGCAGCAGCTGCTTGAACGTGGCGACTTTGAGAAGGCATTTTATTTACTAGTTTAGTAAGCAATGTAAATGGGCGTGTAATAACTTATGCAAGTTTAAATTCACAAAATGTACATAAGCATTATTTACTGTAAGTTTATATCAAGTGTAAATGCAACCGTAAGTAAATTATGTAAATATTACGTAAGTAACTTACAGGTGTAAAGGCGGACTAACATGTGGAATTTGTAGAAATCAAAATAGTTGTGAAAATCTCGAATAAATATTTTTAATGTCGAAATTAATTCTGTAGCTCTGCCTACCCCACTCTGGGAATGAAAGCGTGAGTTTATGTATTATGTGCGGTGAAATTTTCCATGGATGAAGGCCGGTAAGCATTGATTTAGGTACATATTTTTAGGCCTATTTAAGTGCAGCAAGCTATAAACAAACCAAATTACAACACGATTAAAATAAGTTCACCATACGGCTAGCCTCGGTTATTATAAAAAAAATATTGATATGTAACCTCGTTGGTGACATTAACTTTTGGATTAACTTGTTTCGTAATGGTAAAAAAAATACTTTATAACATTATTTAGTTAGAGAAAAAAAAAAGTTTTTTTTTTCATTACGGTATTGTGTATATAAAGTATGCCAATATAAATTCGTTTTGAAGTTTATAATTCGAACTTTACGATATGAGAGTAGATAATAGTACATTTTGATATTAGTGCGGAAAGTACCTATGTCATTTCAAACGAGTCCCGAGGTGTCTTGACCCGAGCTGCAAGCGAGGGCCAAGACTCGGGACGAGTGAAAATGACAGTTCCGCACGTATATCAAACGACGTTTTTTAATACATCTGCGAAAAAATTACAATAAATGTATTTCACAATCGTCTAAATCGCTCATTTTTTCACAAAAATATTTAATCGTTAGCTAAAAAGGCGGGATTTGGTTTTACTTTTAATTGACAGACTTTTTTCATAATGGCAATGGTTGTGACCATTCAGCCAAATCAAAGAAAAAAAAAGAAACCTAGTAATTTAATTACCTATATTATTTAAAAATCAAGAAGCACAAATACTCTATTAGCCAGTGGTAACGCATAAAGGTGGATTCACATTACACCGTGCTGGGCTGGGCCCGGCTTCGGCATGGTGTAACGTGAATCCACCTTAATACTCAACTATCCGATCATTCGTAATATTCATTCAGATTCAGCCATCTTGATGAGAGCTGTTTTTTTTAATATTACCTAGATAATTTGTGAGTGTATGTATTTATTTATGTAATTTTAATATTTTAAATTATATTACCTATATTTATAGTTTCAATGCTAAATGACATAATCAAAAATGATTGAACATGCAAACTCTTTGGTCGGATGCACGGCTTGGAAGTAGAAACAAAATTATATTTAAAAAAATTGGAAAAGTAAAACGCACTAGTGCGGAATATCGAACTTTCCGCACGATATACGGCTACGGAATGTACCCATTTTTAAGCAACTGTATTAAAAAATATATTACACGTTATCTTATTCTTATTAAACACAATACAAAAGAAGGATATGTGCAATAAAACGTCTTAATAGCTCTAAAGTAACACAAACTGTATATTAAAATAAGAAAAACAAACAATATGTACAGGAAAATAGCATTAATTCTCAAAATCAAACTATCCTTATATCCCGACGTAATATCAACCTTACGTAAAACTGTAACTATTGATTAGTAAAGAGACATGAATATTTTTATATGTTCAAATTCAAATTCAAAATTCAAATTCAAATTGATTTATTTGCAAGTACATACTCGGATCTTATAAATATACAAATGTCAGTAGTAGTAGGTACATGGATATGTTCTGCCACAATTTGGCATGCAAAAGTCTTAATCTACATTAGAAATAAATGTTACTATTATCATATTAGGTATTATAATCTTATTATATAAATTCAATATTTTTTTTTTATTGTATTGATCATATTATTATAATTGTCAAAATATTAATTAATTATAACATTCGATTCAAAATAGATTAATACAATCTTAAATTAAATTGGAGAGAAACTAGATATTTGGCATGTTGGCAAAATAGTCCTTGACAGAGTAAAAACAGTTGTCTAGAAGCCATTTTGTAAGTATTTTCTTGAATTGCCTCACAGGACATTCCACAATAAACTTAGGCAGCTGGTTGTAAATTTGGATAGCCATACAGTAACAGTTATTTTTGTGAAGCTTGACTCTAGAGCGTGGTAAGAACAATTTGTTCCTATTCCTAGTTGATCTCGGGTAATTGACGATCTGTTTTTCAAAAAATTCAGGATGTTCTCTCACAAACATGCACATCTGTTTAATGTATAAGCATGGTAGTGGTAATACTTTAATTGTTTTGAATAAAGGCCCGCATGGTATAACTAGAGTTAGGACTTTTGGTGGCATATCGTGGTTCTAGAATCTACGGAGTCGCTGTTTAATAATTATTATAAAAATACCACTTTTATTTTGGCCTTCAGTATTGTCATGTTTTAAAATAAATTAAATACATTTTTAGTTCGGCTCACCCACATCTGCTAATATTTCAATATTTGTTTGTTTGTAACGCGTTCGCAGCGGAGATATCCTCTTGACCAAAATTCATTTAAACTGGTTTAGCGATTTAAGGAATGACTGCATTTTGAAATATTGTTGTGACAATACTGAAGGTCAAAATCAAGTTGGTATGTTTATAAAAATTAGGAAATAATGACTCCATGGATTCTAGAACCACGATATGCCACCAAAAGTCCTAACCCTAGTTATAACTACTTGCCCAATAAATAATGCACGTCTTTATCGCTTTTAAGGTCTACTGGTAAGTAATGTCATCATGACAGATGATATAAAATGCGTTTACGATACTTTTAAGTTGAATGCTACCAAAAATAAATCGTAGCAATGTATTTTGTGTAATCTTCGTCTCCGGGTTTAACCGATAATAGCCGAAAAAGTCGAAGTGTTAGCAGATTTTAATCGTAGGTACTGCAGATATTTTAGTTCCATTCTTATTTTGTACCTACTTGAGATTTACTGTAACTATTGATAACTATACTGGCTTATTTTTTTACTAGCTTATGCCCACGACGCCGTCCGCGTAGAACTCGTTCGTAGCAGTTAAGTCAATTAATAGTTTTAAGTAATTTTATAGTTTGACGTCCTCCCTGGGCACAATGATCTTTTAAACACACGTCATATTGAGCTCGAATTTTAAAAGATGTTGAATGGAATAACGTCGTCTAGGTTATAATAGTTTATGCAACAGTTTGTATAAGAGAGGTCGAAAAAGACGAGTGGCGTGTGTTTCAAAGTGCGGAATAATGACATTTTACACGAGTCCTACGAGTACTATTTACACGTAGCATGCAAGAAAAAATCATGGTGGAAGAAGGGTGGTGTTGTATGGAGTGATGGAGCTTTGATATCATGTTCAGTTTATAGAGCACAACTCCTTATGAGACTTACCGTTACGAAGCCTTTGATAGGCGGCAGCAGCGGTTCCCCAAGCCGGTTCAGGTGGCACATCAGAGCTACGCCGGCCTTCCGCACGCCCATCAACCCATCGCCATTAGGTATGCCCAATTCTCTGCCAATTAAACAAATCGTCAGTCTGGCAGAAAAGGCGGCCAGGTTTGTGTATGATATTAAATTAAAGGTAAGGTGTCGCATTATTGAAAAAAGGACAAAGGCATAAGTCGCCGGTCAAGTGACGGGTGAACATTAACCTGTCATATCTCGAACTCTTTAGGTATACTACTTACTCCAATTAGTTTTACAACAATAAAGCACATTTTTAATATAAAATAGCCGACCCTGCGAACTTAGTACCGCCTCAGAATGTTTTTCCTCTATTTTTTTCCGATGTTTTAATAGTTATGCTGCTATTTGGGCCAGAAACAAATCCAACAAATCCAAGATCATTTACATTTTAACTAATAAATGGTGTGACTAACCCGAATTGGTTCTATATAGATTATTATTAGGTCTTGTTCACTTTTACTATACAGGGTGGAAAGTTAGAATGTCACATTTAAACATTGGAAATAGCACAATCTGTGTAAAGGAGACTCCTTTATTTTTAAAAACTCTAAACTCTGCCATTATGTATTTTTCAAAAATCGTCTCTCTCTACCGGGACTCGAACCGGTCAAATGCGGTAAAATAGCATGCCGTATTTTATGATGCAGATCGTAAGGGTTACCTATATGATTCATTTATCTCTAAATAACAAACACAATAAAAATAACGGAAGGCTATGAATACTAGCAATTATCATTTAACTTTGTTTTCCCCCGTCACGGTAAATGTACCGTAGCTAAGTACCTTAAATATTAGCAATAGCAAAATTTACGCAATGGATAATTACTAAAATTTTAGAAAATAATAAATACTGCATTTATGCATTTTTGAAAAGCGTCTGGTTTAACCGGGAAACGAAATGCTCAAATATGACAGAAATAACATGCCGTATTTTAAGAAGAAAATCGAAAGAGTATTTCATATTGATCGTTTACAATACATACCATGAATAAAATAAAGACCGAGAAAATTAAGAATTGCTTGTATTGTGAATAATTATTGTCATTACCTAAACAAGTTAATTTGCTATTTCCAATATTTAAGTTAGTTGCCTTCCATGTGGCATTCGAACTTTCCACCCTGTATAGTCCAAGATCCAAATAGGTGAAGACCTTCACGAGGTTTTTTATTAAATAAAAAGTAAATTTATATCAAATTTAATGGAGAATAGGTAGGCTGACAACTTTCAGTCCAGTACTTACATCAATTATTAAAAAAAAAAATTTTTTTTTAATTACAATTGCTTGTTTAATACCCAAATTTCATAACAGTCGAAAGTATGAAGCCTATATAATAAACAAACGTTAGGTTTGGTACAAATTATTATCACCGACCTACCTGTTTCTACCTGCCTACCCAATAGTTATGATGGGAAAAAAAGTGTCAACCTAACGTTTGCATATTCTATAGGCTTCATACTTTCGATTGGTATGTAAGTTATCTATTAAAAAAAAAAATGCATTTTTTTAAGTAATTTTTTTTATTTTTAATTAATTATATACCGGGCTAAAAAAAAACAGCCTACGTTTTCGCCATATATTACTTAAATCCTTTCACCATTAAAATCCTACATTAATCCTGATGAACATAGGCTATGTTTTGTTTATCTGCGCGAACGGATTCGCGGGCAACAGCTATTTGATATAAAATACTTTTTATAGAATAAACAGTCGTCGTCGGTCGTCACCTAACTATTCGCATCCTGTACTAATACGACGAAATGATTAGAAGGAAGAGAATTATGAATTAGAAAAAAACACTCGAAAATGCTATTACGCAGTAAGGTACCCTTCTGGCGAGGACAAATGGGAATAAAAATTAAATTATTTACTATCAATAAGCAGTCCCCATGGGGACTATCCTGTGCAAGATATGGATTAGGTGGTTGGTGGTGGTGGCCTTTTAATGGCTCTGCCACCGACAGAAAAGCTTTTTTGTTGTTAAATCTGGGGGGCTATTGCCTTACGCACTCGCAATCGCAATCGTTTTCATTTTGAAAATCGAAGGTTTGTCAGCATACAAAATGAAAACAATTGTTCCGCTTTGACGTCGATTGCGATTGCGAGTGCGCAAGACAATAAGCCTTCTGGAAGGGAGAGAGTAGAAACCAAGACATTTTCTTGCAAAAAACTTTAAATTTTTTTTCCATTATTTTCCTTCATATTTTCAGCGATTGTGATACAACTTCAGCCATTACTACAAAAGGAAAGTACCTACAATCAAAGAAATTGTTTGTTACACCATCTTGGACTATGCCAAAGTGACACTGTAAATAAAATCATAAGAAGTCTCTTACGTTTTGATTGACTACCTGTCACTATGACATAGTCCATAATGGTCTAGGAATCCATTTCCTTTACGGTACCTATCTGTTTTAAAGCTACATAAATAAAACATTATAATATTTTTCATTTCTTATTGGGCGTGTAACAAATGTCATTTAGCAAAATTTGGAAAGCTGCTAATCAAAATATTTTTTTCGGTTATGTAGGTTTTTATGCAAACTGTTCATTACACAAAAGTATAAATATTACAATATTGTTATGAAATTAATGTACAAAAGCGAATTGATCCCTAAATGGGTTCGATAAGGTTTATAAACCGAAGTAAACTTGAAGCGGCCTCTGCTATTTGGAACCCCTACGAGGTTTTGCTCCTGGAGAGATTCCTAAAAGTATTCTTAATATTACGGGAGGTCACAACTAACGATCTCGGATATGGATTATGCTAGGCTGACTGAGAGGATAGAGGGCACCTCGCTGACTCCAAATATATCGGTCTGCCTACGCACAGTGATCGCGTTATCTAGATATGGCGGCTGAAAAACGTGTTATCGTTCCCAAAAAAAACGATCAAGGAAATAGCTGAACGTTGTACATAAAGTAAGTAGTAATTGTACTTATGTCAAATATGCAAAAACTAACCAAATTTTTGGTTGCATTATTGTGTTACGACCTTTCAAAGATGTGTAATTGTTACCAATAAAACGATAACAGAAATGGCTGAATTTTGTACATAAAGTTAGTACTAGTTGTACCATTGCCAAATATGTAAAAACTGATCAAAATTTTGGTTGCGTTATGGCGGTGTACCCGATCAAAGATACTTTTGTGAGCATGAAAACTGGCTGAATCCTGTTTCTACTGCTGTTTTTTTACATGAAGTTAGTACTAGTTGAACTCGTGTCATGTAGTACAGATGTAGTGCAAAATGATTTTCCTTCGGGAAAACTCGGATCTCAATCGGAATACGATGGCACCCGAACTGTCAATCAATGATTGTATTAAATGAGTGACGTTTTCATGTCCATTAAAATGGAACTTTATTGTTTAGTGTCAAATGACAAATGCTGTCATTTGTCACTTTGTCATTTGACACTAAACAATAAAGTTCCATTTTAATGGACATGAAAACGTCACTCATTTAATACAATCATTGATTGACAGTTCGGGTGCCATCGTATTCCGATTGAGATCCGAGTTTTCCCGAAGGAAAATCATTTTGCACTACATCTGTACATTATTTCGATTTATCTCGTAGCGTTCAGCCAGCGTTAGCAATGTAATCGCAAAAAATGTGTTTATTTACGACATCACATTAGAAACTTCTAAAATTATCAGTGTTTCTCTATTATAATATGCATGTATTATACATATAATCTTTCCTATTGTCTCTATCTATTAAAATCAAAATCCGTTGCGGAGTTTTAAAGATCTAAGCATACATAGGGAGATAGCAGGAAGCGACTTTGTTTTATACTATGTAGTGAGTAGTGATACTCAGGTCTACTGGCCCGTGGAGCTGTAAAAAAAATAAACTTCTAAGCCAACGCAATCAAAAGATACAGCCGTTTATGCCGCAAATTTCCGCATATTTTCGCAACTCGCAAGAGAATAAAAACCTACAGGGTACTTCCCGTGAACACAGGATCTTGAAATTTGGTACGAAGCAACGTTTTATAGCACAGATAAAGGAAAAATTGCGAAAACCGTAAGTTTTCAGTTACATTACATAATAAAAATATTTTAAATAATTTTAAAGTTACTACCCCTTTCCTCATGAACGCGTAGAGGTATTAAATTGAAATTCATATCAAGCTTTGTACGGAACCCTCGGTGCGCGAGTCCGACTCCCACACCGGGCCCCGGCCGGGTTTTTTTTAAAGTTAGTTGACTGCTCAGTTGGTTGGAACAACGTTCGCGTGAAATGTAAAATTTCGATCTGTCACAGGCCCAATAAGAAGTGAAAAATATTATAAATCAAATAGCAAACATCTTTTACGACCCTACATCAGCTCCGCAAGCCATTGCCGAAGCAGGAGAAATAATGTTTTAAACAGTGCATGCCATGCGCCCTACTCAGGCTGATCTTATCCGATGTCGCTACTCAGCTTTTTTGAATACCAGTACCAAGCTCGAACCTTACCTTCCTTTATGATGATAAAATATGAGATAACTATCAACGAAAATAAATAATCCGCATTAGTGTAATATAGGTCTACCGAAGTCTCATGTCAAATTTAATAGTAATAACAACAAGCAAGCTTTAAGAAACTTTAACTCGTTATCGTTCTGATTCAAAATGAAAAATTATGAAAGAAATCTAAAAATGATTTTAAAATAGTGATTCAATGATAGGTACCCTATTGTCATAGTTTGTCGACTTTTATTCTTTGTTTTTTACAATATGGCGTCTGTTTGCCATCATATTGAATTTTGATTACTGCCATATTTATAGTGACACTCACAAGATTAATACAAATCAATTGATATATGAATCATCAAAGTCGATCCATCCTTTGGCAGTCGGGTAAAATAAGTCGTTATCATATGGCAATGTTGCCTTACGTCTGTCAATTCAAATTTCATCGCTTGTCAGGGTTTGATTTTTGTATTAACTGTTAAATTATTAAGTATATTACCTAGAGACGCCAGCCTACACGTAGCTTTGAAACCAATAGTATTTGAACAAAAATAAAATCTATCTCTCTTACACTAATACGCTAGTAATACGCAGTCATATGGAATAAACAAAGATGGCCTCAGGTCAAAAGTTCGGTGTTGCCTACAACTAAAAACAATAACATGAAAATTTCCCCCAAAAAATTTGTAAATCCTTTGATAATAATAAATAATAATAATCGTTACAGTTAATACATTATGTTTATATAGTTTATTTTGTTTTTATTTGGCGCTTATAAGAATGATAGTAATAAATTAGCAATAAGTCAAGCGACGACAAGAGTTACCTTTTATAAACATTTATTAAATGATCTAATTTTATTTATTTTAAGGACGCACGGAAATATGCATGAAAAAACGGGGAAATGAAGCGATGTATTACTTGCAACACTGGGCTTAAGGGTAGTTAAATTGAAGTTTTCGTGTTAATTACATTAATTTTAACAAAGAAACAATATAATCGTATTAACCTGTAAAAAGTAATTCCTTGTGCCTGTGTCTTTCAGACGTTGACAAGCTCCCTTTCGCCGGGCATTTCCCCATTTTTCGCAGCTTGTTTGACAACTAACTTGACATATGGCCGACAAGGGCCTGCAGGCTTGGCGTGCTTGCTGCGCCTCTAGTTAATATAACTCAATGTCTTTACTCAAATATAGCGTTAGTTTACAGAGAAATGTCCTACAACCTCTTTGAGTGATAAATACGAGCCTCAATGCGTAAGAAGCGGTCTAGTCGCACTTCAAACTACGATATTTACTTATTTCAAGTACTCGTATTTAAACCCAGATTGACTTTGATGATTGATGGATTACGCTAAAGACGAAGTCATTAAATCGACTCGTAACCTTGCGTACAATACGTACGTACAATAGTCATTCATATGTATGTTATATAATGATAATATTCACTTTCCAAGGGACTGAAAGGGCTAGATGAGAGGATAGTGATAGTTGAGCGAGGGGGTGTCTGTTTCTTTTGAAGTTTTCTCGAATATTCGTAGCGGATTAAGGCCCGTATAAACTCATCTTGGCTGAGATGCCCGTCACAAAATACGTCAAAGTAAACATCAAACCATAGAACACTGTCATTTTTAACGCATCTCGAGACGAGCATTAGAGTTGAGATTAGTTTATCGTCAGTCGGTCGGGTGCACTCCGCGCCATTGCCTACAAAATGTGCGGCCTGGCACGCGCGGCTCATGGCAGTGTAATGTAACCAAGGTCACTTCCGTGCTGTGCAAGGTATTATTATCGTTAACGCGTTCTGAGTAGGCTTAAATTCGAATGTTTCCTGTCACAGAGAATCGCTGTTTTACTTGTACTATTACTTATTCTGTGCCAGTAAGTAATTTGATACTATCTTACTAGACACTAATTGATTCACTAAAACCTCAAATTGTTATCTTCATTATAAGTGATAGATGGCAAAATGCTGAATGTTTGAATGGCTGCTTTTACATTTCAGATAGCATTCAAGAAAATCCACTTACCGTAGAAAAGTGACAGTGGGGTTGAGTTCAGTCATAGGCTCCGAGATGACGATGGGGTTGGGCGCCGCGACCTTTGCCATTCGACGCAGGAACGGGCCTAGCGGCGCCGTGTACTGCTCTGCCATGCCGCTGGAACCGTATTATTTATTAACACTGCCTCAAGAAAAACGTTTCTAACCTGTTTAAATATTATTACACTTCATATACTTAAATACAAGGGATAATGTATCCTGATCTATAACACACATATTACTGTAGAACCGCCCTTCCCGGCCGAGGCTTGTTTAGTATGATCTAAGACAGCACTAAATAGCTAATAGAATATTAGTTAATTTAATACTTGTTGTTTTTTGCTATAGTTGTTTTCGTTTTTATTTGCGGCTCCGGAACGTTTACTAAGCACGGTTTTTCTCTTACTGGCAGCTTGGACACAAAATTAGTAACAACGAGCGTTCCAATTTGGATTAAAAATCAAACCGGCCCAGAGCATCTCAGAACATTTTTAGTGCAGGGTTCCGACGTCGTTACTACAAACACATAAAAACGATCTCTCAAAGGAACACAATTTACGAATAGTTTAGAAAAAAAAACATGTTCAATCTTAACACGTGTAAGCAAAATTTCATGATGACAGGTTACTCAACCGTTAAGGCGTGAAAGAGTAACATAACACGTTAATAGCAAAATAAGTAAAATTACCAAATAGTAAATTTTGTCATTAGTATGGAGACCTAAACAAGAACGGGTTAGGCTTGTAAAGCTCCCTTTCCCGGAATGTGCACTTTCTCTAAACGTGCACTTCTTCAGAAGGATCACTTTCTCAGATAGTACGCTGTCTTAAAAAGTTCACTTCCTAATGGGTACACTGTCTCAAAAGGTGCATTTTCTCAGATGGAACACATTCTCAGTAGCATACGTCGTTATCGTGGGGGCAAAAATGATTAGACAGTACTGAAAAAATATTATAAATAGGCAATAACAGAAGTGACACTCGTATCTAGAAACGTTTATACCTACGAGTTCAAAATGTATCAATTTTCATTCTTATTTCTTACCTCCGTACATAACTTGATTAGTAGTACATATTTATAAAAAAATGCAAAGGAATCCTAATGTTAACCTCTTTACTCACTTTTCCTGATACTACATTTGTCATTCTGATTTATTTGATATGTACAGAAAACATACAAAACCTATCTAAATTAAATTTCAGTGCAAATGGAAAACATATATTTAAAAAATTTAAACTAGTTTTGGAGAAAAATACTTGTTTTGACATAATATTTTTTTTATTCAAGTTGAGTTACAGGTAAGCGTTGACTCAGTGTTATGCTAGGTTTACACGGGCTTAGTGTTTGTCAATAGTACTAATCGCTTATTCCTAACCTGCATAGTGGCAAGTGAGAAGTAACCATTTACACGTTGTAATTAATAGAAAGGTATTTAGTGACCAGAAATTTGAGCAACAACATGTCACTAAGCACTTGTCGTAGCTGTTTATACACGGTCAGGAAGCAACAAGTGCTTAGTAAATTGCGGTGGGGTATTGACTTGTCGCTAAGTAAATAGGATCGAATTCTATTCACTTGCACTGTACGCAAACACTAACAATAAGCACTAATCGACATGTTTACACATTGGCTATTAGTGTAAGTGACAAGTACTAAACATAAGCTACTAAGCCCGTGTAAACCTAGCATAAGAGAAGTTTGATTGACCTTTTCCAGCGAAAATTTGGAGGCTTATAATGTATAGGCAGAATATTCCGTTTATACTAAACAGACATTCTGTTATATGTATTCTTTGATAGATTTGTTTTAGCCCCCGCGATAACGACGTATGCTCAGTAGATACATTTTCCTAGAAGGTGCACTTTCTTTATCTGAACTATAATAAATCAGTAATATAGAATCAGCCAGTATCACACCAGAGTTAAGTCCTCGGCCACTAATTATTAAAAAACAAATTACTCAAATACTTTGAAAAAGGTTGATTACTTTCAAAGTACATTATTATTTATTACTTAAGTTACAAGTTATTATTTATTACTTAACTTAAGTACATTATTATTTAAGACTTAAGTGCTCGAGCTCTGTCAAAAAACTTTAACATTGCCAACATGACTCATGATCTTCATCTGACAAAAACTAGCGTGAACTTTGTGGTGATGGAAATAGTGCATCTTTCAAGAAAGTGCCCTATATAAAACCTTCGAGCTTTCTTTTTGTCATCAAACCCAAGGTCAGTAAGTAATTTTTTTTTAATTTATAGCACAGCACACAGGCCATGCAAGTTCAAGCAAGGAGTTTACACGCATTTGAAAAATTGTCTTATATAATGTTATCTAAACAGGAATTTCATTGCAATCTCGCTACATGTTACTTAAATACTTAACTAATGTTCTTAATAATCGATTTTAATAGCTTATTGCATCAAAACGTCGTTTTTTTTTTACGCCTCGTCATGGCTGTATACCTACGTAAGTATTTACCCTTAACGTTTCTCAACAAAACATTTGTATAATCTGGGGTGTGGGCAAAAGCCAATATTAAGAAAAAACGTTTGTCTTCATTTTACTAATGTACATTGACTAAATAAGTTTTTCTGCTCTATAATTTTATTTATTTACTAGCAAATGTGATGAAAAACATTGTATGTTTCACGGGCGGTACGGGAATTACGAACCTCGACTCAAAAAGCCCTGTCTTCGACTTCGGGCTTCTACTAGAGCCTCGATCGTAATTCCTTACTTACCGCCCTTAATACACAGTGTACTATTATACTTTGACATTTTGCCTAATAAGTCATTACTTACAACCTACACATTTTGCTTACTAGGGCATTGTACAAAAAATGAGTTTTGTTAAGTTAATGGTTCTGCAACGACGTTTTTCTTACATAGTCACTATGCAATCTAGTCCTTCCAAACCTAACCCTATGATTTACCTGTTATCCGGCATCAAGCTCTTCCGCGGCGGGAGTGTTAGTAGTACGTCAGCGGCTTTCAATAAGGCGGGTAGCTCCGCCCGACGTGCGCATAGTTCGACCCACACACAAAGCGATATGCGCCAATCACCGAGTGGCGCGTTACACCCCACCTTGCTGCGGAGTATAATATGACGTTGCAATAATATGTGGGGCCCTTGTCTAATGCCACACAAAGAAGTGAAGCGAGCTATGACCAGAGGTCATGCCAAATTAGCACATGAAGCGGAAGTAATGTAATTTTTTTTGTGTACTCGTTAGTATGTCAGCATCACTTACTTTGTAACTACCTGATGCAAGAACTCAGCCGCGCTGTCGACCACTTCGGCCCATATCTTTTGCGACCTGGGTACTTGTTGATGCGCGTCGGCGCCGGCGTAGAGCGCCGCGTCGGGAAGGGCGCGCACGGCCTCGAGCGCGTCCTTCAGCAGCGCCGAGCACACGTCGGCGTCCTCCCCGCAGCGCCAGGCGCGCCGCACCAGCGAGAGCGCCAGCCGGAGTGCAGCCCGCGCGCCCACTCGAGCTAAACCCAGCGCGCTGAGAACAACGCACAACCTCCGCTTCATACTTCTAATAGGCTTCTATGTAAATATTTACAAAAAATCCAAACGATATAGAATAAAGAGTATCCCATCAAAAACAGAAATGTGAATAAATGCCAGGTTCATATGTGTACGTTTCCGTTTTTGTTTTTTTTTTCATTTGTGTCTTTCCAATATTTTCTTGGAAAGGTAAACGTACAGACTTAGTTATTGATAATCTCTACACCATATTAAAAAAAATTAAAAATCGGACTAGATTTAAGGGGAGAGAAACATTATCGCATTTTTCTTAGCTTCACAATCGTCTTATAGTCCTCTGCTGTCTATCGCTCTCACTCTCTAGCATAACTTATATAAAACCATACCGGCTTTGACCTGGTATTGTATTATTTTTTACTAGGCCGCCCTTACTGACAAGTAAATAAGACGATACGGTTATTAACGTCTAGAATCGCCCTGATAAAAGAGGGGGAGAAACAGCAATAGAACGCAGAGTACCGGGAGGAATTTGTATGCCTTTATCTAGAGCAAAACAGCGCGGGGGACCCGGGAAGTTTCCGATTTGCCCCCTGGTCCAAAAGCTAGGAACGCCTTTGGCCGAGTACTATAACTATGATCTTACTTACTGTACATTATCTACGTATACTACTAGCACTAGTTGTACCTTTCGGAATCAGTGTCATGCTCTTCGTTATCGTCATTAGCGTCAAGATCAACGGCTTTAGTCAACGGGCCCACTGCCCTGTTACCGGCGGCCACTGCCGTCTTTTTGTCTAATTTGACACCAATGCTTTGTCCGCTTAAGTAGAATTCTCTGAAAACATTAAAGTGCTGATTGAATATTTGTTTCGAGACTGTTACACGAACTTCGCGAAATTTAGGAGTATTTTTCATAAAGTTCTACCTACAGTGAAACGGTATTAAAATGGCACTTAAAAATATGTATCTGCATTGGAATTCAGCTTGGTGTCGATAGTACAAACTAAAGTACATACAAAAAACCCATTTAACACACTCAACACCAACACAACGGGTATTCTATGACGTTGTTCCCACGCCGCACCACCCAATACCGGGTATACCTACTCGTACAATACTATAGCTGTACATTACCTAAGCCCATGCCGGAGGACCCGATATCAGGTTGTTTTGAGACACCAGAGTTTTTACTAATAGGTAAAACATTCATAAAAGAGTACGTAAACGCGATTAATGTAGATAACCAAAACGAGAGATTTTTATGTACCTATATCTAGCTCTCTCTTTAACAAATAACGAAGTGGATAGTGTAAAATAAAATTAAACATTTATTTTTAGCACAAATCTGCACAGGGATTAATGATGATAATGGGATCTCGGTTTGTTCGATAAGTGCGAGATGTAGGTACCCATGTAGGTAGGGTATAAGTGTTATTGGCCGCTCAGCTGGCGTGTGGTTGGCGAATTGTTTAAGGGCTGCATTTTTTATTTAATTACAGTTGATTTATCTCACGAAAGCAGGTTATGCAGGTTATCTCCGAGTGCGAAAAAGGATGAAAGTTGTTCACAGTGCAGAAAGAAATATTAACGTTGTTATTCATTTTTGTTGTGTGTAATTAACGCGTTTGTTTTAAGTATTATTGTATTTTATGTTTGAGAAAATGACCTTCTGCTGGTGTTTCTTGCGGCGCTTCATCTCTGCAATAATGGTCTTGTCCGAAGCGCTAGTAGATTCACTCTATATTACCGACGTGTAAAAGAGCCCATATGTGGCCAATTTAATGAATAAATATTTTGATTTTGTTTTTTTTTAAATATATTTGTCATTTAATATTTTCCCCAAGACAATATGTGATATAAAACGAAAATGAACTTTATGTCAATGGAGTAAGGTATCCTTGATAGAATTAGGTAATAATCTCGAATGTTCCACATTACTCGGAACTAACGAGCTGCGCGAGTAGAGAGGGGGTGTGGTGGTGGTGGTGATACGGGTATATTTTTAATATTTTAGTAGATACATTGAAATTATATAAATAAAATAATAAGTTCCTCTATTTAGTTTTGAATTGTGCCTGGTCTTAAGTTTTAGGGATTTTATTATTTATTTATTTATTTAAACTTTATTGCACAATAAAAGAAAAGTACAAATGGCAGACTTAGTGCCTTAAGGCATTCTCTACCAGTCAACCTACTGGCCAAACAGAAACAAGACAAAGGTTGGTGCTTACATTAAGAAATCAGCTAAACATAAATTATAGTTCTAAAATTCTATAATGTAGGGTAAATCGTCAATAACTGACCACTTAAGAACGTGTCATTTAGTTACTAGCCATCAAATTTCTTACTGACGCTGTTAGTACTCTGACAGTACTCCGGGTAATAACTCAGGATCTAGGTATTCTACCCCTTGCTTTACACATTTTATTGCAAAGTGGCCAGTTACCGGAGGGTGGCCAGTAATAGGCGATTTACCCTAGAATATGGGTATACCTAAGTATTATTATTAGTAGTTAGTATTACAATACGAAAACATGTATAATAAAATACAATAATATAAATTTACATATATAAATCCGATAATATAACATAAATAAATACATACAATAAACATACCTACCTACTATAAGAACATTATGTAGAGACTTACTGACTTAATATCAAAGAAGTGCTAGCGCAACATACACTTGAAAGACTATTTGTTTTGAGCTTGCCTTATACGAAGCGCTAGCGCGTTCCAAAGACGGATCGTCTGAAGGGCAAAAGAATTTGACAAGAAGCTAGTGCGATTGGGAGGATTTGGATTTTAGTCTTAGAAAAAGAAAACAATATTATTAAGATTAAAAAACTTTACAAGCATTCAACCCCATGATATATTTTTGAAACACTAACTATCGCGCAGGAGAATCAGTCCTCCGGGTTGTAGAAACCGTTAGGTTAACCCCCAAAGCACATATTCACGAATATCTACTAACCTAAACGAATATCTACTAAAAACATAGAAATAGTCGAATTTACATAACACAACGACTTAAAAAGCAATTTTATCAAAGACATAATATCCCACTAGTGCGAAGGGAACGGTACGGCGATGGTCGAAATTTTAGCTAAGAAAAAAATATAGAGTTAAACGCTCTACTTTTTACTTCTTGTTATTTAATTATTCCTTCAATTATAAATATTTAGTTGTGTTGAAAATATAAAAGATTTCTATACATGTCTGGATGTAGGTTCGAGGGTTTTAGTCTTGAAAAATAAAACACTTGTATGGACTAGCATAAACAAGAACTTTAAAAGAGCAGTAAAAAACACTAAATATCATGCATGATAAATCAGTGCTCCATACCAAAGGACATATTCACGAATACTTCAAAACAGGAAAATCCTTTTATAAACACTATCACGCAGCAGTGCCACTTTTTAAATATACTAAAAAAACAGACAACATATTTTGTAAACACTATCGCGCAGTGCCCTGAAAAAAATCATGCACATATAGTTTATTTTACGTAACACCTGGCCATAAGTTTTATCGCACGCTGCGCGTACGGTAAAACTCGCATTGTGGCCAGGTGAAGACGTAAAATTGTGTACTCATCACGGGCAGTAAAAAAGAAAGCCCTCTACGGCTCGGGTCTCAAATACCTGCGATTTCGGGCTTTCTTTCTTTTACAGCCCTTGTTAAGTAATGTACTTTTTACTCGACGTCGCGCACCGCCATTCACAATTTTTAGGAAACAACAAGTTTTTGTTTGGACGCAGACAAGTACAAGTACCTACAGTTTCTGACAATTTACATTCAAACGTTATTTTTTAAATTAAACGCCACATAGGTTTTTTACGTCACAGACGTGCTAGACTTAAAAAACAAAAAGCCGTTACAAACAAAATGATATCATTCCGACCAATAGTCCAAAGCGGGCATAGCAAACACAGATAATAATAAAAAAAAACAGTAAATAATAATAATAAAAAAAAACAGTAAATAACAATAATAAAAAAGTTTTTAAAACTAAAAGAGCATTGCTTTTGAGACAAACTATTTCTTAGAAATCTTTTCAAAAAATCCCTCTTGTAAATTAAGAACACGAAGATGCAACGAAGCGACGGGCAGATGAACAGATACGTGTAAACGTATCTGTTCATAAACGTGATACGTGTAAACGTATCTGAACAGAAACGTTTACGGCCGGACCAGTAAAGTCACAGACAGGCAGAAAGTCGACGAATGACTTAACAATCTGACATTAAAAAGTAGAAAGATGCCGTAGACTTGGGAATTTTACGAAGCACTAAAAATATCAGAACATAATACATTCTTAAAAACTATACACTGTGCTTAGCTTAATGTTACTGTGAGGTTTCCACAAAAACACACTATATACCTATTCAAGCAAGAGCTTAAAAATAATGACAACACATTTAAAAAAAACAACCAGTCAAGGGAAGCAGTGCTTTAATTTATATTGGGTGGGTCAACCCAAAACAGATACAGTAGAACACAACCGATATAGGGTGTCGTGAATCTTCGTTCGCGCATCTTTGTTCGTGCAGACACGAACAACGATTCCGATGATTTCCGAAAGCACGATTGAAACCCACGATCAGACTTGTACGTAATAGTTATAAGGTTGCAAATTTAATTGCATCTATTTTTTCCATCTCACTCACGCACGCTGACGGCTGACTGAATGACACGCGGGCGCGCGTCAACATGGCGTCACTAATAACCAATAATAGCACAGAATACAACCACGCTACGCTGATTGGTTCCCGCGCTTCGAAAAAATGTCATCTGCACAGGTACATCGGTAAGCCATATGGGTTGTGTTTTACTGTTCTCGCGTGTAGGTACTTTACAACAACTTACCATTAACTTACAAAGTGCATTCTTACAAAGTAGAAATGGCTACAGCAGGACCATTAACGTTAAAAAATACAGCACTTATACCATAAACACGATACATATACGATACGATACTTTAAGTTGCTTAAAGTTTTAGTTTTCTAGATAAGTACCTTAAATTATAGAAATACATTGCACAAAGTGTTGAGTATTGCATTACAGTCTCAATGTAATAAAAATGCACTACGCTTTAGCCGCATTGCGAAGCATCATTCAAGAAATTCCCAAAAACCATCCTTAACTCTAGCGTTTTGCAAGTACATCGCTAAGTACAAGGCTATATATCCGCGCCTGGACGATGACGTCGATGACCCATGCCATGAACAAAAATTAATAGCATATTACAACTAGCTCAAAGCTCATATTTCGTCTATTATGCATTATGCAGCCAGCCTTACAATTGTCCTAACAAATATCGCATAGCCAAGATACATTAAGACTGCGCCGAGCGTACGACGGATGTACAGTGGCGCCCTCATTACTTTTATTGTGTTTTCTAATAAACTAAAGTATTTTCTTGAAATTGGACGAAATGTTTTTGTACTACAAATGAAAACACAACTTATAGGATATATCATATAGTTTAATAACAATTCGTTTTGTTTCAATAAATATTCAAATTATCCGAAAAATTCGAATATTCGAATATCGGAAATCGAACTATTCATATTATTCGAATATTAAAAACCAACGAATATTGCAAACCCTAGCTGCAAGCCCATCGCCTAACAGTACTACACGCCTTTATTCCCTTAGTCGGCTTTTACCACACGGGGGAAATAAAAAGTGAATAATTATAACTAAGTATTCCATTTTACCTTGAGAAAGCAATCATTGAAACAAACACGGTACTAAATATCGAAGACCCACACAATCTTACTACGATAGACGGAAATCTACAATTAAAATAAGGCTTCCAGCTATAAAATCACACGACAGGGACGAACATCAAAAGGGTATCTTAAAAGACCACACAAAGTACCTTATGGAAAAACGGGCAATCTCCTACTAATCAAAAACAAGTCAAAAGAAATGAAACAGGAACTAAGTAATCTATTTAAAGAAACTAACAAAGTAATAAGAACAGATTACCAATCCCACATAAACTGCATCATTGAAAAAAAAATGAATTCACTAAAGCACTAAAAGAGCGTATATGCACCTGCACCACTGGCTCACTTGTTCAACATGGCATTTAGAGCAGGTCACGCTCCCAAACAATGGAAAAGCTCTGACATAATCCTGCTGTATAAAAAAGGTAACCCTAAAGATATCGCCAACTACCGCCCGATCAGCCTGCTCTCAAGTATTTATAAACTACACTCATGGACAAAATTAGGGGAACGCAAAAAAAAGGTTTAAGAACTACTTTCATAATTATCTTAGGTACTGGCCACTAATATCAGAGGATGCCATTAAATTAAATGTTCTTTTGGAATGTTTTTAATGTTTGATTTTCATTTGTTTTTTTCGCGATTTTGTCGTATTGTGTCATCTCAGTAATAAAAAAGTCTTCGTAATTTTAAGTTTTTGATGAAATTTTATGTTTTCTTCGAGTTTATGTGTTGAGTTTATTATCAGTTGTGTTTAACGTGATTGATTGAAGGATATTAAGTAAAAATGCCAGATCTAAATGAATTTCAAGTGGTTAAAGCTGTCACTTTAATTGAAAATGGCTATACTTACAAAGATGTGGCCCAAACATTAAGAGTTTCGAAATCGGTGGTACATCGAGTGGTCAAGAGGTATCGTCAGACCGGCCAGTATAGCAGACGAGCAGGTCAGGGGCGAAAACGAAAAACAACAGCAAGGGACGACCGGTTCATTGTGAACAACGTGCTCAGAAACCGAACCATGACTTCTTCCGAGGTGCGTACGAAGCTGCAAGAAGTCAGACAAGTCTCAATAAGCACAAAAACGGTAAGAAGGAGACTGAATTCAGCTGGGCTGTCATCCCGTTTGCCTGCTAGAGGCCCTCTTCTTGCCACAGGGCATAGAGTAGCTCGACTTGAATTTGCCCGATATCACGCAAATTGGGACGAGGAACACTGGAGCGAAGTCTTGTTTACCGACGAGTCAAGATTTTGCCTGATGCCAGATGACGGAAGGGTTAAACTGTGGAGACGACCAGGAGAAAGGTACGCTCAGTGTAACATCATTGGAAAAGAGACATATGGTGGAGGGTCTGTAATGGTATGGGGAGGCATTTGTATGGGGGCACGTACAGAACTTCGGGTCATAGAAAATGGGTCATTAACAGCTGCACGATACGTAACTGAGGTTTTGGAAGAAATTGTTGTGCCTTTTGCCCCATTCATAGGAGAAAATTTTCTTTTGATGCATGATAATGCACGCCCCCATACCGCAGCTGTGGTTACCGATTATCTTCGAGACGTTCAGATCAATGTTATGAGGTGGCCAGCACGTTCGCCGGATTTAAATCCGATAGAACATGTCTGGGACAAGTTGGGCAGACAAATTAAAAAAAGAAATCCTGCCCCCACTAACTTGAGGGACCTAAAAAACGCATTAATGGAAGAATGGGAAGAAATTCCCCAAGATTTCATTGATAATCTGATCAGAAGTATGCCGCGGAGAATGGAAGCAGCTCGAAGAGCGAGAGGGGGCAACACTAAATACTGACGGATAACTCACAAAACAGCAATCAAGAAAAAGATAAGAAAAAAAAGAAAATTTAATTAAATTCTTAAATGTTAATGTCATTTACAATTTCTTTAGACGGGTTGTTTTCTAAAACTGGTATTAATTTTACATTTGATTTTGTGTTTTTGATTTTAAACTGATCAGTTACAGCTACTAATAATATTATTAAAGTTAGTTGTTAAGAATTTTTCATGATAGTTTCATTTTATTGAATCTTTTTTTTGCGTACCCCTAATTTTGTCCATGAGTGTATTTACCACAATAATGCTAACTCGAATGAGCCCAACAATAGACAGATTACAGCCAATAGAGCATGCGGGTTGCAGGAAAGATTTCTCTACTGTCGACCATCTTCAAACTGTTGAACAAGTAATAGAGAAGTATAAGGAATCCAATAGGCCATTGTATCTAGCATTTATTGATTACACAAAGACGTTCGACAGCATATCGCATGATTCCATATGGAGAGCACTATATCAGTGTAATGTCAACCACACATACATAAGAGGCCTGAAAAACATGTATGAAGAAAGTTATAGTAGAGTAAAATAGGCATAGGCGTACGACAAGGAGACCCTCTATCCCCTAGCTAGGCTGTTTATAGCGGTGCTAGAGGGGGTCATACAGAAAACAAATTGGAGGAATGAGGGTATCCGAGTGGCAGGCCGGTATCTGGGTCACCTCAGGTTTGCAGATGACATCGTTCTCTTCGCCGAAACCAGTACAGGACTACAGAAAATGATAAGTTCGTTGAGCGAGGAAAGACTCAAAGTAGAATTGACAATGAACGAAAGCAAAACAAAAATAATGTCCAATAATAAACAAGACCCAATTCAACTTAATGAGAGATGTTTGGAGTACGTGAATAAATACATCTACCTCGGAAAACCAGTAACTGGTCGGTACACCTCGCTCCCTACACCGATGAACGTTAGACTAAATCGTTCACGACATGGAAGGGACCTCCTGGTAAAAAAAGAGTGGGTAGAGCAAGGAAGAGATGGGCAGACGACATAGTGCCTACAGCGAGAAGTCTCTGACCCAATAAAGTGCAATCCAAAACAATAAATATAACTAAACTAACATACCTATTAGCATGTCATCAAAAATACTAACACATTTGAAATGTTAACAATTAAGGGATAAGGAAAGGCTTTAATAATAATAATAATAATAATAATAATTCAGTAATAGTTTTGTCTTATAGCGAAGAGTCTTGACCAACACCTCAAGAGACTCTCGCTAGATGGCTGGATCAAGGGCCAGATACAGAAGGCAGTACTTCTCGACACGGCACGTATTGTGAGGAGGTTCCTCTCTCTGCAGCCCTAACCACCGGTAGCTTGAGCCCTGCCCCGCTGCCGGCGGCATTCGTAGGTTAGGTTTTTTATAATGTTTATTTTTTATATTAGTATTGTTATTTTACTTTTATAATTGAATATTTATTGTAAAAAACCTAATTTACAGAAAATTAAATAAATACTTAAAATAATAATTCCATTTTACCTTATAACCGCCACAAGGTGTCTTTTGCACAGGACAATAAGACGCCTTATCTGTGATATGTATGGGACAGTGACAGCTGTGTGAATGGCTCTCTCTCGTTGCTCCCATATCAACGACTCTAGCAAATTTTGCAGACATTCAGGTCCTGTGAAATCAAAATGTATTTATTGCGCAACTGTAAGTATAACACATTATCATTATACATGTGACAAGTATTTGTAGTGCGATTGTAATATATGTGTAACAGATATGCAATTTAAAATACAAACAATGATTCTCAAAGTAATTGAATTTTGTTCTTCTGAGACTTCTGATTATTCCCCGAACTATGTATGATTTAATTTAAAAAATCTGGACCTTCCTTTCAAGTTGCTTGAATAGAGGCCTCATAAATAATACGTATCAGGTTCTTAAGTTTTAGTTTCGGAAGAAAGCATGAGACTTGGCATGTATGTAGCATTTATATAAGTGGTTAAATCTAGATGTAGGGACACGTCGAGAAATTATTGTATACCCCTTCTTCCCCCTCTCTTTTGTGTCCCCAATAGTGGTTTGTTTAATTTATAAAGATTTTTTAAATTGTTTACAATAAAGTTTTTGGCTGTATGTTGGTAGGACTTAAGGGTTTCAAAATAAGCCAACATTGTTCTTCTTATCGAGTAGGTAATTTATTGTAGGGGTGGTTACGTTTGGTAGGAAATAGTTGTTTATGTGACTGTACATAATGCCTAATTATGTACAGTTACATACACTACTTTATATACTATAATAATAACATGGTCGTGGCCGTGTGGTTGCCGGCAGAATAGAATAGTACCACTCCATACCTTCCTGTGGAAGTCGTAAGAGACGACTAAGGGATTAAAGGCTTGTAGTATTTTTAGGCGATGGGCTTGCAACCTGTCACTAATATACACATGATATACATCTTAGCCTGTTTGTGCAAAATGTGGTTACAGAATTAACAACTGGCTGTTAAAGTTGTTGGTAATTCTGTAGCTCTGCCTACCCCACTCTGGGATGAAGGCGTGACGGTATGTATGTATGTATGTAATAATAACATCGATTTCGATAACATTATTTCATTCAAATTTCGAACATCTCTGAAAAAAAAGAAATAGATTTAACTTCTATATTAATATCAGTCGAGATGACGTTTAGTTCGAAATGAATTGTCAATTTGCATACAAATTTGACAAATGTCGCACGTAAGTAAGATATCTAACGATATGATAGTTGGAGCCGAAACTAGTTTCTCTGAATTAAAAAAAAACTAAGACAGTTGCCAGAAAACTTTTCAATCATTTCATTACCGCAATTACCGGTTAAAATGTGTTGAATGTATCATGGAGGCTTATGATATATGGATAGATAAAGTAGTGTATGTAACTGCACATAATTAGAACCCCTTCATTATGTACAGTCACATAAACAACTATTATGGTAGTTATTCCTTATGGGGGCTCTACACGGTGAGTAACCAAGCTTTCCACCAAGGTGACCTTGGTTGGGAGCTCGGCTGCTAACGCCGTCGCGTTTCTGTCTACACGGTTGCCAACAGCAGTGTGTCTACTGCACGCGGAGAGAAAACACGCATCTAACTACTGCACAGTGCACGCAATTTGGCATGCTTATCAAAATTTCAGTAGGTTGGCGTAGGCTTCAGTTTACCTAGCACCTCGAGTGTGGTGTCATTTTCTTATAAACCATAGATATGTGGCTTTCATTTCTTAGAATCAAAACCACTGGGTCTATTTGAATGAACCAAAAAGTAGTATATTAGTTATTTTTTCAACTTTACTGTTACAAAGTTTCAAGCGATTTGGCGTACCTACTGACATTCTTCATTATGCGACCATCACTGTATGTATAAGCTATGTGCATGACAAGTTTCTTCTTTTTCAGCTTTCTCCCAGATGGGATTATAAATCCTATTTTTTTGAGCTAACAAACCGTACTAACAGTAACTTATACAAAATAGGTCTTCCTATATCTTACTCATTACTGTTAAAAAATACTTTTTCTACTTTTACCCGAGCTCGGTCATCTAGGTACTGTTAAAAACATTAAAGCGCATAAAAAACGCCTTTTTATTTTTTAAGAATTGAATCCCCGTAACACTCGCGCCATCAAGATGAATCTAATGACGTATCCAATAGTAAATTTGGTTAAATTGGGTGAAATTACTTACTTTAATATCTATAAAAGTATGTTAAATGTAGGTATGCATTAAGTAAACTACAAGAAAAAAAAACGCTGATTATCCATCTCTTAGGACTTATTGTTTGATCAGTAATTAACTCACCTAATTGTTAAAGTTCCAAAACGGAATCGAAAATTTTAAACATTTCATTGAGATTTATTCATTAGTTATGGTTTTTAACAATTAGTTAATTTAACTACTGATCTGATGACATTCCCTTATACATTCGCATACAATTTTGTATTCTTTTAATTAACGTAAGGGAAATTAATACTCTGATATATCATTTACAATAATCAATAAGTCAGAAAGAAATGTCAAAACGATAATAAATACCTACCTGGATTTAATTTCCATTTAAGCTCATCAATGATCTGGATAGATGGCTGTACGGTAGGCATCTTTTCAATCATGGCAATACGGAGCTCCTCTTCTGCTGAGAGAGCGGAGCAAGGCAAGCATGCACATCCTGAGTGAGGGCCACAGAGCCCATCGCAACAGGTGCAAGTTAAAATCTGTAATGGATTTTTATTACAACTAATTACGAGTACTAAAACTTTCATCTTCTTTTTTTTTTGTCTAGGGTATTGCATTAAGCACCCAGGGGAGAAGAGGGGATGGGAAATGAAGAGAAAACCCCCCCCGCTTTTTTTAAAGTCGTATACAAATTCTTGAAATATTATACTTTTATCACTACAGCTACATACCATATGTGCCAAATAAATAGGGTGGGTAGCTAGTAGGGAATGCACACCAGTAATTTTTTGTACGGGATTTCCTGCGGTAACGCTAAATTACCGGTAATTTCCATACAAGGAATTACCGGCTTGCATTCCGAAGTAGCTAGGGTCATTTACAACATGTTTTGGGCCTATTAACACGATCACCCCAGGTGACACAACTTGTGTGCAGAAATCATACTCCTATTCCAGGGACACATCATGTTTGTTGTGTATCCAAAAAAATCCACCTCCTAGGCCGGTGACACAACATGTGGGCATATAAAAAATATAAAAACCTTACTCCTATTCAGATTCAGATTCTTTATTTGCAATAAACGTGGTACAAATGGTCTTAAATTTAAAACATAGTCCGACACATTTAACCGTCGGAGACAGCATGCAAAAACATGAATGTTAAATCTAAAAATTTACAAACATTCTATAACATATGTCTCGAAAATTAAATCATTAAAATGTGAAATAAAAATATTAAACAAAATAAATTATTGTACATGTATTGTACATACGGACTAGAAACCTTTCTCAAGCAACCAGTGGAAAAGTATGGTTATAAAACGATTGGATTTGAGATTTCTTATTTCTTTAGGTAAGTTATTGAATATTCTAACCGACATTGCATAGCAGTTTTTGTTACAAATGTTTGTCTTAACTTTTGGTGCTACCAATCTGTCGGGATCCTCCTCCTCCTCGCGTCGTTTTCCTCATTGCTGAGGGTCGTGATTTCTCCGTTGTGGAATAATAAGTTGCAGTTGTACTTTCCATAGGGGCAATTTTCTTGGATAGCGTGTATTAAAAGTGCAGACTTCTTTTTTCCTACTAAAGAAACCAGGGTTCATCCTCACGAAAAGACACATTTCAAATAAGTAGATACATGGGAGAGTCAGCAACCTCAGCTGCCGAAATAGAGGCTTGCAGCTTGAAAGGGGACCTACGTTACATATTGCATGAATGCACTACTTTTGCGCGATGAAGGCTTTATTGATTGATCCAGAATTACCGTGAGCGTGCGTGAGTATAAGCGTGATATACACTAAGTGCTGTTTTTTATTGGTAATGTGGGTGAGCCTCAAAAGAGCGAATGCAAAACGATTCTATTTTGCCACAGATTTTGTCTACTTGTGGTCTGCACGTACACTTGTCATCTAAAATTATTCCTAAAAACGTGGCTTCATTAGCTTCAATTAAAGTGTAACCCTGATAATTTACACTTAGTTGCGCCCTGATTAATGAATTGCACAAATTTCGTTTTACTTATATTTATTTTTAAATTATTTATATTTAGCCATTGTATTATATCACAGATTGTTCTATTTATTGATTCATTATAATCATGTTCGTATTTATTTGTTATTAATACTGATATGTGGTCAGAATCCTATGGTATCAGAGGTAATATTCTTGATTGGATAAGCAGCTATTTAGTCGACCGAAAACATTGCACAGAAATCTCTATAGTAGTTACAGTGGGGAATAATCTTATTAGGGAGAAATACAGGTCTCTATGTCGTGTAAATGGGTCAGGGGTGCCTCAGGGAAGTAATTTAGGACCCTTGTTGCTTTTACTATATATCAACGACCTTCCCAAAGCTACTTCTCAAAAGTGTATACTTTTCGCAGATGACACTACCTTGATAGTTAAGGGAACTAACAAGAATCTGTATGAATCAAACACAAATAAAGCATTGGCAGACATTAATTCTTGTACAAATTATAATAATCTTGATATTAACCTTAATAAAACTTCATTCATGCATGCAATTCCATTCATATAATTCCAAACCATTAAATGTAATTGTAAATTTTAATAACACTCCCATTGATGAGACTTATGGTGTGAAATTTTTGGGTTTATTTAATGACAAACATCTGAACTGGAAACATCACATCTATCGAAAATGTCTGGACATCTATCGAAAATGTCCATCACATATTGAAAGTGTCGGTCACTTTACAACCATACCAACTTCACAATTCGTGTTATTGTGGAATGTTGCCCCATTTTTCAATGACTGCATCCTGAAGGTCTTGCAGGGCGTCGCTTCAACTCGACCCAAAGGTATTTGATAAGGTAAAGTCAGGACCCCTGGCTGGCCATGGCAAAAACCTCCTCTAGATAATCGTTAACAATTAATGCATGTGGAGCCACTAGAAGATGCGGTGGGATAACGGATTAAAATCAGTTGCCGAGCAACAGCACACTGTTGGAGCAGTGGAACCGCTTGTCCTCATTTAGCAGCAGTTGCTTCCATGTTTGAGGGTCGATTTCTTGCTTGAGTTCCTTAAATGTGTTCTCATTGACGTCTGGATAGTGAATGATTGACATTTGACCTTTATCAATCAATCAATCAATCAATCACTTAAGTATGTGTTAAAAAATGGTTTTATTTTAATGAGTCTTAAATTATATCTTATTCTCATTCTTATTTGTCCTTGTAAAGTTATTTCATACCCCTGAGAACAGGTACAACTCACAACCCACATTTTGGCACTTTTTGTTTAAACTCTGATCTGGAAGCCATGAGTTTTTATTCAAATTAACCATTGTTAATTGAAAGGGTTTTCAACTAGTTTTCACTTTATATTAGGTATTATTAATTAGGTAGCACAATTACTGTAAAGAATAGATAAGCTTGAACCTGAATTTTGGCAGGGGGCAATATTTTGGACACTATGTATAAAAACTTTCATAACAAGGCCTTTTCTCACTTCCCCTTTTTATGTTCACAATAATGAAACAGTTAGGTATATAACAAAACTTACAATAGTATATTATGCAACTAGTGAATAAAAGACGGATTTAATGCGAGGGCCATAGATGACTCTCGAGCAAGTGAAGGATACTAACGACTGAATCACGACCGCAGGGAGTGATTCAGGATGATTGAATCACGAGCGTAGCGAGTGATTCAAGTGTTAGAATCCTGAGCAACGCGAGTGATACATGGCCCTCGATATAAATCCGTTTTATTCAAGAGTTGCATACTAAACTTTATACCATGACTACGAGAAAAAGAAAGATTTAAGCGAAAATAGATATTTAATGACGAAAAATGGAAGGTAAAATTAATTAAAATGCACATTAAAATTGGAACAAATGTTTTATTTATTAAGAAACACTAAATTTTATGTTCCTACAACTTTCAGTATTCAAAATGGCGCCAATTTATTTTTCCTTGTATTTTTCACAGAGAGAAAGGCAAAAGACATTGATCCATACAGCCTATGGCGCCAATTTACCTACTAATGACAGCAAATAACACAAAACTTTTTTAATGCTAAACTCTTTGTGGTTAATGACGACCAATCAAATCTCGAGGAGGAGTTTGTATCGCGTATTTTATGTTCTAAATTCAAACACCAAAATAGTGAGTAAAAGTGCTTTTTATTCACTGTTTTGAGTGAATAAAATAAGCCTTTAATAGGGGGAATGGTATAAAGAACTTTCTACCAGCTCCAGTATTATCTGATTAATTTTTTCAATACAATTATGCATATGCAGGCCCCTAAAATAGCCGCCGGAGACAGAGTACCCCGGTTGCTACCCCCGGCCCCACCGCACTTACCCCTCCAACCTCTGATGATCGAGGGCGGATTAAATGTAACAATATACAGTATGTAAACTTACTAAAACCATTTATTTGAACCCGAGCATGTCTAGGCGATAGATAAGGTCTGGGTCTATAAATTATTGAAACCTTAACACTTTTTCAAATTTAAATAAATAAATAATGCACTGAACGCAAATTCAATAATCTGTTACGATGAAAACATTACATACGGGTGTTATAATGGGCACTGAACAACGATGTAAACATTAGACATGGGATGATACTTTTAGGGTTAACCGATAAAATGATAAAATTAAAAATATTCGACACACACTAGCAAACAATGTGGTAAAACACTTAACTCAACTAGCCTAGCAACTGGTTGAAAGAGATGGTTTTAGTAAGTTTACATACTGTATAAATTTCTTTAATTTCGTTTATTTTTGATTATTTAATGAATGGGTTGAAAATCATTATCAGCTTACCCGTAATCCACAGTAGTATTTTCCATTATCTCCTAGCTTAGCTGTGATGCCAGCCTTGTTGAGCAAGCCGGCACTAGAATCTAAGTATATTTCGCTGTCCTGCAGTATGGTGTTGTAGTGATGGACTAGACTTTGCGGGCACTGAAGAGCCCCTTGCAAATCAGGGTTTATCCATTTTGCGTCGAAATGTTGTTGGGGACGAAAGATGAACTCGTTCGTGTCCTCGGCGCCTGCCATTTTCACAATCGATCCTTACGATTACGATACGTATATCTTCACATAATGATTATAACCGGAACTCAACAACAAAGTAAAAAATAATCTCACACTAGAACACCCGAACTTCACCCGCGAATTAAATTAACATTAATCGAGAAATCGGTTGCTCTTCAAATCCTGAAAGAAGTGAAAGAACTGCGCAGGTACATACTATAAGTGGGTACTCTAAAAGTAATTGGTGCCTAACCTGGGAAATCAATATCAATACGGACTAAAGTGGCTGTCACACTTCTAGGGATGCGACATAGGGTTGCCATGTGTTTAAAATTTCGTCAAAAGCTGTCAATAAAATGAAAGAATTAATTAATTTTGTAACATGTTTATCCTAGCTAAACTATAATATTCTCTAAATACCTAGTATATTTACGCATACTATAGTTTGACAAAAAAAGAAACACGGAGAGTGTTTGAAGTGAAATTGGATCTATAATCTAATTTAATTACTCAAAACTGCTGTTTGTGGTCCGCGTCAAGCTCTTTTTGTGTATGCAATGATATCAAATGCAAAAAGTTATTTAGTAATTCGGCCACATCACGTATAGGTGTACCAGAATCTCATGGCAAATAGGGAAATTAAAAAATGTAGAGGGCAATACTGGGGAAATTGGACTAAACGGTATTGATACTGTGTAATTTTTAATCGGCTTAAAAAAACGAGGAAGTTTAAGATTCGACAGAATTTGTATTTTTATATGTTTTTGGGGTTTTTTAACATAAAATATATGACACTAGAGGTCTATTACATTAAACTTCCAGTATAGGATAATAATTATTGCTCACAAATAAAATAATAAACACACCATTGTTACTCGCCAAATTGATATACTTATAATGAGTATAAGAAATAACTTGAAATCTCATCTAGAACTAGAAAATGATAACAAAAATTCTACTGTCATTTCTTGTTCTTCATCTGCTGAGGGCGATGAAGAGAGAGGAGTATTTATTATAAACCGCCTCTTCTAACATTTTCTCTACATGTTGAGAAAGCTTCTCCTGTCAATAATTTAATATCGCTGGCAGGTCTGTTTACGTTCTTCTCTGCAACTTTTTGTTTCATTATACCCCAAATCATTTCTATAGAATTTAATGTACAATGATAAGGTGGGAGCCTTAAAACTTCGTGGCCATGTGATTTCAATAATTAATTAATTTCATATAAGGGTAGACTGGTTTTGTTACACGGCTTCAAGTAGTTGACATTTACGCCAACGATCATCATAGTGCCCTCGGTTATAATTCGACGTATGGTAGTGCTGGGAACCCCTGTAATAAGTAGCATTTATGTAAGACAAAATATACCTAAACCTAAAAGTATCAAAACAGTTCGTTTCAACTTACCAGTCAACTCCACGATACGCTTTAAAATCGAAGATTGTGTTTGATTTACACCTCCTTCTTCGCGTACTGTATTACGCAAATTGTATACAATAATCCTAGCTTGAGATCTAAGCGGTTTTCTCGACATTTTCACCAGATAACAATCGTTGAAGGTGAATTTCAAAATGTATGCAACGGTAAACAAACAATTTGATTTGACACGGCTGCCAGTTGACAGTTGCCATATGAAAATCAATGTTTTTTTACTTTTAAAAATGCCATCAGATTCTGGTAGACCTATACCTAGGTGATTCTCTTTAACCCTTGCTTTAACGGTTTAACCCTTAGAGCATATATTATTATTACCTGGAGCCGCCATTCAGTACATTACCCCTCTGTCGAAAAACCTGCACAATGTGCAAAAAGTTATACAAAACCTATTTCAAAATCGATTTACCTATGGTCATTCACAAAATCGCCGCTAGCCAGAGAACACTCATTGGGTAAATTTCAAATTAATTGTACCTTGACGTCAAAATGTTTGTCCACTACCTTAATTGCATAATAGTGGGGAAGTTTTCTATTTTGAACAGTTTTATTTATATTTGCCATGAAAATTGGTTTATCTTTTTTTACGTACAAGTTTAATAATGCCATTTAGTTAAATAGTTTTGGAATAGGAGCTTACGAAACATTATTTATTTTTTTCCACTCATACAATTGTAGCATGTCCTTTCGCTACTTTTGTCAATAAAAGTGTTTATAACTTTTACATGTATAGGCACAGGCAAATTATGACCCTATATATTTTGATTAAAGGACAGGCTAACATGAATTGTGTTTAGTGTCCAATTTTAGCTTATCGGTGATTATGTGTAGTGATTCAAACAGTTGTCCAAGGTTTTGTTACCGGTGAGTTATATTTTGTGAGTAACGGCATTGTTGCGCTTTAAAATGTCGGAACTACCAATAAAACATATTTTTCCGTTCTGGCAACAATAGACTACTGTTAAGTACAAAGAAAACAACGCCATCTGGGCTATGGTTCCTGTGATTAAGGTTAATGTGAGTGCGGTCTTGATATTTTATTTGGAAATACATGTGAATAACACGAGATTTGATACGGAAGGTAACTGAAATTGTAAATTAATGAAAGCGGGTTCTATAGGCCTAATCATTGTGATCCTAAAGTGATAAATAGCTTGTTTTCACACCATATACTTTCAAGGTTATGTAGACTTAAGTGCGTTATAACATTAATTTTCTGCTTACATGTGACTAACGTTACGTTTTTTCACCATGTAAAGACTCGATCACATTGGTGATCGCTACTCACATGTTTGTTACTCACACATTTGTTACTAATATGTATGTTACTCACAATGTTCGTTATTCACACTTTTCTGGATGGTGCCGATGAATAATGCGGAACGACAGAAAAAATATAGACTAAAACTTAAACGGAATTCTGAGCAGTATGAAGAGAAGAAAAAGCGTCATAGAGAATATGTGAGATCTGTTACACAACCTATAGGGGAACTTTCTGAAGATCAACAAGATAAGAAAAGACTTCAGTGGAAAGCAGCAAATGAAAAAAGAAGACAGAGTAAATTACAAGGGGTTGTTCCGAAACGAAAATGCAACAAAGTATTGGTTCGGATATGGCGAAATAAGTGTTTGAACCTATCAAACAAACTCAAACAATTTGAAGAAGTTGGGCACACATTATCGCGAAAAAATATAGCTCTTAAAAAACGAATCTACAGATTAAAAGATAAACTACAGAATTCTACATCGCATGTCAACATAAAATCAGCTACAGTTCCACCTGACCCTGGTTCCCCGCAGAATATACAGAAATTACAGATCAGAAACGAGAACAATTTTTTTTTTGTTTTTTGATTGTACTTTTTAGTAATATACCTAAGATGTTGATTGACCATGATTAAATGAGACTTATTTCATAGAATTGTATATTTTTAAAACATCGTAGCTACTTCTTAATGGGCAAAGTAGGGTAAATAAATATCATGGGAAAATGTATTGGTGAGAACTTACCTTTATGTTACATGTGACTAACAATTTTACATGTGAGTAACGTTACATGTGAATGCCATGTGAGTTATGGTACAATTAATTTGAAATTTACCCCATTAGAAAAATGCCTGCATGTGCTGTAAGTTCGTGTAAAAAACGATCAACGACTTCAAGCTTCGAAAAAGATGGTACTTACAACATTTCATTTGTAAGTAATTTTATAATAAAAAAATATTTTTTATAAAAATATTTTCATCGCCCGTCAAATTAACGATTATATGCAATCGATTCCAATTGTTACTTGGATTAGTACGTACTCCTCACGAGACTCGGTTTTAATGATTTGTAAGAAATGACTTAACAGTTTTTGACATAAAGTCGATAATACTAATAAGCAGTGATCGGATCTAGGATGCAATTTCCCGGGGTTTAAGTCCGTTAACTTAACATGGATATGACTTACAATCCCGCGAGTCTCTTTGATACCTACATTTATAAAAAGGTAAAATTTATCAGATGTCAAATGAATCTACAAGTGACGAAAATTCTATTTCGTCGGTGAAACTGCAAAACCGCGTAACTAACAAATTTATGACAGAGCAAAATAAGCCCAACTGCCTTATTGAAAAGGTGCATTTTGCTTCTTATTTTAAATGATACTTACGCGGTTTTGCAGTTTCACCGACGATTTACAAATTCGCTTCGCTTACATCAGTAGAAGTCGAAAGGTCTTTTTCCACTTACAAATGGATCTTAGATGTTAAAAGAAATCGATTAACGACTGAAAATATTGAAAAAATAATAGTACCTATGTTACTTTAATTATATAAACACGACTAAAACATAGTAGTTTTAATTTCATTTTATTTTTAGGTTAAGTTTTTGTCATGTTACTATTTCTTTTGTCTAGGTATTATTGTAAGGGATATAATTAGTATGCTATTGTGTTGTATGCATTGATTTAGTATATACAAGATACACAATCCCGCACAAAACTAAATTATAAACTGTCCCAAATGACATTGATAGCTGCATTCAGATACATGCTAACATCGCTATTTTTTACCTTAAGCATTCATGCAAAAAAAAACTCAATATACTAGCAGTCAAGTGTCAAATTTGCAAACTAATGTTTTAAAATATTTAAAACTCTTTAGTGAAATCGCCATTATCATACATTTATGACAAAAGTGGACATCGAATGAATGGAGACGAATTTCTCTATTTATATTGTATTAGTTTTAACGAAATTACAAATTACGCAAAAAAACTTTTGACATGTTTTATAAATGCTGTCATTGTATTACACAACTTAAGCTATATATAATATACAATAATAATAATGAATAAATTAATGCAAAGCAAGGTTTAAAAACCCGTCCCGTCGATTGTTTTTATTCAAATTTTAACGTTTAGGTATCCTTTGTCACCTGGTATGGTGAAATGATTCTAACGGTACCACACACATATAAATTGGCTCAGGTGTTCAAAGTTATGTTGGAATAAAGAATTATACATACATACATAAATGAACCATTAAAACATTACACTTTACTCCAGACAAGACAAGATCTTGTCCTATCATAACCAACCTAGCCTAACCGGTTACACTTATCATAATATGTACATAAAGTTCAAAATACATAATGGGTCATAATTCATAATGGTCATAATATATAATGGTTTTTTTTTTAAACCCTGAACTTTTCAAGATTGTTATACAACAAACCTAACCTAACCTAATGGGTTCTATACAATGGGCTTTTAAAAATATTGAAAAGTTTACTTATTATGACCATTATGTAATATGACCCATTATGTATTTTGAACTTTATACATGGGTATTGTGATGCGATCCCAACCTAACCTAATTTCCTTGAAATAAGTTTAATTTATTATATAATTGTACGAAAATGGATCAAGCACACAACAGACGACTTATTCGCCTTGAATAGTTGATCACCCCTATCTCGTGCTAATATTGCGACCCATTTTGCACGTCGTAGAGGATTTCGTGGAAAACTTAAATTTAAAAATAAAAAATACTTATTAAAAAAATTAAAAAAGTAATAGCTACTCTATGATAATTTTGTTCCTTGGTAAGTCATAATTTGTGTGCACAAAATAAATTCCTAAAAATCATGAAAACATTATAATTTTAGCTTGAAACGTTTAAAAATAAATAGAACTTACGTAAAATAAGACATTCCACCCTTTTTATTAGTTTTTTTGTTATTATTTTTGCAGTTTTTCACCACACATTTCGTCATGATTGACAACTGCCACTGTCTGTGGTCGGAACAAGACTAATAGCAAAACTACTGCCCAAGTCGATTCGGCAGTAGTTTTGACTTGCCATTTTTTCGTGCTGATTGTGTATCTAGTATAATACTAAATCAATGGTTGTATGTTATTAAGATGTATATTTTAAAATTTTGTTTCAAAAAGTAGAGTTATTTTATATCTAAAATATTTTTTAAAACTATGTGTCAAATAAATGACCTATTATAGATAGATAGTGAACATTTTCATTTTGTTTATTTAGTTTAACCCTCGACAAAAGTTATTAATTATTAATAATAACCCATTTCCCAAAATCCCGGGAAATCCCGAGTCACATCCATGTTAGGCATAACGTTTGAGGTCGTTCACCCCAAATTGCATCCTAGATCCGATCACTGCTAATAAGCTAAATAATTGTTTACATCAAAATGATGACGTCGGTGTACTCCCCCCGAGACTCGGTTATAGTGATGAGGATAGTCTCGATTAAATAAATAATTATCGACAATAAGGAAGATTTACTAAGGACCTGGAAATTACCTACTGAATACAATTTATACTAAGTTTATATTTTACAGTTTTCCAAAAGACCCGGAATTGAAAAAAATATGGACCGCCTCATGCAGCAGACAAGCAAATTGGGTGCCTACGCGTACTTGTTCCATGTGTTCGAAACATTTTGATGCAAGTCAGTATCGAACTCTACCAAGCAAGAGGCGAAAGTTAATAGATTTTGCTGTACCTACTTTATGTTTATGTGAAAAAGTAGGGATATTTAGTATTTTAGTAAGTATTTCACGTTTCACTCTTAAATATTTACTTATACAAACAAAGACCAATGACCATAGTATTTTAAAACTTTCATAACTTTGTCAAATATGATCTAATACAAATACAGTCAATAACTTCAATAAGGTTTCTTTTCATAAAACAATAATAAGAAACATTGGACTATAATCTCCATGAGTGGTCAAGAAGAGGGCAAACTTTGTGAAAAATATATAATTTTAAATTTATTAGAGGATTTGTACATTATTTTTCCTTCACTATAACGATAGTGATAATTTATCTGATTTGTCCTATTGTTGACTGGTAGAAGATGATTTATAATATTAGGTCCTCCCCTTATACGAAATGTCTTCTTAGTGCAAGAAGAACAAGGAATTAACAATTTGAGGTGGTCTATATGAACATGCTATAAATCGGGTTCTACTGTAAATAATTATAATACTCGCTACTTTATATATGTATAAAATTGTTAACAAAGATAATAAAAAACATCCAACTTTTGCGTTATTTTTATTAACTATTTCACTACCTAACCAATAATATCCTATTACGATGCTCGTAATAGTTTATAGGTACTAAAATTGTATGCTTGTGCAAATGTCAGTAAAAATATCGATATTAGCTATCGACCTAATCCTCGCACCGTAGGTTATGCCGCTTTACATTCGCATCTACGTATTCTTAAACTGCGTTTATACAAAGTCTTTACATGTGTGATATGTTTGTGTGCATTAAAATGTATATGTGTTAGATTTTTGTCAAGGTATTCGTGTGTAATGACATAGATAGTTTTTGCATTTGTAAGTAATCTTTTGCATGTGTTATTTCTTCACCCCCCGCAAATCTCGGCAGACATGATTGTACTCGAATATGACCTATAAGGCGGCTCCAGGTAATATACTTAATATGCTCTAAGGTTTAACCACTCGGTCTTGAACGCGACCGGCGAGTGACGAAGTGGTCCCGTCAGAGCATAGACATACAGTGTGTCCCTGGATAAAGTGCACAAACGAATAGGGATGAAACTAGACACAATTTTATCGACAAAAAAAATAATAAAAAAAAATTACCACCTTTATTTATTTTTTTATGATTTTTTAAAAAAAGTCATAGTACGCAGAGGACCTCATCGGAACAAATCAAGATATTTTGGCTCCTGTGGGCTCTATTGATTTGAAACAAACGGAATTATAATCACAAAAGTTTATTTGTGTCAATGAAAATAGAAAAAAATGAGAAAAAATGACATAAACCCTAAAAATAATGACTTTTCCTATGAATTTTGTGTTTTTTTTTCTCGAACTTTTAGTATTTACTCGATTTACTCAAAATTATGCCCATCTTACCTCATGTTATTTTTACCAGTAATGGTTGTGTATCTCATTGCCTTTTATTTAAAAAAATAACCAAGTGTCTCGCACAATTACAAGATCCTTAATGAGCGGCCAAACAAAGACATTGCGTTTACACTTAATTAGGTAGCCGCTCAGGTTGAAACCCTTAATGGAGGATTAGGATTACATTTTGGGTTTCTTGCACAATTATAAGATTATTAATGAGTGGCCAAACAATGACATAATGATTACGCTTAATTAGGTTGTCGCCCAGGTAGATTATTGTCCTTACTCTTTATTGAATTTTATTTGGGGTGGGGCGGGGAATACATGTTAGGATTAGCATAAATAGTGATAAGATAAGGTTTAGTTCATCAGTTACTTCGAATCATTCGTCGTTACTTATTCTCAGTTACAACTACTTCTACTATCAGGATTTCATAAAATGCCCCGTTTAAGTGAGTTCACGCACAGAGATCTCGCCGACATCCACTTTTATTATGGAATGGCGAGAGGTAATGCCAGAGCTGCTCGTTTATTATACATGGCAGCATTCCCGAACAGGAGACCTGTACCGTCTGCTCGTAATTTTCAAGAACTTCACAGACGATTGTCGAATGGACTTCGATTGGATCGAGATCGCCGAGAACAAGCAGGAGTAGTGATTGATGGAGCTGTTGAGGAAGCCATACTAAGAAGTTTATTTGCTGATCCGACGACCAGTATTCGGCGGTTGGCCTTGCAGCATGGAGTTTCAAAATCATCGGTTTGGCGGATTTTTAAAAAAGAAGGTCTTCACCCATACCACTACCAACGAGTTCAACATCTACACGACGACGTAGACAGGGTACCAAGATGTGTGCTGTCTTCTTGGATTCAACGGCAGATCAGGAACGATCCTGAATTCACCCAAAAAATTCTGTGGATGGATGAGAGTCAGTTTACACGACATGCGATCACAAACTGCAGGAATCTACATGAATGGAACCCCAAGGGAGAAAATCCTCACCTCAAAAGGTCGTCAAAATTTCAAGTGCAGTTTTCGATAAATCTGTGGGCTGGACTAATTGGTGACATGTTCATTGGCCCTATTTTTCTCCCCAGAACTTTGAACGGTCCCAGATTTTTAGAACTTTTGAGAGAAGATCTGCCCCTTGAATTGGAGGATGTGCCCTTGGAGACTAGAAGAACAATGTATTTACAAATGGATGGATGCCCGGCCCATTACGCACTTGACGTAAGGGGATTTCTCAACGCCTCTTATGCTAATCGTTGGATTGGCCGACAAGGGCCAGTGGCGTGGCCAGCACGCTCACCAGACATGACACCACTGGATTATTTCCTTTGGGGCACAATGAAACAGAGGGTATACAGCGTCCCTATCAACACAGAAGAGGAATTGCGTGGCAGAATTGTCCATTGTGTAAATTACATAAAAAATAACCCGGAAATGATACGTCGAGCAACTCAACAAATAGCAGTACGTGCAGGATTGTGTTTGCAAGAGCGGGTGGGCATTTTGAACAGGTATTACATTAAATAAGTAATTATGAAATTCCATAATTCGTTTGATTTTATAATCCCATACCCAAAATGTAATCCTAATCCTCCATTAAGGGTTTCAACCTGAGCGGCTACCTAATTAAGTGTAAACGCAATGTCTTTGTTTGGCCGCTCATTAAGGATCTTGTAATTGTGCGAGACACTTGGTTATTTTTTTAAATAAAAGGCAATGAGATACACAACCATTACTGGTAAAAATAACATGAGGTAAGATGGGCATAATTTTGAGTAAATCGAGTAAATACTAAAAATTCGAGAAAAAAAAACACAAAATTCATAGGAAAAGTCATTATTTTTAGGGTTTATGTCATTTTTTCTCATTTTTTTCTATTTTCATTGACACAAATAAACTTTTGTGATTATAATTCCGTTTGTTTCAAATCAATAGAGCCCACAGGAGCCAAAATATCTTGATTTGTTCCGATGAGGTCCTCTGCGTACTATGACTTTTTTTTAAAAATCATGAAAAAACAAATAAAGGTGGGTTTTTTTTTTTATTATTTTTTTTGTCGATAAAATTGTGTCTAGTTTCATCCCTATTCGTTTGTGCACTTTATCCAGGGACACACTGTATTACCTGTATCTAAATTGATAACTCGGTGGATAGTCGTACACATTGAGATGTCATATAACAACCTTAGATTTCTTATCTGTAAGTAAATTGATAACTCGGTAGAAAGTAGAACAAGTTAAGATGTCATATTACGTACTAAATTTATTTACTGTACGGAAGTTGACAACTCAATGGACATGAGTATAAGTTTAGATATTATGTTAAGAACTTACTTATATTAACTGTACATAAATTGACAAATCGATGGGCAGTAATATAAGTTGAGATGTCACATTACGCACTTCGTTTTAGTTACTGTGCGTTAGTTGATAACTCGATATATTTGATTTGTTTGATTGATATGTCGTTATGTTAAAAAAAGTACGTTATTACTGTAATCGAGAGTAAATTGATAAATTTATTTATAAATCTATACACACAATGTGATGTGTAATATGTCTTTTTATCCACAATAACTTGCCAAAAGTATAGTTATCAATGTATGAACAATGGCCATAAGTCAAAAAGTAATTAAGATAAAAATATGAAAAAAATTACCAATATAGAAAAAAAAATAACGAAGCGTTTAAAGGAATAAAAAAAAACGTACATGTCGAGATATCAACGTCTTCACGCCAGCCACGGATATAAAATGGTCCATACACAAACCACAACACATACTAGAAAGGGACTCAGTAAGCTATAGTACATTTCTTTCGGCTCGCGTTATCGGTGTAGTGCACCTTCCAGATGTACGTTTGTAAAGCCTGACAAGTTCCTATTTAGCCCTGATGTAATATCGCTACAAACAGCTTACATATGGCAATTATACGTGTACGTCATGAATAGTCGGCACAGTGAGTATTGGCATCGTGCAAGAACGAGTGAGATATACAATTAAGTACTTGTAGATTGTGAAACTATGTTTTCATGTAATCGGAAGAGCATGTCTAGTTGATAATTAAATATGAATAATTACCTATCCGTCAAAATCCGATTCTAAATATTCGACATCCATATATTCATCAGATTCTGGCTTCGATGTATTTTCACTTTCGTCCGTTGAAGAGTCACTTTCAGGACCACCAACCTCGATTATAAATCTTTCGGTCTGTGATTCGATTATAGGACCTTTTGTCCTATATCCGTCTTCTATTTTTTTACGTGTTCGCAGCATTTACTCCAATTTTCTATAGTCACTTCCTAAGTAATAACGAAGTGTAAAAGTAAGCTATATTTTTAACTGTTCAATAAAATTCATTGATAAATGTAAATACCTGAAAACTATCTTCAACGAGCTTTAGGAAGGCATCATTCGTGATGGAAACATTTTTAGTTGCCACTTTTGCTTTCATGATGCCACATATCATCTCGATGGGATTTAAATCACAGTGATAGGGCGGTAACCTTATCACCTTGTGACCATGATTTGAGAGAATCGTATCTATTTCGTACACTGGCTCGGGTTTATGACGTCTCAAAATTGTGACCAATTTATCTTTAGATGCATTTTGGGGAAATGAGATGTTATTTAAACGCAGCCACTCAGCAATGACGTGTTTTCTATCGCCAGATGTTGGGGCTTTGTTAATTTGGAAAGAATGGTACCGGGCATTATCCATTATAACACACGTGGGTTCACTGAGATTGGAAATTAATCTCTGCAAAACCCATTTCTTAAAATTGTTCCTGTTCATGGAGTCATGATAATCGGCTTTCTTTTCCTTATCATTATATATTAGGAGTGCATTGGGAACAAATCCCGATGGTCCGCCGGCATGAACTATAATATATCGTTTGCCGGTTGAAACGGATTTCGACACACCGGGTTCATTTTCGCTTTGCCAGCATTTTGCGTGGTTAAGAGAAGTTGTAAGTCTCATCTAAATAAACAAGAGGTATATTTTTGTCCCTTGCTTCTTTTATTTCGTCTAAATAACTTTCCCGCCAAACCACAATATCCGAACGCTCCTTCAATATGTACCGTTGGTTTCTGCACTTTTTGTATTTGAACCCCATACTATGCAATAGCAATCGCAAGTACTCCCTACTACCGGTAAAATCAATATCTTTTTTCAGAATCAGAATCAGAATCAGAATCAGAATTATTTATTTGTAAAACATAGGTAGAGAAATACAGGTGGAGGAAAAAATACAGCGTGTATCACTATGTTTTGCCTGTTGGCATACAAATATCAATGTCACGTAGATACAGTAACGTTCTTAAAAAATTACAAGTACAAAAAATATATATATATACAAGTGAACGAATAAATCAATCCTTATAATTCAATGCATGCATGTCAATTGGACAATAACAAATTTATAGATCGATGTCACTTAAAAAATCTTGCGTACTGTAATAACATTTTATAATTAATAATTTGGTCAGGTTTTTCTTAAAAGGTACAATGTCTAATGTTCTTATGCATAACGGAATTTTATTATAAATCCGGGGCGCCATTCCCAGTATGCTTCTGCGCATTAGCGCAGTTTTGCACCGTACGTTCTGCACCGTGTGCTGATACTGTGGACGAGTAGGCAGCCTGCGTGTGTCTGTAGTTTTTACAAACAATGCCGGATTACATTTAACAAATATGGCAGTTTCTAAAATGTACAGACACGGAAGGGTAAGTATTCTGAGTGATTTAAAATAAGGGGAGCAGCTGTCAGTTATTTTCAGGCTACACATTGCTCTCAAACATCGTTTTTGGGCTTTAAACGCTGTTCCTTTATACGTAGAATTGCCCCAAAATATGACACCGTATCTCAACATTGACGCAACAAGACCATGGTAGGCAATAAGAAGAGTGTGGTTGTCCACTACTTTTGATAGCTTGCGCAGTGCAAAAGCTGACTTACTAAGCTTTTTACTTATTTCGTCTACATGATATTTCCATGTTAGCTGACTGTCAATATTGAGCCCTAAGAACTTAACTACAGATACGGTTTCAATTTTATTTGTTTCATAATTTATATTCATGTCATTATATTGTAATCGCTGATAAAAATGCATTATGTTAGTCTTAGTCAAATTGATTTTTAAATTATTATTGTTTAACCACAGTATTATGTCCGATATTACACTATTTATATCACTTTCATACATATCTGGGTTATCACATTTTACAATAGATGTGCTGTCGTCAGCAAACAAGATCATAGGATGGCAGACCGATTTAGGAAGATCATTAATATATATCAAAAAGAGCAGAGGTCCAAGTACACTACCCTGGGGTACACCAAACATTACACAACGTGCATCTGATAAGAAATTATTTTCAGTTCTTGAGTTTTGGCAAATCCTTGTAATTTCAGTGTACTGCACGCGCTTAGTCAAGTAAGATTCAACTAGTTTTAGTGGTTTGCCTCGGATGCCATATTGCTCAAGTTTGTGTAACAATATCTTATAATCAACAAAGTCGAAGGCCTTTGTCATATCAGCGTAGACAGCACTAACTTGTGTTCGCTTGTCAACACATTTCATTACATAATTTACTAAATCATATATGGCCATATTTATGCTTATATTTTTCCTAAACCCTTTCTGTTCTTTACAAAATAAATTATATTTCTCAAAGTAATTATATAGACAACTGTATAGGTATTTTTCAAAAATTTTTGAGAATGTAGGAATGAGAGATATAGGCCGGTAGTTTTGAGGAATTTCTTTATCCCCCTTTTTAAACAGAGGTTTCACAATAGATACCTTTAATTTGTCCGGATAAATACCTTCATTAATACAGAGATTCAACAAGTAGCTTAAATGTTTGGCTATCGTGTCTTTAACATATTTTATTACGACAGTCGGTATGTTATCGACGCCTACACTAGCTGTGTTCCTCAACCCTTTTATTATCAACCATATATCACGAGCTGTTGCGGGTTCCATAAACATAGAATTAGCACTGTTGTTGTTAATTTTCCATTTGACATCATTATAATTTTTTGATAAATTACATTCACGCTGTGTAAAATGATCATTAAATACATTAGCTATAGCTTGAGGGGCCGTTATGGTTCCATCATTTGATTTTATCCTCAGTATTTGATCCCTTGGTTCATTAGCTTTTGTGGAGTTTATTATCCGCCAAGTGGCTTTAGATTTGTTCTGAGCAGTTTTGATCGCGTGGTTATTTTGTGCTTTTTGAGTCAATTTGATAATTGTTTTATATCGTTTCGAGTAGTTCCGAAATAGTTGTTTATTGGCTGTTGAAGGCGTATGTCTAAGTTGCCAGAGCAGTTGTCTCTGTTTTTTGCTACATACCTTGATGCCTTTTGTCATCCACTTTACTTTTTTGTTTGATTTTATTGTAATTAGCTTTACAGGAAAACATAAGTCGTGGAGAACATTAAAATTTTCTAGAAATATATTGTAAGCAGTGTTTGGATCGGAAGTATTGTACATTTCAGCAAAAGATAAATTTTCTAGATGTCGCTTAAATAAATTTAAGTTGTCAAGAGAGTATTTACGTCTTTTTATACGCCAGAAGATATTGCCATATGTCTTATTAACAGGTAATGTCAGAATTTGGCTAGTATGATCAGATAAACCAGAGTCTAGCACTTTGCTACTATGCCCTTTTTTTACACTGTGTGCAAAATTATCTATACATGTGTTCTTTGCTAGTCTTGTAGGCTCCTTAATTTGTAGATCTAAATTGTAACTAGAAAGAAAGTATTCAAATTGTAAAGATATGTGGTTTCTTTTCAAAATGTTAATATTAAAGTCTCCACAAAGGATAATTTTTTTATTATTATTATTAGACATATTTTTTAGTATTATTTCTAGTTTCTCGTAGAATATGCTTAAGTTAGTAAGACTAGGAGTTCTGTACATGCACACAACTATTATTTTGTGTAGGGTTAATTCTATAGCGCAGCATTCTACGACCCCACTTACTGAATGTTTTGTAATGTCAGGTAATTCTTTGTACTGATGCCCTGTCTTTACAAGTATGCACGCTCCACCTCGTTTTTTTTTCACGTGAGAAACACGCTGCTAGTCGATAGTTGGGTATTGTTAAAAGTTCCTTATGATTAGTCATTATAAAGTGCTCCGTTATGCACATAACATCAACGTTAATGTTCTGAGCCCTCAGATTATTGATGTGAACAACGAGTAGATCAGTTTTATTTATCAGACCAGCAATATTGTGATGAAAAAATGTTAAGTATGAGTCAATTATTTTATTTACGAAAAAATGTGGATTCTTTTGGCTTGGTTTGGTTATTTTGTTTTGCTATGTCAGGAAGTGGTGCATCTATTATTTCCGTTTTATTGTTATAAAAATCATGATTTGTCAGTGTATTTTCTGTTATGGAACTTACTAGGTCTACCAAGTCATTAAAGATTAATGAAAGACTATGCTTATTTATATGTCCCGACCCAGGCAGAAACATTGTTCTTGAGTACGGTATATTTAAATTAGAGTCGAGAATGTAAGCATATTCATATGTCATATTGTCAAAATAAAGTATGTTATTGAAAATTTCTACCCTTTTGTTAAATAAGTTTACATAATTATTCAGTCTATACGTTGGTAAACAAATTATAATGTTTGTGTGCTGAACTTTTAGGAGTTCCTTTCTTATAAATAATACCAATTTAGAATAATCCTGCGTCCATGTAAAATCAGTATCACCAATATATATGATGCAAAAGTCTTTATACGTAAAGTCTTTAAGTTTGTTTTCAAGGCACTGAAAAAGCTGTTGGACTCCGCCTCCTGGTGTGAGGTAGTGGCATAGATTATACTCCGGCAGCGCTCGCTCGGCCGTTTTCCTAGTTTGTGTTGTGTTACTGCTGATCAAACAAATGTTAGGCGTTGCTGGACTGCTGGTCGATGGTGGTTGTGGTGGTGGTGGTGGTTGGCTAGCTGCTAGTTGGGTGACGTCATCCAAAGTTCCGCTGCCAAGTCCAGGTGTTAAGTCGTTCTGTTGCACTTCCGCGTGTGAAGGCGAGAAATTAAGTAGAGCTTGGTTTAGATTCCTCGTTCGCCTCTTCGTCGTTACTTTTGTCCCGCTGCCATATTTGCTCGTTGGTGTTGCTTCAGTAGATTCGCATATTGTTTTTAATTTGCTTATTTGTAGTTCGTGTTTTTGCAAATCCTTTTTTAGTCTGTGATTCTCTGCTGACAGCAATTCTATCTCATTTTCAGCGGAAGTATATTTTTGCTGAAGTGCTGACAGTTTTAACTGTAGAGCTTCACACTCAAAACAGTGTTTTGTGGTGGCCTCTGGGCAGCTTCTGTTTAAGTTTGTATGGCTTAATACAGTGTCATCACATAGCGCTTCGTCGTCAGAATCTTCCAAGTCTGATGGGAGTAACTCGAAAGAATTACTTGTTGAAATATTTACGTGTACTTTTTTTCTATGTGTTATATTTTTCGAGTCACTGTAAGTAATTTCCGGCGAGTAAGTATTAATATATATCTCGGCTTGGTGTTCCTTGGGTGCTAAACTATCCTCATTGTGTTCTTTTGGCGATGAACTATCCCTATCGTGTTCTTTGGGCGGTGAACTATCCTCGTTGCGCATAGGCATAGCGGATGAGGCTGGTACTGACTTTGTACTCGAGTGAATATTTACGTTTGGTATGCTGCTGATTGGGTTACTTTTTTTATCAGTATCGTTGTTATCCTTTTCTGGTAGATTGTAAATCGAATTTCCAGTATTTGGCTTATTTTGTGTAGCCACTTCCTGGGTCTCCCTATGTGTTGAAGTATTCGGAGGTTTGGTTGTTTGAGTCGCTTCGTTGGCTGTACTAGAGCAGTTGCATGATAAACATATCCATCGTTTCCTCCTTTCCGGTGTCATTAAATCATACAGTTTCGATCGATTTGTGCACTCTACGTGGTATGCTTTTTTGCATTTCATGCACTTAAGGTGATCTTTTTGTAAGTTTTTTTGGCATTTTACACATGTCGGCGCCATATTTCACAAGTTTACGTTAGGTGGCGATACCAAAATAGTAAATAAAATAAAAACGATAAAAAAAAAAAAAAAAAAAAAATATAACAAAACAAAAAAAACACAAGAATCGAACCGGCGACCGTTGTTTGCTAAGCGGTTACTGTACCCCTAGGCCACTGTGACCGTTATCTATTTGCTTGAAATAGAGCACCTGATGTCACTGGTATGTTACTTAACCACTTGACCGTCCGGCCCGCGAGACCATTATACTCTCAACCGTCCGGGTTATTTTACCGACGCACGCCCCGCGCTGCGCAACCACAACTTTCTACAAAAACGTCTGTATCTTCTAAACTACACAAGGTAAAATAAAGAAAAAAATACTAAGGCATAAATGAACGTTCATTTGTTCAAATACTTTTATAGTTTTACTAAAAATATCCATGATTATCGACTATAATCAAGGTTAAACTTAGGAAATTGGTAAAAATTGCTGAAAGTTTTTATTTGACGACTAATTACAGGAAATATTGCGCGATGACCCTCTTTTTTTATTACATATTATAAAAAAAGACTATTTTAACTTTTAAATGACACCACAATCAACATATATAGTTCTCAATAAGATATCAAAATAAATTAAACAAATTCCCTACTCCTTCCAACAAGTGCAACAAGATGGCCGTCTGCATAAGGCTGCCTACAACTGATATACACTTAAACGTCCGTGGAGACTATGGTATCCAGTGTCGAAAGTAGATAAATTTTGTATATCAATAATAATGACAACAGTCTTTGCTTGATACCCACTATGCTACTTTTAAATCAAAAGTTTCTTAAGTTTAATAGTTCTGGTGAGCAGTAGGTACCTCTGCATCATCAGGATTCAAGGATCGAAGGTTGAAACTATCAAAATCAAAATTTCATAATGATCAAAGAAGTACAAGTGGTTGAAAAAACTGTTGTAATATTTGAAACACATAGGTATCTGAACAAACAAATGTACAAAATTACAAAGTCAAGCTAAATAAAACCATTTTTTAAATTAGTATCTATATCCGTAGGTAACTGAAAGAATACATGCAAACAAAAACACATTTCCAAACACCGAATAATCAAGACACACGAGAAATCGTTTGTACAAACCCTTATTTCTGATATATTTTAAAACGTCCGCGGATAGTCAACCGTCCACGGCATAAAACCTGAGAAACACCGTAAATGTTTTGATGAATCCTAAAGTAGTTTGATATATTTCTTATGTTTAAGTATATTAATCTGTTCTCTATAAACCAATCTTCAGTATTTATTGTATATTTCTGTAAACAGAGCTCCAAATTACTAATAATTAGGCTATAAACGTTCACTGCCCCAGCTCGAAAACAACCTTGATATTTCAAATTGATATTACAGTCATCACACTATCACAAACAGAAGATGATACACATTATCGTAGAAAGTACACATTCCTGATTATTTTGATGTATAATAAGACCCAAAAATATGTAAATGAACGTGAAATACTTACGACATAACTACGAGTTCTCCACAAATACTCACAATCACGCGCAGTTTCTTAGAGCACTGGCAAATAAAAATGTTGTCCTTGTAAGCAAATGGCGTACACTGCCATCTATATTTTTTAGAGCTAACTATTTGGTTAGGCTACGTTGTTGCATCAATAGAATTAGTAAATAATGCCGAAATATTCCATTAGATGGCTCTAAAATCAACCGCTCCTCCTTCCACCCCTCGGGATAGTAAGGTATCCGCGGACGGTTGAGAGCATATTGGTTTCGGATACTATGCTATCGTCGGACGGTCAAGTGGTTAAATACATTGTTGTGGCGAGAGATAACGAGCTCCGCGCGCCGATCGGTGTCGAACTTAGCCGAAGAACTCCGAACTTAGCACTGTGAATCCTTTGTTTTGATATTTTGAATGAGTTTAACGTCTGAATGCGTTTTTAATTTTAAAATTTTAGTGTTGTTGAATCACTTTTTTCTTAACTTTTTACGTAAAATCGCAAGTGTTTCACTAATTAACACTTTTATTATTGTTTTGAAATGGTATATTAACTTTTAACACACTTTTCGTTTTTTTCACCTTGGAGACCACTGATATACGTCTGACTTGCACTAGCGCTCTTATTGATGAATTTCAATTCGGTAAGCAGACTTTTGAGAGTTGGTACTTGCTTTCGCACAGCATAGAATTCATGAATTTTGTGCCTTATGGCACATTTGTCGAAGTCGTCTATTTGTATTCTTTTTTTTGGTTTTTTTTTTTTTGGTACCGATGGCAATGGCGGTAACGGCTCATTCTTTTTGTATATATTCTTAATTGTAGCACTACAGACGCCTTGAATGAGAAAAAAAATAAAATTTAATAATTAATATACATATTTAGTACCAAGCTAACCAATTCATGACAATCGCACTATGAATATCATACCCGTCATGTCAACAACTAATTTCAAAACATTGTTTATTGGAATGCTGCTGAATCCTTCGTCCTTTTTCTGCCGCAACCATTTGAATGTATTTATAATAATGTTTTTTGCATCGGGGTGAAATTTCTTGGGCATTTTGATTTTAAAATCGATTTGTTTACATCGGTGACATTCAATGACTTCCAACGTCCGTTGTCAAAAAAAACGTTGCCATTTAAATAAATTTGTTCCACTGAAAATCCGCAACATGGCGAGGGCTAAAAAGGAACTTGTCAGGCTATACTTACTAATTCCATGCCCTATATTATTATTTATTTATTTAATGGCGTCTACATAATAATTGACAACATTTCATTTTGGTGACACCTGCAAATTACTATACGAATCGAAAGGGTTTTACCTCCTGAACACGGCAAAATATTTATTTAGATTTATTTTTCTTTATTTTCAAAATTTTATTACAAGTAAGTTAATAAAAATATCGAGTTTTACCAATACTATGCCTGGATAGATATAATACCATTGCCTTTTTCACGAGAAAAAAGCTGTCATACTTCAAATTAGACATTAACACTATTGACAGATGGATAGGGACTTAGGGCCATTTGCACGCAGAATTTAACCCTGGGTTAAGGCACTAACTCGAATTAGTAGACGTCAGATTCATACGAAAACTGACATTTTAACTCGAGTTAGTGTCTTAACACAGGGTTAAACTTTTCGTGCAAGTGGCCCTTTATCGGTTGACATGATACTTTTTTATATACAGATTGGACTAACGTAATATGTCCATTGTGTCGTAGAAATGAAGTTACGCCCTTTTAGAATAAGTACATCTTGATAAATTAATAATAAAATAATTATTCATTCTAGAGAAAATTTAAAACTATTAGTGTCTTTCTCCTTCCAAACAATATCTATAAAACGAATAAAATTAGTTTTGAAAATATGAAATCTTGTCAATTAACGGTGAATCCTGTCCTGTCGTCGAAGTCATAATCGTGACCTATAATATGTGGATCAAATCAAGCAAAAAAAGAATATCAAGAATTTGACAATTTGGATATGACTAGACTTTGTATGTTATATAGCTAAAGGCTGACAAAGTATTTGATTGACATGGATTCAAATTCATGGTAAAGACAACATAATATAGAAAAGGAAATACAAGAATGAAATACGACAGAAATGGCTCTTGATAGCCTTGTTTTAATGGAAATGGTTTTGTTGTTTTTTTATATATTTTTTTTAAATTACTAAATGTATAAATACTGAAGAACTGGCTTAGGCCTTTATTTGACATGATATCAGAAAAATACAAAAATAAGAATTGGCTGTATGATCTTTGATCCTTGCCTATCCCTTATGGGATGAACTAAAAAAACAACAACGAAGTGTTATGTTATTATTCTATATCCTATAATCTGTGATTATTCTCTTTGGACGAAGCAAAGACAAAGACTTAGATTGTACACTGGATAAAGTGGATAAGCAGAACGAACGAAGTAAATTGAAAACCGCACACTACTTACGGGGTGCAGCACGAATATTATAAATTGCGATGCAATAATTAGTATTGAGCGGGAGTTTTTATTTCAATCAATATAAGCAATTGTCGTTACTTCAATGGATGTTGATCTCTTCCTTGAGAATAAAGATTATTTGTATGGTAAATATTTCCTTAATTACTTTGTTGTTCTTATTATTCAATTCCGGCTCCAGCTCCAGCTGATTTTTTGACAGCAAAGTGCGTTAACTTATCCTAAAATTGGTGAAATAGTGCCCAATGAGATTATTACAATAGGTATTCCAACCTGGTCCTTATGGTTTCGTACCATGTACTTACTGTATTGATCAATGAAATTCTGAGTAGATTTCGCGGTTAGTTAGCACGCAAATAATGCATCTTAGTCCTTGCCACGCTTTCCGTGTATTTTTCTACGATAGAATCTGAGATCTGTCCAGTTTATGGCTTAACTTCTAGATTAGAGTGTTTTGTCAGTTACTGTGGAAAAAATCAAACACTACTTATTTAGAATGCTACCTAATCCGTTGGTTATTTCTGAACACTTTTATAAAACTAGCAGAACTGCATCGGTTTTTTGAAGAAACTACTAAAAGGGACGCAAGTGTGCTTGGGTGTCCCTGAACCCAAATCACAAAGGACCCCGGACCTAAAGTATGGAAAATGTGGTTTCAGTTAAATATCCTGAGATTTTGATATGTTATAGATTTAAAAGTCCTGAACAAAAGTCTCTAGGGGTGCTACCACTGTTTCCAAGTCCTTTTCAGAGTTTTGACAGATTTTGTACCAGATAACAAAAACTATAAACAATGGATGAAATGAAAGAAAAATAGCGTTACAGGTTAAATCAATCAATCTATATTTACATATTTATAGAATACACATGTACCGAATCACATATTTTACAAATGTACACTTTTAACTTAGTTTAGGTAATACATTTAACTTGCATTTCTATTCGCACAGCCCAGTATGTAATTTAATAATTCTGTACTCGGGTATTTCACGTCTTGTTGATGTCGTGCATAACCAAGGTACCATACGACACTGGCAACGTGAGCACAACAACCTATAATAGGCCAGGATTGGCTCTTCTTCCGGAGTTTCGTTTTGGAACGCTATCCATAACTGATGTTTAACTGCGTTTCGGAACCTCGAGCGTATTCTCATACGTATTAGGCCATGCTCATTTAGTTCATCGAACTCAAAAACATCGGTATTATCCATGGACCAGGACAAATTGCACAATCCTGGCCTATTATTGTATGTGCAAAACTGGGGCCAGAACTATAGGTTGTTGTGCTCACGTTGCCAGTGTCGTATGGTACCTTGGTTATGCACGACATCCACAAGACGTGAAATACCCGAGTACAGAATTATTAAATTACATACTGGGCTGTGCGAATAGAAATGCAAGTTAAATGTATTACCTAAACTAAGTTAAAAGTGTACATTTGTAAAATATGTGATTCGGTACAGTCAAGGGCAAAAATATGTATACACTTTAGTACCTTGTCACTTTAAGCACTGTGACAGTTCATATATGGCAGTTCAAATATGACGAAAATAGACAAGGTACTAAAGTGTATACATATTTTTGCCCTTGACTGTACATGTGTATTCTATAAATATGTAAATATAGATTGATTGATTTAACCTGTAACGCTATTTTTCTTTCATTTCATCCATTGTTTATAGTTTTTGTTATCTGGTACAAAATCTGTCGAAACTCTGAAAAGGACTTGGAAACAGTGGTAGCACCCCTAGAGACTTTTGTTCAGGACTTTCAAATCTATAACATATCAAAATCTCAGGATATTTAACTGAAACCACATTTTCCATACTTTAGGTCCGGGGTCCTTTTTGGATATTTGCACTGTTACCTCATCTTTATTACTTTTGTGGTTTTAAACAAAAAGCATACAAAAATACAATTTATTAAAGTATTCCCAGCTTGTTAACAGTTTTTGGATATCATGTTGGCACTCGCAACTGACAGTATATTCGCCACTTGTGTCATAGTAAAACGAATATTGCCAGTAGCTATTAGGAAAATGGTAAAACTGTACTTACTTATTAATTGTGGTATAATATTTTACCTTATTAAGCTTTTCATTTGCGTTAGTAAATAATAGCAATAGTTTAAGGGATGGACTTCCCTTCTCATTCCTTCCATTTTCCATCCCATTTCCATCCTCTAAATTGGTAAGTATATTAATTATGTGTTTTGGAAGATGTGACCTTTACTTTTGTTACATGGAATTAGTTTTATATGGTAACACTGTTGAAATTTCTCAAAATGAAAAAAAATATGGCTGAGTGAAATATCAAAGCCACAATAATTTGCTTAAGTGAGGGATGAAATCAATTTAAAGCTTATATCTTATTTGTCAAAATTCAAAGTATGGGGACAAGTACTAGTACAGCATCAGGCACTCAGATTTCCAAATTTCTTTAACTAAAATTGGTTTATTGTGTGTTTATGAATAAGGGGGTAAACTCTGCAGTTCCACATATAATCTTGTAATTATTACCCGTGGTAAAAGAATTCTACATGAATAGAGTCACGGGTAACAGCTAGTATTAAATAATCTATAAAAATCTTAAATCAACTAGATTATTTATTATCTTAAAATGATATTAACAGTGACGAGAGTGACGTTAGGTAGTAACAGATTTTTACATTTGAACAGTGACAACAGTGACATAAGGTAGTAACAGATTTTTACATTTTAACAGTGGTGACAGTAACGTAACTTGGTAAAAGATTTTAATATTTTAACATTGATGTTAGATGGATAACTGATAACAGAGCTGCGGTCCTAAGCCAATACGCAGTAACTAAAATAAAGCTCCTGTAGTAATATCAACCTTATTGCTTAACTAAATAGAATTGAATCTGCTTTGGAGATTGAATTGAAGATACTGCTTATTGGCTTATGAGGGCAGAGAGGGTGTTGTTAAAATTTAACAAAAACTTAATTGACTTTCAAACAGTAGAAAATTCCTGAACATACATTGGGGACTTGGGGTGAAATGAATAGGTCTCCTCCATTGGCCAGCATTGTTTTTAGCCTTGGAGGTGTGACGCTTAATTTTTGGAATCAGGGCAGTTTTACAGAGTTACATTAATTAATGTGGTTATTGTCTTTTTAAGGTGAGGATTTCCTTGACGAGCTGACTAAAGACTACCAATGGTCATCTATACTAGATGCAACAAATGCATCTCCAAGTGAGATCCTGGCTGATGCTGCCCCATTCTTGGTTCCTCCGATTTCACCAGTCCAGAGTATCAAGTCATCATCAAATGAAAGCAGCAATTCTGACTCTAGCAGTGATGATGATTCTAAGAAGTAAGATTTACTAATAAGATAAAGTTACTATGTTCATTGTTTTTACATATTATGTGTAAGATTTTTTGTGTGCATTTAGATACAAAATGAAAAGCTAGCCAATACAGTCTTGCAGGATTTGGACCAATACTTAGCAATGGATCTCTATCAGAATTACCTTTTCACCAAAAAGTTAATAACGCTAAATGACATGAAATTAGAATGCCCAATCAGCAGAAAGTCAATTCAGCTGGACAACATGACAGTTGTGTGCTCAGTATGCAAAAAGTCAGTTCAGCAGTACATCATTAAAGCAGAATGAGCAAGTAGCCAATAACACTTGCCTGGATTCTGGGTCACTGTGGTATTGAAGGAAATGAGTCTGCTGACATTTGGGGGAAAGAGGCTGTTGAAGTTGGTTTCCAAGCCCACAATAATATTTTCTCCTCAGACTTAACATTAAAAGCTTGGTCGGACATGAGAGATTCATGGCAGGACATGTGGAATAACTCTAGACTCCAAAAAGACCGCTACTATGGGAACATCCAACCAAGCGTCCCTCGTAAGCCATGGTTCTTTCGCTTTCGCTCTGCAACAAAACAGGTTACTTCTACAGTTTGTAGGCTTCGTTTAGGACACACTTGCACCCCGGTGTTTTTAGCTAAAATAAGGGTTCGGGATAACTCGCTGTGCGAATGTGGCATGGATGAAGGTACCCTGGATCACATTTTTTTCAATTGCGATAGGTTCAATTCATCCTTGTATGATATCTTACCAAAAAATGTCCCGCGGCCCAGCAACTTTTCATGTCTTCTTTCTATTATGGACCCTTCCCTTACTGATACCCTTATAAAGTATATTCAGGTTAATAATATAAAGCTTTAATCTCTTTACTTTACAGTAGTTATATTTATATATTTCTTCCCATTTTCCTCTATGTTGGTACCTGTAACTTTCTGTCATCCTCTGTCCCGCTATTATTAACCTGTCAAATGTCCTGTTATTGCCTGTGTCGTCCATAATATTGGTTTTAGGAATCGTTCCCGATCATTCCAAGATAATAAAAATTTACAACGACACCGAACATTCTCGTCACGTGCGCTATGTCTACAACTTGACATTGGCATAATACACTTTGCCCAAATAGCAAGGAGTAAAACGTCTGAAAATTTAAATATTCCGTAGTATTAGAATACCTTAGTTTAGTTTAGTTTAGTTTATTTATTTCATGAAACAAATTACAATATAAGTACACATTCATTCATTAGTTTAATCATCATTGATGTGTTCCAGTATGGGGATAAGATAAACGGTGCAATATCTAGCATAGACGCATTCCATCATAGTCCTCAGGGTTATCAACGCATTTTTATTTTAAACACATTTCCTTGGTCAGATCCACCCCTGAGTACCTACTGTTTGGTGTCGTTTCTATAATTTTCACTAGAATCGTGTTGAGTCGATGAAAATGAAATTCGTTCGCCATCTCAGTAAGCTAACAGGAGTACGACGTGCAATCCCTTAATATAGTGACCAGTTAACACACTTCCACTTGTCGTCCTTAAATTCAAGGCGCGATGTGACAGACCTGGTGACGCAGCATAACATACTGAATGGCGTCGTTGACATGGATCTTATTATTATCTTGGCATTGATAGCCAGTAAGAGAATCACTTGATGTCGCAAAATATTTTTCATCTCCTGTTCGGAAAGTTTAATTTGAATGGGTAGATAGCCGGGTGGAAAATTGCGTTTTCACCCCTAGGGTGGATAGTTTTTTTTTTATAGTTACTATTGGCCACGGATTCTATGATAATTGAGCTATGTCATAATATTAAAATAAAAGTTATTCATATATCTAAACTCTGCTATACGTTAAACGACGTATTTTTTACGATCTATACTCTCATATTAAAATAATTTTACGACTGGTCTATTTTTTTCGCAATTGCAGTAAATCAACATTTAAAATTATTCCTCTATTCTGCTGCCCGCCATAATGCCTTTGCCTGTATAGCATGACACTTTTTTTTCACGTCACGGCATGGCCATCTAGAAAATACACAATGACATAGTGCCAACATTAGAAAAGTTTAATCGAGTTGTTCGCGACCAAGGACACTTATATACAACACTGGAGGTTGAACGCCGAACATCCGTTCGAAACAAGAAATTTGACCTTTATTACGTCACGAATATATTCCATCTCTTTCCTCACAGTCAAAATGAAAAGTAGAGTGTCTAACTCGGGTGAAATTACCCATTTGCCCTCGAACTATTGGCGCTCTCACTTCGCTCGAGCGTCAGAAATATCTCGGCTGAAATGGGTCACTTTCAACCCTTGGTTATCAATCTACTATAGTGTACCTTTAGCCACTAATAAAGTCATAATAAAATTGTCCGCTGTTTTAGATGTGCCGTAAGTACAATACGGAATATGTGTTATGAATGGACTGTATTGCGATAATTTTAAATGCGACACGACACGATAGATAAACCGAAAACGATAATACGACAATATTAAATGTTGAATACCTTGAATAATCAAGAGAACACTTACCTCAGGCAGTGCAGCGGTGAATCCTCACTGCTTTCAAGTGCAGGCTCTCCAGGCCCCGAGCTTAAGTACTAAAGGCTTACCGAGGCTCCTGTTCTACCTGCAGCTTGATTATCAGCATCAGCAAGCGTCCTTTTGACTGTCCAAGGTATTGGAGGTGGTATCGACACGAATTAATCACCAAACATTTAAACTAATTGTAACCGGCACTTTTTAACGTGGCAGCTCGCGCGCGATCCGAAACGGAAGGGGGGATACGATATTACATGACAGTTCAACTGACATTTTGTTGAATGTTGCCATATCAAAATTCTAAACTAAGCGGATACTTAACATTCCGCCCTCCAAAATACAAGGTATTTTCGAAATTACCATCGATATACGAAACTTATTAACTAAAATACAACGAAAAGTAGGTAAATAGTTTGAACTTCCAACGATCACGAGAATAACTATTTGAAGTTCAAGCTAGAACCTGATAAACTAATTATAGAATTATAAACGAAACTAATTTTGTAGAGGTAGTGGACACAGCTTTACTACTGGACGTTTATACTCTCCTGATGCAGTGCGGACAGTAACGACTCTACAAGTAACATCAGCACCCGGATGCAGCTGCACCACTCTCCCTAAGTTCCATTTTAAAGGGCTACATTGTTCATTTATTACTAGAACCATGGTCCCTACGATAGGGTTTAGTTCCTTCTTAGACCACTTATGACGTTGCTGGAGCGTATGGAGGTACTCTAAATGCCACTTACGCCAGAAATCTTGATGCATTTGTTGTAGTAGTTTCCAACGTTGAAGGGGTACTTTAGTTTCAGTTAAAGTAGATTCAGGAAGAATGGTCAACGGTTCCAAAGTCAGGAAGTGACCCGGTGTCAACACAGAAAAATCGTTGGGATCAGAACTCAAAGGCGATAAAGGGCGCGAGTTAAGGAGAGCCTCAATTTGGGTCAACAAAGTGTAAAACTCTTCAAAGGTGAGACGTTGCGAACAGATTATTCTCGACAAGTGAGTTTTAACCGACTTTACTCCTGCTTCGGCTAAGCCAGAGAAGTGAGGGCTACCAGGAGGGTTAAAAATGAACTCTTAATATGCTCTTGCTCGGAAGCAGTAGACATTAGGTCCCGAAGTATATTACTCGCGCCAACGAAATTTGTTCCCTGATCCGATATCAATTTTGAACAGCGACCTCTACGTGCAATAAAACGTCTGAGAGCAGCTAAATAGGCTTCAGACGTTAGCTCCGACACGAGCTCTAGATGCACTGCCTTTGTGGCAGTACACACGAAAACACAAATATACGATTTATACGTTTTACTGCCCCGGGCTCGCCCGAGAGAAATGGTGAACGGACCAGCATAATCAACAGCGGCCGACGAAAAAGGTTTAAGCTGGCTGACACGAAACGAGGGCAAATCTCCCATGAGTGGGGGTGGTGCCACCCGTGGACACACACGGAAACATTTAACACACGACGTTACAACAGAGCGAATAGCCCGCTTGGCTGACAAGATCCAGAATTCCTGGGCGATAAGATTTTGCAAGGTTTGCAAACCAGGATGCAGGAACTTACGGTGATACTCTTCGATAATGAGCGAAGTGACTCTGTGGTCCCGAGGTAACAACAAAGGGTGCCTCTTCTCATAGTCCATGTTATGACTATGAGAGAGGCGACCGCCCACCCTCAACAAACCCTCTTTATCCAAGAAAGGACATAATTTACGAAGAGGTTTGGGAAGTGAATTCGTTGATCCTTTTTGTTACATTCGAATTTCAGTCGAAAAGACACGCTCTTGAACGTGTCTAACGAGAAACCGAATGGTGTAGTTGGTTTCATCGGACGACAGAGCCTTTCCGGTTAATTTCCGATTAGATTTTTTTAGGTTATGAAGATAGCGAAAACAATACGATAGGACGTTAACGACACGACGAAAAGACGAAAAACGCGACAAAATTTGATCGATAAAATCAGAGTTCAGGGCACTAAACAAAGTCAAAACCTTTTCCTCTTCAAAAGCGGATCGATCAACGAGAGGTACGTGCATGACTTGGCCAATTCTGTTTAGGACGCGACAGCCAAGGTGGCCCCGCCCACCATGAATCACACTGCAATAAATCAGCTGGAAGTAAGCCACGAGAACCGTGGTCTGCTGGGTTATCAGCAGTGGGCACATGGTGCCAAGAATCGGGAGATATCTTATCTTGAATTGAGGTAGTCCTGTTGGCGACAAAGGTCTTCCATCGCGAGGGACAGGGTTTTATCCATGTCAGAGCCACAGTAGAGTCCGACCAAGCATATATTTCGGTGCCCTGGTAAATATCTTTGAGGGCGTGTGAAACCGCCGACATCAGGTCAGACAGAAGAACCGCAGCCAACAACTCTAACCGTGGTATCGAAAGTTTGCGAAGTGGTGCGACTTTTGATTTCGCGCTACAAAGGCGCACAATGATCTCCCCGTTATCGTTTACCACGCGACAAAAGATTACAGCGCACATCCCGCGCTCCGAGGCATCACTGAAACCATGGAACTGGAGATCCCGAAACGAAACTATCATTCTTCGAGGGATGGAGAGTGAACTCAAGGACGACAATTGAGATTTTAACTTGAGCCACTCTATAGCGATGAATTCAGGAGCATCATCATCCCAATGCACACCCGATAGCCACAAGAGCTGCATAAGATATTTAGCGAAGAAGACGACAGGCGAAAGTAATCCTAAGGGATCAAAAATCCGAGCGATATCAGAGAGGATGGATCGTTTAGTGCAACGACCATCCAGGGTAGTGGTTTTAAACGAGAAAGTATCCGACTTAGGCAACCACAAGAGCCCTAAAATCTTTAACGAGACGTTATGAGCGTCCTCGAAGTTACGAAATTGTTCCGAATAAAGATCGGAATCCGACAAATCCTCAAGAAAGTCTTGACAATTCGATGTCCACTTCCTCAAATGAAGGTGTCATGACGACAAAATCTTTAACAACTCCACCCGAATACGCACAGCACTCTCGACTGAGTCCGCGCCAGACACGATGTCATCGACGTAAGAATCTCTATCGAGAACTGCAGCACCAAGAGAGGCAGTAGAGGAGAACTTTGCCAATTTCAAAATACACCATAGTGCTTGATAAGGTGCGTCACAGTGAGTAAACGAAAATCCTGCACAGGCCGATCTGGAGACGACCGCCACAAGATCCGTTGGTAATCGCAATCTTGAATATCGACGAGAAACTGACGGTACATTTGTTTTATGTCTCCTGTGAAAACTACGGCATGCCAGCGAAATCGAATCAGCAAATCAAAAATATTCTTTTGTAATTTTGGGCCTGGCAATAGAACCTCGTTCAATGATCTTCCATGGGCGTCCTTAGCACTGGCGTCAAAAACTGTACGTAAAGGGGTAGAAACGGAATCTGGCCGTAGCACTCCATGGTGAGGAATATAATAAAAGTTGCCTTCATTTGACGTAGGGGCATCGACCACCTTCATATGACCGCAACTCAAATAGTCATCCATAAACTTGACATAAGCTGTCCGAAATTGAGGATTCAACACTAACTTCCTTTCTAAATTTAAAAATCGCTTAAGAGCGATATTACGAGAATTGGAAAACCGGGGCTTATCCTGAGGGTCAACGAAAGTTAATGGCACGACCATTCTTCCTTCAGGATTACGACAATAATTAGCCTCCATATGGTTTTCACACGACAAATCATTTTTTGACAAAATAACTGACTGCTGACAGTCGTCTCTATGCAACCCGAGCCGATCTGCAGCAGCCTTTGTAATAAAGTTGCAGGCACTACCTGAATCTAAAAGGGCACGGATTGAGACTAACTTCCCATGACTGTCCTTTATAAAAACAACAGCAGTTGAAAACAACACCTGAGTGTTATAAGTTGGGACCGACAAAGAGGTCAACTGAGAATTTGACTGTGCCTCATTAGATGGCTCAGTGCCCTTATTAAAATGAAGCAGCGTATGGTGACGATATGTGCATTTTTCACAGCGAGAAACTGACTTGCAGTACTTCATAGTGTGCGATGGCTTTAAACATAAAATACAAACTCTTTTCTCCTTCACCTTTGAAAACCTCTCTGCAGGTGTGACCTTCAAAAACTTAGGGCACATTCCCAATCCATGACTAGAGTTGCAAACTGACCGTCACGTTCAAAATGTCCGTCCGTCATTTATCAAGTTGTCGGTCATAATCGTCATTTACCGGTCATTAATAGTCATTTATAGTCACTAACGACATTTATAAACTATAGCAGCAACGAGGCATAGTTGTCATAGTTGATAAATAAAACATGGTTTAATATGTATAAAATTTAAAATTTATTGCAATAACACGACAAAAAACTAAAAGTCATTCATACATAAACATCAACTCTGCTTAAATCAACTTCTGGTTAAATTCTAAGGAATCAAAATACTCGTAGCAGTCGTCAGAGCGGTCAGCAGATTCCGACGATGCCTCAATTTCGATTTCGTCACTATAACGTAAATTCTGTCAAATTGTTACAAGCTTGTTCAGGCGGTCTTTAGATAGTCTATTTCGTAACTATGTGTGGGTTATTGAAAACAAACTCCAATTGCGTTCTGCAGCAGCCGAGCTTGGAGGGATACTTAAAATCCTATGAGCTATGGGATAAGCATCTTCTTTTGACGCAAAGCTCTGCCACCATAGTTGAAGTGCAATGGCTTCAACAGTTGACCATGCGGAATAACATTTACCAAAAAATCCTGTTTTGGTACGAAATTCAGCGACATTGACCATAACCTTTGTACTGTTCAAAGAAAGGTATTCTGCTTGAGAATGCACAAAGTTGGAAGCTTCAGCCATTTCATCGCTTGTAAGACCTGAGCCAAGGTACCTTGGATCCAACAAATTGGCCGCCAAATGAAATTTTTGAATACAGAAGTTGCGGCGATTTGAAACAGCTACCCGAACTAAATCTTTTTCCGACTCTGAAAAAACGTCATTTAGGACCATCAGGACCAGAGACCATCTTCCAGTGATGCTGCAAGTTTTAAAAATATATTGGGCACATCAGAGGCTCTTCCTTTGTCTGATTCTGCTTGTATGACAGCAGTTGCAATTGGTTCTAAAACTTGTAATATCCCATTTACTTTATCCCACAATTCATCATCTAACATATTACGTACCAGACCTCTTTCTAAATCCGTGTCACTCAGTATTGCAATACAAACAGCAGGGGGGGGGGGGGGGGTATTGCAGTATTGCAAACTACGTGTTTTTTGTTTGCCGAAGTACCAATTATTTGATAATGCAGCCAAATATCACCAACCATCCGCGGCATTTTATTTATTAATACGCAAATGGATTGACAACTGTCAATAAAGACTCTTGAAAATAAAATAAAACAGTAGCCAACACTCATAAGCTAAGTTACAACTTTATAAATAGAGTTTAGATAGGTTAGTGGGTAATACGTAAAATGCGATCACCTTACCTACACACGATTGCAGATCTAAACATTACTAACACATACTTAACAACTTAACCTAACCTACTTTCATAATAAGCGTGTCTTATATCATGACAATGATAGATAGATTTTATAAATTATGTATACAATTATATTTTATAAATTTACTTATCGAATAGCGGTCATAGATTTTTTTGAAAAGTAACTTATACTATTAAAAAATAAATGTCCAATGTGACAATAAATGTCGAAAATGACCAGACATTTATCATAAATGACGGTCAGGTATTGAAAGTGACGGTCAGTTTGCAACTCTATCCATGACCAATATCAGAGCACATTGGACAACTACAACTAGGGACTGATGGTACAATAAGCGAAGATTTATTTCGAATAGCTGCTTTAATACTAGTTGCATTAACTTTTATATTAGAATTTTCTAGTGCATTACTCCTCTTTTCTATAAAGTTTCTCAAGACCTCAAACCTTGGAATGTCAACATTAGAGTCAAGTTGCAATTCAAAAGCTTCCCGAGTAGCAATATCTAACTTCGACCACAATAAATAATATAACATGAAATTCTCATCTGGTAACTGAAATTTAGACAGAATGTTTAAATTTTCATTAAATGTTCTAAAAACTCTATCCAAATCATTTTTATTTTTAACTGACTCACAATTTAACAACCTTTCATAATAAACAATTGCAATTTGTCTTTTTTTATCATAGTACTTAGACAAAGTCTGATAAGCACTTAAGTAATTGTCATCCGATATAGGAAAACTTTTGATTAATTCATAAGCGGAGTTTTGTACACTCGATAATAGATAATGTAACTTTTCAACATTTCTTATATTCCGAGAATGAATCAATGAATCAAACAGCTCTTTAAAGGAGACCCAATTCTCCAGCTTTCCATCAAAAGGTTTAATTGATATTTTTGGAAACTTAGCCAAAGAATTGTCATTAGAAACGACATGTTTATGTTCACTTTCAGTACTTTGTCTTAGTCTGCATTTCAAAGACTTCATCAGAGTTTCAAAATCATTAGTGACTTTATATTCATCGGTACGTTGTTGCGGCTGAAGAGGACGTAAAACTCGAATTTGTGCATCGTGAAAATCGGCAAATCAATAAACGATATTTTTTTCTGGGACAAGCTTTAACTATGAATTATAGCTTTAATACACAAGTCAGCACAACTATTATCTATTACGAATTACTTGAACTTTTTTTAAGCGGATGGCGGGCGGACTCCACAGATTATACAAATGTTTCGTTCAGAAACGTTAAGGGCAAATACTTACGTAGGTATACATACAGCCCTGAAAGACTGTAAAAAAAAACACGTATTGAGACAGAAAACTATTAAAATCGATTATTAAGAACATTAATTGAGTATTTAAGTAACATGTAGCGAGATTGCAATGAAATTCCTGTTTAAATAACATTTTAAGACAAGTTTTCAATTGCGTGTAAACTCTTTGCTTGAACTTGCATGACCTGTGTGCTGTGCTAAAAATTAAAAAAAAATACTTCTTTCAGGTCGGTAGACCTTGGGTTTTATGGTAAAAAGAAAGGTCGAGGGTTTTATATGGGGCATTGCGGCCAAGTTAACCTGTATGTTTAGATACTATTTACGTGCAAGTGTGATGAAAAGTACCATGAGCGCAGCGGTAATTAGGAGGCATACTTATCAGGCATAGCGCAACTTATAATTAGATCGCAGGCGGTGCGGGCAACCGGCGGGCGGGCGGCGGGAGCACACGACAGCGCGGATGTCTCCCAAACGTTTATGCACTCCTAGTATTTGACGTTATAACTTTTCGTAAAAATGTTAAAAATATAATTTTTCTACTCCTGTACTTTTATTAGTCTTTTACATAGTCACGAACACTATTATAAGAACATAGATAATATGACTTCAGAAAAGTCTATAACTCTATTCCCCATAACAGCTCTCGGTGTCGTAAAGTCGCCCTAACGATACGCCACAGATTACTAAGTGTAGCCTGTTAATCATATTTTAACGATTGTGAAATAGGGACTATAAAACACCTAATGTTTTGAGAAATGATTTCAGTTATCTGATTGGTCGATTTTAAAATAGCTGTATTCTGATTGGTTGATACGAATTACAAAGTTTTTTTAAAAGATTTAAATTAGTTAAAGAGAAACACGTACCTAAAAGAACCTATCGTTCCGTTTGACAGTCGATGTGTATTGTGATTGGTGGATTTAATTTAGTGAAGTATTCTGATTGGTCAAATTAAAATGTTTTGGAATTGTAAATAATTCTTTTTTCCATTCCGTCAATTTAAAAACAAAGTAAACCATAAACACATATTTTGTCATTTTCTTGTTTCCCGCTCGTTTGTTGTTCTTTACTTCGTTCGTTCGTTTGTAAGTTTTTTCGCTTAATTTTGCATTTCATTTGAAACCTAGTCGTAGAAAAAGTATTGTATGCAACGGTGTATAACTAAGTCAAAAAACACTCGTGGCGCTTTCCTTTACGATGTTCGCCTTCGGCTCACATCGTAACTCACGCCACTCATATATTTTGACCTCTCTTATACAACTATTGCATAAACTACTATTAGCTATTCAGCCTGTTTATAAACACAGCTGCCATATTTAAATTAAAATTAAAAAATGCTTCCTGGCTTAGGTCTTCAATTTTGCATGAAATCCCTTTACAGTTCTCTCCAATTGTTCCGCCCACAACGTGATACTTTGAAGCCGAAAATAACTAACATAACGCCAACATTTCATTGCATGTTTGAGAAAAAGTAACTTAATTAGTTTACTCATAACAAATTATTACTCAATGCTAAGAAAACTTAAATGTGTTTGGTTTGCTTTGCGTAATGTTAGGCGGGTAGAATCTAGTATATTTCTGAATGACGAATGTTTGGAAATGGTAGATAAGTCACTTTTCTTAATAAGGATAACTAGATACAAAAATTTGCATTTTGCTCCGTAACGGAGGTGATAGGTTGGCCGGAGCGAAGATAGTCTTTACAGCTGGATCTGCCTATTCTAAATTCAGCAATTCAGTAAGCGTCCGTGGATAGGGTAAAGCTGGGAACAAATTAGCAAACGCGGCTTACGGACGCGGCTCACAGCCGTGACTTATAGGTATCTTTTCTCGGGGATAACTATAGACAAAAAGTTGCAATGGAGTCCCCATATAGCAGTACTGGCAGGTGTAAAAGTGCCCAGTTTTTTATTCACGATTTTATTTAATGATAATTAAACAGCTGGGAGGTGGGTCTCCTTGACGTATGACGTTACGTTTAGTTCATAAAACAAGTCCACCGTTATGAAATTTAAGTCACTACCCGAATCTATCAAACTTTCCACTTTTAAACCACCAATTTCTAACATTTACACTGATTTGTTTACATTTTTTAACCTACCAAACAGCAGTGTTCGCATTGTTGTGTTCCGGTTTGGGGATAAGACAGCCGGTGAAATGACTAGCATAGAGGCATTCCATCTTAGTCCTGAGGGTTAGCAACGCATTTGCAGTCTTAGGATTGCATTGCAGTCTTGTGACTGCGAATGTCTATGGGTCACAGTTTCCACTTACCATCAGGTGGCCTGTGTGCTCGTTTGTCTTCCCTATGCCATAAAAAAAAATGCAACCTGTTTACGTTTAACACCTGTTGACATTGACAGCTCCTGTCACTCGTAGTATCGCCGCTCGCGCCGCCATATTGATTATCCAGAGATTCTCCAGAAATGTCATTAACGGAATTTGCAACTGCATCCGCCGCTGACTTCAAGCATATCGCGCGAGGTTGCAGCCTTGCAATCTTGGCGCGCGGCCCCCATGTCCATAGCTAACTTCACGTTGCTTACTTGCCGTCTGATGCTCATTTTCTTGGTATTTCGAATTCATGCACGCTGTAGCGATGTGACCAAACTGATAACATTTGTAGCATTTTACACCATTCTTGCACGCAATCGCCATAATTATCTTTTTCACCGCACTTGTAGCAATTTCGAGTTAATTTCGCCGTGTTTGCGGAATAATCAACTTTTATCTCCCTTGTAGATGCTTGCGGTGGCTCTTGGCGTTTCTTTGCCATCTTCATATTTTCATAGATCGCTAACTTTTCCTTGAAAACCGAGTACGTGGTGACTCCATACAAAATAGCTTTGTTTGATTCATTGTTTTTTTTATTCAGAAAACAAACAGCCGTTTATAATAAAATTACGTTAAACAAAATTACTTGAATAAGGCCTAAAGTTATTACTAAATGTACTTTTAAACATTACTTAGTTATGTTCTATTCTACATATAAGTGTTCAATATACAGGGTGTTTGGCACTCGGGTGTAGGCGTTTTTTTGATAGTAAGGGTCATTCTGAACATTTTTGACCACATTTACTATTATGCTAAGTTTCACGGTTTCCGAGATATTGATCATTTTAATAGGAATTTTTGACATTTTTCCCGATGTCTGTGATACGAAAAACTCGTTAATTCAAGTATTAATTAAAAAATCAAACAGTGTTTTCTTGAATGATTTGAATCACTATGAAATAAGGAAGTTTTAAAGCTACATGCCATTTTTTTTTCCTTACAACTTTTTGAGTATAGTCACAAAAATAGTTTTTCCATACTTGAATTAATAAATCAAACGCGGGGTTCTCTTAGTATGGAGAAAGTAACTCTGCGCGTGTATCGGTGTACAGCCAAACAACTGAGCATTATCATCTATATCTTGCAGCCACTTAGAGGAATTCGGGGTTTTATCCGTGCCATCGAATTTTCCTATCAGTCCGTCGTATCCCGCAGTAGTCATCATATTGAACGGTTGATTTGAAGTACTAGGCGGCTGTTCTGGGACTCTTTCACTATCGCTTTTCTTGTTAAATGCCATCTTTTCACCTTTTCGCGTCACCTATATCATATTTCCATCCCGTACGAGCCCCCACAGTTTGTGGGATGGAAATAATAGGCCGGATTACCTATGAAACTGTTTATTTTAATTATTAGCAAAGTCCCATACACAAACGCAGTCGTCCGCCATAATGAGATAGACCAGAGAGAGCGAGCGAAAGTCGGTGTTGCCAACCTATTACTTTTTTTTTAAATCTTAATTATGTTTAAGTGGAACCAAGTTTTTTTTTATCATAACTAATTTTTAAGTTGAAATTAAATTTTAATTAAAATTTATTGTCACCCTACTAATGGTTTAGTCTGAAAAGTTTAATACCTCTTTTCTTACCTATTATCTATCACATGATAACAAATCGTAACGTAGATAACAAATGGCGGCAATCATTTATTGACGTCTGATCTGTCTAGTTTCCCGCCAAAGCCAGCAAGCACTTGACGTATGTACACTTACGAGTAACTTCCCTTCAATAAAAGTAGGGTGTCCATTTATTCAGTCAGTGTACATTTTACCGATGTTAATTAACCCTTAAATGCATGATTATTTTTTTTCGTCAAAAAAAATATGTTTGATGCCTATTAGCGTAATAAATACGAGAAAAATAATAAAAAAAATCCATAGCAATTTTTTAATGTCAAAATGGCAATAATTAATTAATGAGGATGTAGCCTACACTATGCATTCCCTGCAAATTGTGTTACTTCGTAGGTACACTCAACTTATTAATACTTAGTTCCGAAAACAATAATGATTTTGAATCTGAATCAAAACATTTTTCGAAATGTGTTGCTGTAATCAAATTAAGTAGATACTTATGTTTAAGGTGATCCAGGGCTATTATAGCTGTAGTGTTTATCTTCTTTCTCGTAGTTTTTGTGGAAGGTTACAACCTAAGTGAGGATTTTTTTAAATTCTGCTTTCTTCACATGTATGTATGTCACTGTTTACAAAAAGCCATGGGAAAGAGTGTAACTAAACAAAGAACAGCGTTGGCAGTATAAATCTTGAAGTGAAAAGTCGCCGACGTGATCGCTGGGCTGCCAGTATTGAATTGTACAATCCTCGCAATAACCAGTTGGTCTCATTCCTTCATCTTCAAGTGATACATCATACATTGGTAGCTCCATTCGAAAAATAAATCTACCATGATCGATTGAGGTATACGCAACAAAGCTAGTTCCTGCTGAACGTCATCAATCTGAAACGCAAGTAATAATTTTTTTTTATAATAAATAGTTCGATTTTGATTACCTACTGTAAGATATTTTTGTGTATTTTTAACTTACATTTTCTAAAAGAGATTTTGATCGAATTATCCATTAGGAATTCAAAATGTGAATTCAATAAGTATAAAACTTTCCTTTTCGACAAGTTGTACAATTTTGCCGGAGTACGAGTATAGAAATTCATTGTTTTGAAATTAAACTTTAGTTATTGTATCAATATAAATGAACCAAGCCCGCCAAAATGCTTTTTTAAACTATGTATTTTCCTGAATTTTTTTTCAATTATAATTAAAATCGTCGGTCACAGAAAATTATACAACTTGTGTAAAATAAACAAAATTGTGAAATTCAAAATGACAATAATTCGAAGAATTCTTTGCAAAAAACATAAAATCGCTTCCATTCACTATTTATATCACCTAACTAAAACAACTTTCTAAAATATTTGCGAGTTCGATATCGTTCATAATAATAGCAAAGTACTGTGAGTGCATAGTGTAGGCTAGATCCTACACGAGTAAAAATGCAAATATTGCCTACTTATACATTGAGAACATTACTCAGTTTAAGAAATGTGTAATATTATGACATGTGTTAACGTATTCGAATAAAAAATAAATACTTACTAGGGTCATGCCAAAAGAAATTAGATACTCCATGCTCATTTGTTTGATACTGGCCAGTTATACACCATAGTGAAGGCTGATTATGTAGCTATAAATTTAAATACTCCGGAAATCTGCGTAATTATTTTTTAAATATTTTTTTTCTGATTGTATCTGACGGGAATTTGCGGTTACAATGGAACTTAGTCAACGAGATTTTCGTGTTATGATTTACTATGACTTTAAAAAAGGTTTAAAGCCCCAAGAATGTTTTGAACTTTTAACCACGACTTTTGGTGAGTCTGCTTGTTCTCGTGCAACTGTTTTTAACTGGTTTGCTGAATTCAAAAGAGGGCGGGAGAGCTTTGAAGATGAGGCGAAGTCGGGGCGACCGCCAACCGCAGTTATTCAAGAAAATGTGCAAGCCGTGGAAAAAAATATCCGTGAGAACCGACGAATTACATACGTAGAGCTTGAACGAGATCTAGGCATTGGATCAGCAGCACTGCAAACCATAATTCATGGACAACTGTCCCTCCATAAGCGTTGTTCGAGATGGGTGCCGCATAAACTCAACGATTTGCAGAAAGAACGCCGCGTGGATTGGTGTAAATTTATGATAAATAAATTCGACGCTGGCGAGAAGAAAACTGTGTATGATATACTGACAGGTGACGAAACATGGCTGTATAACTACGATCCTGAAACAAAGCGGCAGTCAACGGTATGGTGCTTCGAAGATGAACCGACTCCAACAAAATGTCGCCGAGCACGAAGCACACAGAAACAAATGGTTGCCTCATTTTTCTGCAAGACAGGGCATATTGCGACTGTGGTGCTAGAGGATCAAAGAACTGTCAACTCAGAATGGTATGTGACAGTTTGTGCTCCACAAGTGTTGTCAGCTTGGTGTGACAAGCGGCCAAAGTCAGGAACCCAGCACCTGCTCTGGCACCACGACAACGCCGCCCCGCACACTTCTGCCCGAACACTCGACTATTTTAGTTCGAAAAATATCACTACTCCCTCACCCACCATATTCTCCTGACCTGGCACCCTGTGACTTTTACCTGTTTCCGAAAATTAAAGAAAAATTAAAAGGAAGGCGATTTGAAACCAAAGAAGATTCCCTGGCTGCCTATAATTATGAAGTTTCTGAGGTACCCAAAGAATAATGGTCATTGACATTTTCCAAGTGGTTTAGCCGAATGAAAAAGTGTATACGTGCTCACGGTGAATACTTCGAGAAAATAGATAGCAATAATAAAGAATAAACTTTGTAGTTTTTGAATATCTAATTTCTTTTGGCATGACCCTCGTACTTCATGAAAACAGTCAAACACACTAAAAGAAAACCTTCAATTTTTTAAATTCTTTCAATTGCCGCCATCTCGTTCATAAACACGTATAACTTTTTTTAATACAGGTTCGCCAACATACGAACAATAAATATGAAAAAAGGTTAGTTTTCTTTGCGGAATCATACTTAAAAACAAAATAAATATTCCTATTTTTCGTCAAATTTTGATTTCTTTGTTATGTAGGATGCATCCTACACCATGCATTTAAGGGTTAAGTGTGATTAATTAGATTGTGAGCTATATTGCACGAGATCTCACGTATTGGTTTCTATGTAGATTGATAATTATTTTGATTTTTGGATTCCTGATCACCGATTAAATTCCACCGTGTATACTTCTAGCACAGTCAGGAGAAAGGCCATAAAAGAATGGGTTTGTAATTGCCAATGAAACTGATTTTTGGTGGATTTGTATCCTTTGAAATCATAGTTTTAAAAAGTGACCCAGGAGACGTCATCATGGCAACGAGCTACAGCAAATAAATGATTTACCCAATTGTATTGTTTGTGTAGGATTTAACGTGATTGTGGTTTACAGTTCTTCAAACACCACTGAGAGGGATTCCTCTACCTCACCTTTTGGATGGATACCAAGCTTTGATGATGAACCCCCAAATTCCTTAAAGCTTGAGGACATAGAACAATTTTTACAGAAAATTGGTATGTATTTTATTTATTTTTATATATAAAAGGAGAAACTGACTAACTGACTGACTGACATATCAACGCACAGCCTAAACGGCTAAAAGTAGGCACTTGAAATTTGGAACGGACGTAGCTTAGGTACCGTAGAGGTGCACTAAGAAAGGAATTCCGAAAATCCCACGGGAACGGGAATTAGCGGGAAAATCCTTTTGTATGAAAAATCTAAACCGAAGCGAAGCGAGGGCGGGTCGCTAGTGTATTATATTGGTAAAGTCAAAAGCACAAATATCTATACGGTCACCGCGACAAATATATGTCGCCATTGTCAAATGAGTAAAACTCAACAAAACCAGCAATGTCAGAGTTGAACATAACACTAACAAAACTTAACAAAAACATGAACAAAACTTAACACAACGTAGAAAAACAAATAACGGTGTTAGAATTAAATGATTCGAGACGCTGCAATGGGATAACAAACGCAATAGTCACCAAAGACAGTCAAATCTCGACTAACAAATTTGACTCCACGACGGGCCCCTCACCGCAGCTTTGAGAAGCATGATTCATTTTTGCTGTGTAAGAGGGAGATAACAGTTTTTACCTGGTGTGCACGTGGTGTTTACCAAAAACAACATTTTATCACGCACACCGATTATCAGTCTAATGCGTCCCTTTTGCACAGAACTGACAAATTTATGAAGTTGTGTTAGGTTTGTATGACATTATTGTACGAGTAGGTATCTAGGATTTAAAAAAAATGTGATAAAAAAATGGGCCTAAAAATACGAGTATTTTTTTAGGGGCCGTAAGAGGTAGCAAATGACCTCTTTTGTCCCCCATTTTAACTTGGCAAACGATATACCAAACACCCTGTATAATCCTCCAACTCGCCAAAGTACATTTATAAAAGAGAAGTTTTTAATATGTGCATTGTTATGTTTAACAAACTATTCATTAACCTGGACTCTTTAGAAGGTAACAATTTTAAGCGCTCGCTCACAAAATGGCTTCTGGACAAATGTTTTTATACTGTTAAGATGTACGTCGAGCATGATAGGATTTAAGTTGACATTTTATAAATTTTTATTGTATAATTTTTGACGTTGTGAATTTATGTTATTGTGAACATTTTGCACGCCTGCATGCAGGCTGGATACACTGTACCCTAAACATGTAACACCTTTATAACTGCATTCCAGCAAATAAACGCATTTTAATTTTTTTGGTTTGATTTTTGACAGAGACCTTATGATCCGTGTCATATAGTGCAGTCATTGAAGCATTATTGGTCCGAATTTTTTTACTGTGAACCGAATTGCATACAATTTTGGAATTAGGTTCATCTTACCCTTAACTTCAAAAGTGAAAATGATTTGAACTCCGCAACCACCCTGGGGGTGGTTGCCACCACTTCTCGGGGGTGTTTGTTTTTTTTCTTCAAAATAACCTCGGATATCGATAGAAGGCCTAATTTTAAGCAAAAAATCATCTATAAGGTTTTTCGAAAAATCCAATACTTTTCAAGTTATTGGCAATTGAAAATTTGCAATTTTTTCACGTTTTTCATCCGTTTTTTGCAAATATCTCCAAAAATATACGTTTTATCGAAAATTTTATCAAAAAAAAAATTGTAGCAGGTAAAAAAATTAACAATTTGGTTTTTTATAAAGTATTCTAAGTGCAATATTAAGCTAGATATTAAAGATCAAAGCCGTTTTTATATTGTCTGAAATTTAATCGATATGGTCAATGCCATCTAGCGGCGAGCAGATGCATTTTATGCATTCTAATAAAAAAGGGTTTTGTAGTGCTTGAAATAAGCTTTAAAATGAGCACTATTAAAAGTCTTTTGCACGTAAAATAAGTGAGCTGTATTGCAAATAAGAGGAGCATCTAATGTTTATCCTTAAAAATGAATAGGTTTCATAAGTGCCATTTCCACAAAAATTAAAATTAATCGTATTCCGCCTAGAATTAACTTTATTATGAAGAGTTTGATAGATTGTATCAGTTTGGCTGCTTCAGGACACATATTTTTCAAAAAAGTCACGATTAAAAAAAATCAAAAAATTTCAAATTCTTAAAACACCCACCTTTTTTTCATAATATCTCAAAAATGACTACAGATACGTATAAAAGTGTAGGGATAAAAAAATTAGGTATTTTTCTGACAAACAATTTGGTTTTTTTGTTTTTTCTGTTAAACAAAAAATGACGGAGATATGATTGTTTAAAGAGCGCGTGGCAGCGCAATCACAGCTTCTCTTAAGCCCTTTAACCCTTCACCGTTTTAGAAAAAGGTTTTTTACTATGTATTGCAATGAAGGATGTTGTAGCTCTCTTAATTACCTTTACAATGGTTTTTTATAAATTGTGATAGCATGAAAATTGAAGGAGTTATGGTCCAAAAACTTATATACGTAAAATGGTAGCAGTAATCATATAATATATTTACTGTTTTAATTTAGGGGTAGTTTTAAGGGTAGAAAAGCTTAAGAATATGATAATCATTTTCGAGAGTGTGGAATAATATTTAAATCCTTTTCATTTTATAAAAAAAAAAATTAACAATTTTTTATCAAGGTGTACTTTTCAAGGGTTGAAAGGGGGTTAAAAATTTGATAATTATTATAGAGAATATAAAATATTACTTACTCTATACTTAAATCTTTTTATGTCATACCAAAGTATATTTTTGTGATTTTTTCAACTTAGGGGTTGTTTGCAAGGGTTGTAAGATTTCCAAGGGGTTGAAAATGATTTTAATATGAGGTAATTGTGTTAGAAAACACTTTACAATTTCACCACTTACTATTAGACATGTTTTCTAGCGATAAAATGGCTCAATGTAATTTTTTCCGTTAAGGGGTTGTTTACACCCCTTAAAAATAATAGGCGGAGTTCAGATCATTTTCACTTTTGAAGTTAAGGGTAAGATGAGCCTAATTCCAAAATTTCATGCAAATCGGTTCACAGTAAAAAAAATCGGAGGTAAGACCGTATTTTTCGCTTCAATGACTGCACTAATAGGAGTATGTAGACATTTTTGAGGCTCTGGGAACATATATATGTATGTATGACTTTGACTGTACATGGGTGAATCAACTTTTAAGGTACTCTTCATTTTTTAACGTGTGTCACAAAATGTATGTTATTGAAAAACTACTTATACAGGGTGTTAGGTAATGAGTGGATAATCCTTGAACTACGGATAGAGGGCACTTAGGACGCTATGAAAAAGCTAAAATAGGTTTAGTAAAAGTCGCACGGTTTTCGATAAATTTGAACGGTTTTTTTTTTAAATTGACGCCTTTACTCGAGTTTTTATTTTAGCATTGTTTAATAGTGTTGCTATCAGATAAACATTACCAATATCGCATAACTACCGTTCATTAATAAAAAAAATAATCGCAAACTTGAATATTGCGTCTTTGATCGAACATTTACCAAACTTTGAGCTCTTGCAGTGAAAAAAAATACACTACCACAAGGTAGCCCATGAGCTTAAAAACATGTCCATTTATAGAGATTTTAAAATAATAAATATTGTTTTATTTAAATTTTAGAATAAAAAAGTAACTTCAGTTTTCCGCAATTGAGTCAATTTTTTCATATTAAAATTGTGTACTAGAATTCCGTTCCGTGGTGGAGTTATTACGTTTTTTCGAAGATTAAGAAATATTTGATGTGTTTAACGTTAAGGTCTGTAAGTTTGATGGTCTGATTTTAATATTCATATATTATTAACCTTAAGTCACCACAAAGGTTTAATAGGTACCTACCGCAAAAGAAAAGGAGTGTCTTAAAAGTAAATTGACCCATCCATGGTATTTAAAATTATTAAAAATAAATCATTGTAATACCGCGAACCGCCGACCCGAAAGAATGCGAATTTGAAATCGTCCTGCGATTCCTCTTTGGTCGAGGTCGCTCTACTGTTGATCTTTAACCCTTTAACCGCCTACAATTTTTCATCGAGCATGCTCGTGTCGCCGCCGATACGAAGATGCACCACGCAGAGTAGGGCTTGAATAATCCATGTTACGATATAATGGATTTATTTTGAAATAAACTATTATCTTCGGTAAAAAAATACATTTTACTACCTACCCTATCATATAATGACACTACATATTATTATTATAATTCAGAACGTTATCTTATTAATTTATCCAAGAATTAAATGAATTATCTATGTTTATATATAGTCACAGACATTAACATTTTTATCATGGTCGCATCACTATATTTGAAATTTTACATCTCTGACGTCAGAAGCGGTCTACTAAATAAGACATTGGCGTAGAAAACATTATTCATTCACTTTATTAGTTGACATTACTAGGGAAGCGATTAAATATATTTGGAAAATATCGAAATTAAATAATTTTACTGTCGATATTGTAAGTAATATTGCATTTTACTTTATTTAAACAATATTTGTATAGAATAAAAAATGTGTACCGTAAGGGTACCTAGGTATTACAACTATAGCATATATAATTACTTATAGAAAGTGAATAGTGGACTGTCGTATTATCGACATTGTCGCATCACTACGAGTATGACTTTCATATCTCTGACGTAACATGCAGTCTGATAAATAAGACGGCGGCGGACAAACTACGGTCCCTTATTGAGGTAAGGTAAGACATCGTAGTGTAGAGTCGGGCTCCAAGTTTCATCGATAAAATCGAATTGATCATCGAAGACTTCACTACGTCGATAGCGACAAATAAACAATCGATATGGTTTTAAAAATGTACTTATTTGAAATGAAATAGAATCTTCTTGAATAAAAAAAAATGGTTGGAAAGACTACTAGTTACTCAGCGATTACAACTTAAGGTATTGCGTTACCATACCTTTTTGATACGTCATTCGCTATGCAAACGGTAACGGCCAGAAAAGCCCTTTTAAATATTTCTTTTAACGTTTGATTACGTTCAAAATACTCTTCGGCCAAAATGTCCGCCATAAAGTAGGTCATAATTAGATTAATACTATAATCGATAGTAATACCTACGAGTATAATCGATAAGTACCTACTCGTAAAGGAATCAATCATACGAATGATTTCATCACATTTCTAGCGTCTTATAAATCAGACATTGGCTGACTGCTTCTTATGAAGTGTTGTAGAAAATTAATGGAATTTGGAAATACATATTTCGTTTACACCTTAAAATTAAAAGAAAGAACCAGTTTTATTATTATTTATTTAATAGCCTAATCTTTTATGCATAAATTAATCTAAATACATTTTCCGAGACTGGTATATAACCTGTAAAAACCAAACCTTCGAACTTAGTCTTATTTATCAGACTGCGGCGAAATGAGCCGGGTGTGTTGTGTCTTATATATCAGACTACGGCGGTTAAAAGGTTAACGCAATAACCACGTATTATTATTATTATTATTGGGGGGGTTGAGATGGGCCTTGTGAGCCACTTCGACCATTGCTGATCTTTTGTGACAGCCCTTAGTTTAGAGTTCACCGCAAAGGCCCGTTGCGTCTAGGAATTTCCAGATGCTTTGGGCAGTGAGGAGTTGTATCTCTTGTGGGTCCATGATATGTCGCCCTAGGAAGATACTTCTATTACGCATTAGTGGTCCGCAAGAACAGAGGATGTGCATAGCTGTCTCCTCTGTTTCTTGGCAGAACCTGCATGTCGCTTCTTGTTTCATACCCATTAGAAACAAATGTCTGTTCAATTTGCAGTGGCCAGTTAGGATCCTAGTCACTGCGCTAGTCTTCTCTCTTTTGAGTTTTAAAATCTCCTTGGAGAACTTGCTTTTGAACCCTGTAATTAATGATTTCGAGTGATTTTGTCCTTTTGTGGACTTCCACAGCTCGATTGCCCTAGTTTTATATAGGTCGGTTAGCAGGGAATAGGTTGTTCGTTTTGTGATGCCACGTAACGTAACTTACTTAACTTTAATCCACGGATAGGCGGACTGGTGGTCTGTGTTCCTTTTACCCTTGATATTGGGTGAAATGAAATTGGCGTTTTTTTACGTGTTTTATTTCGGACGGATTTTTTTTTATGTTTAACTTCCAAAATCTTTTTAAATTCACAAAGGTTTTAGATCCAAATAATATGGTTAAATTTCTTAAAAATTAAAATGTGAACTCAACTCTTTTCATGTGCTGCGAGTTCAAGTGTTTCAATTACGCAGAGTTTTATGAAGCTAACTATTTTTAAGTAATTAAGATATGTATAATATAGCTTAGAAGTGTCCAATATTCCTGACAGAATTTGGTTTGGTTTGCATTTGACGTTACTAAATAATCCGCAAAATTAAACGTATGAAGACCACCGTTTTAATAAAATTCTCCATATAAATTGTCAATTTCATAGGTAAGGACCTAATATTTCATGTCTGTTCTGCTCAATAAATTGATAGTACTTAATTATAATTCCACACTTTTCATAAGGAAGACATATTTTGTAAAAAAAACAATGTATCCACAAACTGTTAGCAATTTCGTCTTGTTTATACATCTCATAGACACTTTTGTCATAAAGTCAATGAATGAGGAACTATTAAACAATTTTCGGACCTTCAGTTCAAGATCGTGGTTCACGCCTCCCCCCTTTCTCAGCTAACGTCGAAAACATATTTTTTTAAGTTCCGGACAGACTGGACTATAATATGCTAACGATAATCTTAAAAAGTACAATGGTATTAAATTATTATTTATTTTAATAATGCAGATCCCACGGATACTATTTCTTCTATAAAACCCCTTGAAAATGTGCGGTCCGCAGAACCAAAAGGACATATGGGGCCAGTTGTGGCTATCGAAAATGGAGTAATCAAAATAGAGGTAACAACAGATACGAGGGCTGCCTTTTAAGTTGTGTCGTTTGGAAAAACTAAAGACAATTTAAGTGTTAAATGGTATTTATTGTTTTTCAAAGTAATCACCGTGATATGTAATACACTTTTTCATTCGATCGAACCAGTTTTCGAAACACTTATTCCAGTCCGAAGTCGGGGTCTCCAAAATGGCCGTTTTGTATGCCTCAACGGCTTCTTCAGGCGTCTGGTACCGTTGACCACGAAGTCGTTGCTTGATTTTTGGAAAAGTAAAAAAATCGTTAGGGCTTAAGTCTGGACTGTGCGGCGGGTGTTCCAGAATTTCGACGTTTTGCTCTTTTAAAAACGCAATTGTTTGCCGGGCGGTGTGCGAGCTCGCATTATCGTGATGCAGTCTTATACGACGTCTTGGGTTATTTTTTCGAAACTCGCCGATGACTTCTGGTAAACAGACAGTGGTATACCAGTCAGCATTAACCGTTTTACGATCCTCGAGCACGATGTTGGCCACGTGGCCACTTTTCGACACAAACGTGGCGACTATTTTTTTCGAAATGCTCCGTGAGCGTATTACTTTGGTCGGTTTTGGCTCATCTTGGAACACCCAAACAGTCGACTGCTGTTTAGAATCGGGTTCGTAGGCATATATCCAAGATTCGTCACCACTGATAATGTCGTAAACATGTTTCGAGTTTCCTCGGTTGAATTGCCGCAGAGTTTTGCGACACCATCGAACGCGAGCCGTTTTTTGGTCTTCACTGAGTAAATGTGGTATCCAGCGAGAGATCAACTTTTTTACGCCTAAGTGATCATGCAAAATACTGTGAACACTGGTCCCTGAAATACTTAAGGAAGCTTCTATCTCACGGTATGTCGCATGGCGATCTTCGACGATCAGTTGCCGTACAGCATCAATGTTCTCCTGGGTTACGGCTGTTTTTGGTCGACCTTCACGATGTCTATCACCAAGACTAGAGCAACAACGTTGAAATTCTAAATACCAGCGTTCCACAGTCCGGAGGCATGGTGCTTTATCATTGAAAACCGTAGTCAACTCTTCGAAGCACTGAAGTCGCGTTAAGCCCCTTTTGAAGTTGTAAAAAAATATCGCACGTAAATTTTCCTTCGAAATTTCCATTTTCACAACTGACTTGTCAACTTTGAACGAGCGCTGTACTAAAACGGTTGGGCCGATTTCGAGTCATTCTTTTGTTTTCGAATTCTAATTTCAAATATTTTAAGATGACACTAGTTCTTTTTTATGCAATCACGGAAGGCTTGCAAACGACAGAACTTAAAAGGCAGCCCTCGTACTTGTCAAGTGAAATACTAATGCTATGTTTGTTACAACTGTATCATTGGACTATATACAAAGCCATTTTATTTCAGGGTATTAAATTAGAAAAAGTGGACTTGGACCAGACCCTTTTAAAAACCTCACCTGTAAACAAAAATACTATTAAAGGTACGTATATTTATGTAACAACAAAACAATTTTCAAGCTAAAACAGTTAAAGCGATGGCAGACGAATTATGACATTGTATGACCTTTCATATAGGTAATTACATATTTGGGCCATTCTACTTTTCGTTGTACATAACTTTTAGCCGCGTTCTCACTAAACTATTTTTATTTCAACAAACGGTAAAGTGCTGCTTTTTCTAACTTGAAACTAGAAAAGGGACGTCAATAAACTTATATATAGAATTAACCTAATTCATAAAAAGTTATTTGTAATAACTAATAACTATAAAGTGAGTAACGCAGTGGACGTTGATGTCCCCGCCTTTTCTATGGAAAATGTGCAATTTACCACTGAGTTACCAAGATTCTTCAGCGATAATTGAGTAATTTAAGAGTTTTTTTTTGTAAACCGTTAAACGTAAACATTCTAGGTTAACGTTATTGATTCGCGGATTCATAATTTGGTAAACTTTTTATCGGACGATAGCAAAAATGTACACATAAAAAGATAAATAACATTATGTAAATAGGCCGCGCGGGCAGTTTTACACGTCAAAAATCAACCAGCAGTGCTTCGCAAGAGGAGACCACTGCTGAGAAGAAGTTACTATCAAATTAACCTTATCGCCAAAGGACAAAATATACCTCAAACGTCTGGATTGTGTAATCTCTTTGTTACTACAACGACATGAACGCTAAATGTATCTTTAGCAAAAAGTCTGGATCTTAGAATGTTACAATTTAAAATAGTCTAGTAGCGAAACGTCGTATTACTTAATAGACATAAACGCTAAATAGCCCGGTAGCAAAACGTTTGTATCTCAAAATGTCTTAATTACTAAATAGACATGAACGCTAAACGTTTACGCCGTAAGCAAAACGTCTGGATCTTAAAATAGCGTGATGTGACGTGATAATTAACATCAACTAATTTTACTTTCGACAAATTAGGTATTGCTAGTTCTGGGCCGGAATTCTTGGCGCTTAAAACCATATCGTCTTTGACCTGTAATCGTATTGTCAATGTTTTGATAGCTCTTATTTACTTGACAGTAATGGCGGCTGACGTCAGATCAATACCGTAACAGGTCAAATACGATATGGTTTTTACCGCCGGGCATGGAGGCCCTGTGGTCATGACAATGAACTACTTAAGTAATTTTACTTTCGACGAATTAGGTATTCTAATTATACGGACTATTTTAATTTCCAAACGTTTAGCTACTTGCTCATTTTAATTTTGAACCGTCCTGCTAAATTGACACTTTGCTGACTGAGTATTCTACTTTCATGTCGTCCAGCTGAATTGACTCTTTGCTGACTGAGTATTCTACGTTTATTATTAACAACCTATAGCTGAAATGGTCCTTTGACAATAAAGTTAGTTTGTTAGTAACCCCCTGAGACGAAATACCGCAAAACACTCGGCGACATAAGACAGTAAACGCAATTAATGTAACATTTTGAAATGTTACATCTATAATAAACAATTATCGGGTCATACACACTCGTTGAAACAAAAGTTGTCTTTCCTGTGGTCAATAATAAAATGTGAATTATGATTTATCTGATAGAATATGGTTTCAGCCAGAAAATTAGATCTTCAAAACGTTAACTTCGGGTATGTCCGCAAGAAAGTCGGTAACCTAAATCTGTGTATCCCAAGTTAAAAACGACGGGTAAATCATATAGGTACTTACTTTTATTACGAATCACAATATCACTGAAAATATCGTAATAAGAGGGTCCTAAAATCGATCTGTTAAGTAGTTATCTTCGGGAAAACTAGTTTTCAACTCGAGAAGTCGAGTAACTCGGGTTCTAGTACTAATCATTAAAATCACAATCATCTTAAATAATATTTTTTACTTCATTCAAAACATTTAAATTCTCGTGAGGATATTTCATTATTTAAGGTACAGTAACGGAGGTAAAGTAGGTAAGTTTGTAGAAAGACTTATGTATGCAACGATACATAATTTGCTCGTGCCTGTCAATTAGAGCGCTCGCTCCACTGTCTTGAGTCTTGGAAGCTTAATTATCTGCCAGTAACATAAATAACTAAAGATTTTGATAATAAAATTATTAACTACAACGAAACAATGTTTCTTGTTGTGTACTTTAAGAAACTGTTAGTTGTAGAATATTATCTATAAATAATATAAAAAAACAACAATGATAAGCGAGGGGTGGGTGCCTATTTGCGGAAAAAAATGAAATCGGTGAAATAATAAAAAAAAAACACAAAGTGGGATGTAAAACATCCTCCTTTTTAGGGTTCCGTAGCCGAATGGCAAAAAACGGAACCCTTATGGATTCGTCATGTCTGTCCGTCCGTCCGTCTGTCCGTCCGTATGTCACAGCCACTTTTTTCCGTAACTATAAGAGCTATACTGTGGAAACTTTGTAACTAGATGTATTCGGTGAACCGCTTTAAGATTTTCATACAAAAATAGAAAAAAAACAATAAATTTTTGGGGTTCCCCATACTTAGAAGTTTAGAACTGAAACTCGAATTTTTTTTTTATCAAACCCATACGTGTGTGGTATCTATGGATAGGTCTTCAAAAATGATATTGAGGTTTCTAATATAATTTTTTTCTAAACTGAATAATTTGCGCGAGAGACGCTTCCAAAGTGGAAAAATGTGTGTCCCCCCCCCCCCGTAACTTCTAAAATAAGGGAATGATAAATGTAAAAATAATATATGATGTATGTACATTACCATGCAAACTTCCACCGAAAATTGGTTTGAACGAGATCTAATAATTAGTTTTTTTTTAATACGTTATAAATCGTAAACCGCATTTTACCTTTCATTCAATCAACTCAAATATAAAGAATAAAGAAATACATTTATTTAGATGTATAGTGGTACGGAACCCTACATGCGCGAGTCCGACTCGCACTTGGCCGCTTTTTTGAAGTCTGTTTAATACGGCGGCATTCGTGTAACACAACCAAATTATAGATGATAAGAGAGTGGCTCAACAATCCCGTGTTGTGACCAACTAGCGACACACCCTGGTTTGATCCGGGTGATATTTATAATTTATAAGTATTATATAATTGTAACGGACGGAAAACATTTTCAAAATGATCTTCAAAATCGCCTAAAAAACATAATACACACACGTAGTTTATAAGAACTAAGCGGACAAACAGACTGAGATAACTTATATATCATTTTGAGATTATGATAATTTCTTCGGTGAGGTTCCATGTTTATTCAAAGTTGTTCCCGTTCCATTAGTGTGTATAAGATTGTCCCTTAGTTGTTATCACAGTTTACGAGCAATTATTTCAAAATTACCCCAATTTCATACCTTGGGAAAATTTTGCCGCCGGATATGAAAAGATTACAAAGCGAAGTATATTACTGTAGGTACCATAGTCAAATGGTTGTTTCTAGATTAAGATGTTCTTTGTTTTTAACATTTGTTTCCATTTTAGGTAATGGACGTGTCCTCAGTACTCCAAACTATTTCAAAGTAGTAAATGAATACAGTTTCCCTAATACTCTAAAAGATCATTCCGTAATAAACAAACAAATCAAATTGGTGCTTGACCAAAAGAAAGTCGTTGATCCGCTACTGGATAATAAGGCTAATGCCGTAATACCAAAGGAAATTGCAAAATCTGGAAAGATTGCCATAACACCATTGCGACAGAACATCGGCTACCAAAGAAAGGTAAGGCATACTGTGTCGTCTGTCATATCACATCACCGGTTAGAGCGCTTTTACATAACGAGGTTCAGTCGCGACGTAGCAGCGCTGCAGCAGCGAATGCCTTCACATGGCTGCAGAACTAAATAAGTTAGAGTTTTATTTAGCAGTGTTCCACTTTTTCTAAACAAGCTTAAGGATTGTGTAGGCATGTCTACCAATATCTAAAGATATTGGTAGACATAAACAAATGGTGTTGGTGCCACCAAAGGGAATCGTTGTACAGCTGACAGGTGTTATATTTTTTACAGATTTTAATAAACAGGAGGGGGTTCTCACCCCAAGGGTGCTAACGACCCTGATAGACTAGGCGCAAAAGTGGAAAACGCGTCTCTAAGCAATGCAAGCGGCATATCATGTAACAATTGGGGTGACAAATTTATCAAAGGGTTTTGACCCTGCAGAATATGCATCTGCCTGTCGCCATTGCGAAATTTTAACCGGAAGTACGGTATACAGGAAACAGTGCAGCCCATACACAATTATTTGTCGTACATTTAGTAAATCGTTGTTCTGGTTATGGTTTTTTGATATGTTGTAAAGGACAGTATAGTCGTAGTAACCCAAATTTTTCGTCCCGCCAGCTCTAAGATTGATTTGATCTATATCTCTCTCCGCAATCTTGAAAAAACCTGCGAAAACCGCATTTTTTTAGTTACATCATATAATAAAAATATTTTAATAATTTTAAAGTTACTACCCTTTCCTCATGAACGCGTAGAGGTATTAAATTGAAATTCATACCAAATACTTAAGTCTTTAAGCTGTAACAAAATCAAACCTCTATGTCAACGCAATCAAAAGAAACAGCAATTTAAGCCGCATATTTTCTAACTCGCAACTACTCGCAAGGGAATCAAAACCTAAAGGGTACTTCCAGTCGATCTAGAATCTTGAAAGGCGTGAAGCAATGTTTAATAGCACGTATAAAGGAAAAATTCCGAAAACCTTAAATTTTTAGTTACATCACATATTTTTTAGGGTTCCGCATCTCCAAAGGAGAAAGCGGTGTTGTCCGTCCGTCTGTCAAGACCCTTTTTCTCAGGAACGCGTGAAGGCATCAAGCTGAAATTTATATCAAACTAGCGACCCGCCCTCGCTTCGCTTCGGTTTATATGAGTTTTCTGTAACACCAGTACATAAAATAAAAAAATATTATACATATAAACCTTCCTCATGAATCCCTCTATCTATTAAAAAAAACCGCATCAAAATCCGTTGCGTAGTTTTTAAGATCTAAGCATACATAGGGACAGACAGCGGGAAGCGACTTTGTTTTATACTATGTAGTGATACTCAAGTCTAGTGTCTCTTGAAGCTGTGAAATATCAAAATTCTAAGCCAACGCAATCAAAGATACAGCCGTTTATACCGCAAATTTTCGAAACTCGCAAGGGAAACCTACAGGGTACCTACTTCCCGTGAACTCAGAATCTTGAAATTTGGTACGAACCGACGTCTCATAGCACAAATATAGGAAAAATGGCGAAAACCGTAAATTTTTAGTTACATGACATAATAAAAGGGTACTTCCAGTCGATCTAGAATCTTGAAATTTGGCAAGAAGAAATGTTTTATAGCACGTATAAAGGAAAAATTCCGAAAACTTCATTTTTTTTGTTACATTACATATTTTAAAATATTATATAATATAATTATCTTTATCATATTTTTTTATATTATTAAATAAATGATATGTGTTAATATAAAATAAAGGATTACTGAAACGATAAAGAGACCTTTGTCTTTAATATATGCTCCTCCAGCTTTCCATATTGTAATCTTATGGATTTAATTTTGCATTAAAAATACCATAACTGCGACTCGATTGTCCTGATGGGTGAATTTTTACTTATATACCTACAGGTTTGCACGAAATCCTCGGTGCGCGAGTTCGACTCGCACTTGGCCGGTTTTTTGCTTATATTGTCGTTAACGTTAATTCTAGTGCTAATCATGGTTCTGCAATATTGTACAATACAAAATTTGCTAAAAGTTTTGGGTTCAAAGATTTTTCAAACGACCCCTAGGTACACACAGCAACACATCTAGCTATACACTTCAGAAATCTGAAATATTGCATGAAAGAGAGCCGCACTAGAATCGTATGTTGTTGACATAATACACATATATACATCTCTTTCTTTTTCTCTCTGCTCTGTCTTTAATGGTTAGTTAGGTGTGATGTTGTGTGTACGAAGATATCATGTATGGAGAGTTACCGTCGAAAATTGCTACCTTTCTCCAGTTTTCCTCCCATATTTACGTTTTAGTGCATACTTATTAGTGGAAACTGGAGTTCGGCAATATTGTAGATCACAGAATTTGCTATAACTTTTGGATTCATTTATGGAAAGCTACCGTCGAAATTTTCTAGCTTTTTCAGTTTTCTTCGCGTTATTTACGTTTTAGTGCATTTTAGCGCAAACTGTCGTTTGACAGTATTGTAGATCACAAAATTTGCTATAACTTTTGGATTGAAATATTTTACCCAAGACCTTTATTGGAGACTTCACCTAAATCAATAAATTCTCATTCTTATGACCTTCAAGCCTAAGAATGTTTTTGACTAGCAGCTCAATCATTAGTATCATTACAGAGAACATTTGAAGCTCTTCATTCGTCTTGTTTACGAGAAGAGCACAAGAGTATAAGCTAAGAGTGTCTCACTTAAAGCATTTGCGTACGAGTATCAAGGAGAGTCTTCAGGTGGTGTATACGCTTGAGTCCCCAACAAGCGTTTATTGATTGACCGCGGTTCCCTGTTTATGTACTTGAATTTATTATGTCTATCATCGTTGAATAAATGTTATGATATGAGTTTGAGTTTAAAAATTAATAATCATATAAAATTATTTTCAGGTGTCACCTCTTAGAAACAACATAGTGTTGTTCCCTGTTTTATCAAATAGGACTCCCAACGGATCTGTACTACACAAACCGCTGCCTGTGTCAGACGACAATTCTATGAGCTCCATAGATCTCTCAAATTTAAGTGAAGATGAAATAAAAGCGTTGAAAAAACAACAGAGAATGATAAAGAACCGGTAAGTGGTTTAATTTAACTAACCGCTTCTAGATAAGCGAATAAAAATGCAAATTCCATAGATTTCCTAGTGATATTAGAGGACACCTGACATGGTCAGAATCTACTAAATGGTTGTGTGCGCGACGAAATTGCCAATAGCAGTCACGCCACTCACGTCTAAAGGTTTCCAACGTCGGATCTCAGATACATAGACTGTATGGCAGTTCTAGTGTATAAAAAATTGCTTTTAATTATTTCAACTGTCATTTGAATATTAGGGTTGTTATTATCTACTCAATCTAAATATCTATATCTGTCCAAAAATTTGGGCTATTCCCAGTTGTCCACACCCCCTTTGTCCACACTGTGGACAAAGTAACTGGGAAAAAAATCCCAGTTGTCCACACACTCGAATAATCTATTATATTCCCAGCTGTTCGCACTCTTTAATTTGACTCAACTGTGTGAGTTTTTATCAATGTAGATATTAAACTAACACAGTTGAGTCAAATTAAGGAGTGCGAACTGCTGGAAATAAAATCATTTTATTTGAGGGTGTGGACAACTGGGAAATCTGGGAATAGTCCAAAAATTAGACGGGCGTCAGTTAAATTATTCGGCGGATGGTTTGTTGATGTGTCAGTAAAATATAAACAGCAATAAAAGAAAAATTGGTCATTGGTGGATGGCAATAAATAAACAGACGGTAAGAATGATGGAGTGGGCGGTTAGAAAATCAGTTCGGCACCTCACGGGGAGATTTAAAATGATAACGTCACTTCCATTCAAAAGCGCGGCTTACTTAGGTTGGCAACGCATTAGCAGACTTGCAATCGTAATTAAGATTGCAATATCGAGAATGGAGATGTCTAAGTGTAGGGGTTTAAAATCCACTTTCCGTCTGGTGGCCAGTTTGTGGGTTTGTCTTTTCCATGACATAAAAAACATCCGAGAGGGTGTGGATGTTTAGGTAAAAAGGCTCAAAAGACCAAAGAAGGCAGGTTAGGTTAGTAGTTTATATACGCTCTAAACTGCCCCCGCACAACTGTCAAAAGTACAATGGTTTTACAAATCCCGATATGTCGGTAAGAAATCTCATTTTAAGCAGTTCTAAAAATAATCAGGCAGTAATATGTATCCCTTTTATGTTTCGGTGTTCATTAACAACTGCTGCTTAAATCAGTGCTATAATAAATTACATGAAGACTAGAAATAGAGTCTCACTGGCACTATAAAGTTTAAGTATTTGCACGTCTTCATAGAATAAAATGCAATAGATTAAGACTACGCCGAGCGTACGCCGGATGTACAGTGGCGCCCTCCTTACTATTATTGTGTTTTCTAATAAACTAAAGTATTTTCTTGAAATTGGTCGGTAGGTTACTACAAATGAAAACACAGCTTATAGGGTATATCACATAGTTTAATAACAATTCACCTTCGAGTTATCAACTTAACGGGAAAAGGTGGCCACTTTTTTCCGTTTGTTCTGTTTCATAGCACGTAAATAGATTGAAAAGTCCGTTCTAGTTGATTTCTTTCTGGTGAGACAGTAACTTTACACCTAGATTTCTTGTCGTTACAAAAATATGCAAAAACTGTTGCTTTCGGTTAATAGTCATGAAAATATGCTTATTAAGAAGCTTTATTAATCTAAAAATAAAATACAGTGAATCAGCATGCCAGTCTCGTCAGAAAAAGAAAGACTACGTGTTATCGCTCCAACAACAACTGATGGAGGCCCATAATGAGATCGCAGCACTGCGACGGGAGAATTCGGAGTTGAAGAGTCAGCTAGCGCTGTCATATCCGAAGACTCGCAAGGTGAGGCTGGCTATACTTTCCGGTTCGAGGATACTATGAAGTAGTGGGATGGATCGTTTTATAACAAACATTATCTTTTTAAAAGAATTAACAGACACATTTTAAGAACTTAGGCACAGCTTGGACAAGAGACCTGAAGAATTAAATTACTGGTGATATGAATGATACTAAATAAACGATACGAAGAAAGGAAGGAAATTGTGTCTGGCAGAAACTCCTTCCAATACCAACTACAAGACCATGGATAAATTTAATTTGTATTATTAGCCTTGACCTAACCCGTTTAAAATATGTTTTCTCGTGTAATTCTTATGAAAAATAATATTCTTTAACCATAATTTGTACATAATTATAAATAATAGTTATTTTTAATTTTTTGCTATAATATACTGAAAACTGGGTAAGGGTACTACGGCATAATAGAATAACTTTCCAACCGACGTTTCTGAGGAGGGCGTTTCAGCAACCTTTTCTTTGTTACTCAGTTTGAATGGCGTCGTCCTTGACGGAGACAATAAAATAGTAGCTGGTATCTCATTAACACAACCTCTAAGTACAAGTTTATTACCTAGTCCTGCCATAAGTTCTGTTACTGAGATATATTAAAATTTAAAAATAAGATACACAAATATTTTTATAAATCTATGCATAAATCAAAACTTGAATTAATATAGATTATATAATTTATGGTAAATTATTGCAATAGGTTGATGTACAAGCTTTTAGTATTTATGGTTTGGGTTGGTTGAGCATGGAAAAAACACGCGACGACGATGGTGCTCTTATCGATTATAGCTTTTGTAAAAGTTGTCGCAGCTTGTCCAAATTTATATGACGTATTAATCAGACTTACTCTATTAAATACCGATATAAATATATTGCAAATAAACTAAAGATCTCCTTATACAATCGCCAATCTTCATGTTTCCCTAAATCGACTCGAACGATTTTGCATGAATTTTGAGAAATTCGAAATCTCTCCATGTTCTCTTTCTTCATAACTTGAGATTGAGAAATGTTTCAAGTCTAATGCTAGTCTTCAATATGGCCTGAGAAAAGAGGTTTCAAAATATGAACGAACCAATAGTGCAGTCATTGAAGCATTATTGCTCCGATTTTTTTTACTGTGAACCGAATTGCAGGAATTAGGTTCATCTTACCCTTAACTTCAAAAGTGAAAATGATTTGAACTCCTTAACCACCCTGGGGATGGTTGCCACCACTTCTCGGGGGTGTTTGTTTTTTTCTTCAAAATAACCTTGGATATCGATAGAAGGCCTAATTTTAAGCAAAAAATCATCTATAAAGTTTTTCGAAAAATCCAATACTTTTCAAGTTATTGGCAATTGAAAATTCGCAATTTTTTCACGTTTCTCATCGGTTTTTTGCAAATATCTCCAAAAATATACTTTTTATCGAAAATTTTATAAGAAACAAAATTGTAGCAGGTAAAAAAATTTACAATTTGGTTTTTTATAAAGTATTCTAAGTGCAATATTAAGCTAGATATTAAAGATCAAAGCCGTTTTTATATTGTCTGAAATTTAATCGATGTGGTCAATGCCATCTAGCGGCGAGCAGATGCATTTCATGCATTCTAATAAAAAAGGGTTTTGTAGTGCTTGAAATAAGCTTTAAAATGAGCACTATTAAAAGTCTTTTGCACGTAAAATAAATGAGCTGTATTGCAAATAAGAGGAGCATCTAATGTTTATCCTTTAAAATCAATGGGTTTCATAAGTGCCATTTCCACCAAAATTAAAATTAATCGTATTCCGCCTAGAATTAACTTTATTATGAAGAGTTTGATAGATTGTATCAGTTTGGCTGCTTCAGGACACATATTTTTAAAAAAAGTCACGATTAAAAAAAATCAAAAAATTTCAAATTCTTAAAACACCCACCTTTTTTTATATAATATCTCAAAAATGACGACAGATACGTATAAAAGTTTAGGAATAAAAAAATTAGGTATTTTTCTGACAAACAATTTGTTTTTTTTGTTTTTTCTGTTAAACAAAAAATGACAGAGATATGATTGTTTAAAGAGCGCGTGGCAGCGCAATCACAGCCTCTCTTAAGCCCTTTAACCCTTCATCGTTTTAGAAAAAGGTTTTTTACTATGTATTGCAATGAAGGATGTTGTAGCTCTCTTAATTACCTTTACAATGGTTTTTTATAAATTGTGATAGCATGAAAATTGAAGGAGTTATGGTCCAAAAACTTATGTTACTAACTTATATACGTAAAATGGTAGCAGTAAACATATATAGGTATTTACTGTTTTAATTTAGGGGTAGTTTTAAGGGTAGAAAATCTTAAGAATATGATAATCATTTTCGAGAGTGTGGAATAATATTTAAATCCTTTTCATTTTATCAAAAAAAAAAACATTTTTTTATCAAGGGGTACTTTTCAAGGGTTGAAAGGGGGTTAAAAATTTGATTATTATTATAGTGAATATAAAATATTACTTACTCTATACTTACATCTTTTTATGTCATACCAAAGTATTTTTTTTGTGATTTTTTCAATTTAGGGGTTGTTTGCAAGGGTTGTAAGATTTTCAAGGGGTTGAAAATGATTTTAATATGAGGTAATTGTGTTAGAAAACACTTTACAATTTCACCACTTACTATTAGACATGTTTTCTAGCGATAAAATGGCTCAATGTAAATTTTTCCATTAAGGGGTTGTTTACACCCCTTAAAAATAATAGGCGGAGTTCAGATCATTTTCACTTTTGAAGTTAAGGGTAAGATGAGCCTAATTCCAAAATTTCATGCAAATCGGTTCACAGTAAAAAAAATCGGAGGTAAGACCGTATTTTTCGCTTCAATGACTGCACTACAAAGGGCATTGGGTAAATTTGTTTGAAGAATATTGTCATTTTTTATTTCAGCGGCCACGGATGATTTTAACATAGTTATTTAGAGGACCTCGAAATACACATAGATATACTAGGTGACACCTAAAACGTAGTACAAAATGTTATTTTCCGAATCTACTCATGATTACGATCAACTATTAATATGGGACCAACTTTGAAAACGTAAACATAAAATCGAGGTCTCCATACAAATTGTGAAACCGGCTGATTGCTTTTAGTACGGGAGTTTCAAAAATTTTCTACCGATTTCGATATTAGTCCCATAGTAAAAGTTGATCGTACTCATGAGTAGATCCAGAAAATAAAATTTTGTATTACGTCTTAGGTGTCACCCTGTATATAATTTATGGCGTTTAATAATATCGGAGCCGAGATATTTAAGATTTAAGGGTTCAGTTTTTAGTACTAAAAGTACGCACGGGTTAGAATATTAAATATCTCGGCTCCGATGCACTTTAGAGTATAACATTACATAACAAAACATGTTTATTTTTAATTATTCTATCATAATTTACCACTTTTACTAATGGCCGCTCACCTTGAAAATGTATGACTTTTACAAATGACAACACTTTTACCCAAACCCCTTTCCTTTTTTAATAAAAACTTTATTTTTAACCACTATCAAAAACTGAAATTAGCAGTAAAATCTAGTATGTTTCTGATGATACCTTCAGTAACTTTAAAATATCATTTCAAATATTGGGCTATTCCCAGTATTTCCCAGTTGTCCATACCCCCTTTGTCCCCACAGTCCCCTGTCGCCTGATTGCGATTAAAATAAAAATAATTCATGAGATGGACTTTAGTAAATGCATTCATTTTGGTATGCACAACACTGGACTTGTGATGCAAAATCATTTTTATTGTTTAATCCATTATTATTTATAGATAAAGTTGGGAGGGGACTGTTAAATTTTCCAGTTAGGGGAGAAATACCCATAATATACATCGCCAAATAAAGGGTCCGTTTCGCATATAGAAAGTAATATTAGTTTAAGTATTTTGCTTTTAGTTTCACGAAATAATTATGTGCTAGTCTTTCATAATAGGGAATATGCATGGATTTTTTAAATTGCATTTCTCCACAAAATATGAAAATACCGTAAATTATATTAAAATAAAGTGAAATTTAAATTAAAATCGGTCAAGAAATATGGATAATACAAGCATTTAAAACTGCTAATTAGACAGAGAGATCCGAAGTGCACCTGTGACGTCATTGTACCAAGTGATTTTTCTCACCTGTTTGTCACACGAATCAGCTTTTATTCAAGCAGTAAAAAAACATGAATAGGTATTCTCTATTTGTTTTTAAAAATGCGTAATTCATGTTTCTTAAGTAATTTTCTTTGGCGGCGTTTATAGGGAGTTGTAAGAAATAAACAAGTTGCGAATGTTAAACAAAAACTTTATTAACCGATTGTAATATTATTTCAGAACTATTAAAGCGACGTGGTTAGGTACGAGTATAGGTTAAATATCAATATTCAGGTGCATAAAGATGACCTAAAATTAGTATGTACATCGGCTATGTACTTTATTTATTAGGTACCGTGCAAGTGGAATTTTCATCTCTATTTTATTTTATTTTCTGATACTGTTTAAAAAAAGACAAGTATATAATTTTTGCTGGATTTTTGAGGATTAATGATGAATAAGAATATATAAACCTACAGATCATGTTCATGTAACTAAAGCGCTAACATTAGTACTGGAGGATTCGTTTATATTGCAGCGAAATGAATTACGACATCTCATGTCAACTTATTTTTTATCTCTGTTGTAGATAGCACGGTTCGAAGGGAAGGTTTTAATACCCAAGAAAAACATCGCAGTGCTATGCGCCATGGTATTCATGGTGTCCCTTAATTTTAACATTCTAGGGTAAGACAGTTTTTACTTATGAACATGGATTTTAAAAAATGCAACTGGTTTAGACGGGAATTATAATAGCCCCGTTCGGTTCCAGGTGGAATTCAAAGCCGAGCGGCGTTGGTCCCACAAAAACTCACAGTAACACAAGACACTTACTGTGGGCGGAGGACAGCAAGGGATTTCCTGATACTGGTATGTGTGGTAACACAACTGAAAACTGTGTTAAGTTGAGTCTAGCGTACCGTACCGCTGCAGAGGGGATAATGCAAACTATAACTACACACAAATAAGTGTGTCAATATAAAGTAAACCAACAATAATTATAGGGTAGAGTTGCATTTTTAACTGACGTTGTGAATGATGAAATGAAATGACTTTAATTTATCTTAATGGACTAAAAATTATAATAGATACATATGTAAAATTGTAAACCTGATGACAATGGAATTGTTATAGGCAGTATCTCGGACCTGCTGGCCTATTGTCTAACGCACTCGCAATCTCAATCGACTTCAAAGCGGAACAACAAGCCTTGCCAAGCTTGTATGCAGACAAGCCTTCGATTTTCAAAATAAAAACGATTGTATTGCGAGTGCGTTAGGCGCTAGCCCCTCAGTTCTGGTAATGGAGTAACAAAAACTTGTCTCGAAATTATTATTTTTCACGGTAGCTTTTTGGTCTGTACTATAATGAAAGTAATCAAGTTTTTTAAATGTTTTTTTATTAATAGTTGGGTCCGTGTGAAAGCTCATAAACACGTATTATACAAGTTTCTTTGAAATTCTATAAGTACCAATTAAGTTTACATACGTACCATTCCTGCCAATAATATTATACCTAATTATATTCTCATGTATTCCTCAGCATTTGAAGAAACCTCAAATAAGAGCACCTACTCATCAGACTGTCAGAATACCACATTAAAACTTGGTGGCTTTGCAAACGTCAATCAGAATGAGAGCATCAGGATAGCAGGCGAGTTGAAGCGTTGGATAGGAAGCGGAAAGACCTTAAACTGGACCTACGACGAGCCTAAGAAGAGACCAAGGAGTTACCTGTCTGATGACAAGATAAATGGTTAGTGCGTGTCTTCTTATAGACGTAAAGGGCTAGCGTGCATTTTGATTTGCGTGAGCAGTATGATTTGAACCACTTTTAAGCTTGAGACATATTACAAGCGCGCCGGAGCGACCGCTATTTACTGCGGCATACCACACGGTGACACCTAAGACGTAATACAAGATGTTATTTTCTGAATCTACTCATGATTACGATGAACTTTTAGTATGGGACTAATTTCGAAAACGTAAACACAAAATCGACAGCTCCATACAAATTGTGAAACCACCTGATTGCTTTTAGTATGGGAGGTTAATTTTTTTTCTACCGATATCCATATTAGTCCCATAGTAAAAGTTGATCGTAATTATGGGTAGATCCAGGCAATAACATTTTGTATTACCTCTTCGGTGTCACCCTGTGTAGCCAAGTAGTGAGAGAAGTCACACAGATCCCGACCCGCCCCGCTCGGCTCGACGCGAGCGGAGCGCTGCGTAGACTCAAAGCGACGCCGCAAAAGAAATAAATCAGATGCAGCTAACAGTACGAAAAGGTCTGCGATATCCAAATCCTGTGATATATATGGTCCAACTGAGCCGAACTGACTTTTCTACTGGGCAAAATCATATTGTACTTGCTTATGACAAGTTATACAGGGTGTCGGCTCACTAGTGGTCTAAATGAAAAAATAATAATAGGGCACACCCAGGGTTACCAAAAACACCCCCATGTATGTTCATCAATTTTTACTTCTTTCGGAGATATTGATCATTTTAGTCGAAATTTTGGTAATTTTTCCATGTGTCCATGTTACGAAAGCCTCATCATATTTATGTATTATTTCAATATTTTTTCAGTGGTTTCTTACATGGATAGAATCATTATGAATTGAGAATGTTTTTAAAGTTACATGCTACGTAATGTTTATTTTCATGTCAACTTTTTGTGTTCTTGACATACGCGAGAACAATAACTAAAATGAGGGACGGGAAAACAAGTCCTTAAAAACGATAACAGACCGGACCCATTATGAATTTAGAATGTTATTAAAGTTACTTGCCAGTTTTTTTTCATGTCAAGTTTTTGTGTTCTTGACATACGCGAGAACAATAACTAAAATGAGGGACGGGAAAACAAATCCTTAAAAACGATAAAAGACCGGACAAACAGCACCCGGTCACGAGTATGACGCATATCTTATGCATCGAAGCTGGCGATACGATCAACAACGGCGGCGCGCCGTAAGCAAATACCTTTTATTGACTATGGCAAGACCCCATTATCTATGTAGCAAATTGGTGGCAGACAGTGGTTAGTTATGTGACAAAAAGTATTTTTAAGGTAATTAATATAGGTATGACATTCAAAATAGATAATTAAAATATGATGTAATTAATAGAAGTTAAACTACGGATTCTACTGGAAAAGAAATACTTAAGGCAAGAAAATGACCTCTCCACTTCTACCGACGTGACGTAAGTGGTAAAAAAAACATATTTTTGTAACTTTGCAATGTATTTTTATACATAGTGTGTTTAATTTAAATTTGTTCACTTTCTAACAACTTACTAATTTGTTGTACTCTGGTATATCCTGGGTTGTTTAATAAAACTTTTTTAGTTTCTGGTAAACTTCATTACAATGATTAACTTTGGGGTGCAATCATTAATTTGGAAAACATTGTCACATCACTAACGACCTTTGCTGAAATTCTTATAAAGTTTGAATGCAGAAAGCTAGTTATAAATAAACTCATATGGATACGAAATAAGAATGACAAGATAAGAATGTGGACGAATTAGGATAGTGGACCATTTGACAAGACAATAAGGACAAATTAAGAAAGTGACAAAATAAGAATATATTTAAATCAAGACGGTGGAACATTTCACAATGAGGACAAGTTAAGGAGTTGGCAAAATAGGAATGTAGACGAATCAGGACAGTGGGTGGACCATTGGAATTGTGGACGACATAGGAAGGTGACAAAAAAGGAATGTGGGTGAAGTCACCCTGAGCCAATATAAACGCTATAGTTATCTTTTCTTGAGGGCGGTCATATTTCTGTTATCAATAAATTAGTTAGCTGCAGAAGTATTTTAACTCTCTGCAACTGTGGTGACTTTTTTAGAAATATTCAAAAAAATATATAAAAAGATAAAAGATGTTTATTCCGAAAGGTGGCCACACGGGTACACGTTAAAAATCTACCAGCGCATCAAAAGCGACCACTGCTGAGAAGAAACGCCGCAAGAAACTCAACAGTCAGTCGATTTTTAAATATACAATTATAAACCTTAACCTAGCATTATATAAAACAATTAATCTGACATACAGTAAGAAATAAATATATTCACGCGTAGTTGAGCAGGAAAATGTGTCAAAGCTCAGAATTTTCACAAGAACTAATTAGTACACACACATAAACTCACGCCTTTATTCCCAGAGTGGGGTAGGCAGAGCTACAGAATTTCCAACAACTATAAAAACTTTTTGATAATTCTGTAACCACATTTTGCACACTTAGGCGAAGATGTTTACCAGTGTATTAGTGACAGGTTGCAAGCCCATCGCCTAACAGTACTACACGCCTTTATTACCTTAGTCGGCTTTTACGACATCTACGGGAAGACTTGGAGTGGCACTATTCTAATCCGGCAACCACTCCTCTCTCCTTTTTATTTTTCTATAAGTAGTAATAGAAAAATAAAATTAAAAAAAAAAAACTATGATGAGGCAAGACAACAAAAAGTTTCGATACATTCTCCTACAGAAACCGTGTCCCCTAGACAATAAACAATGTTTGCATATTTATGACTAAGTTATTATTAAGTTATTTGATTATTGATTAGTTTAGGCCAAGCATTTTTTCTGATAGATAGTCCAGACATCAGCGACTTTTTGAAGTAAGTTTTAAGTACTGGAAATGGTAACTTTAAAACTTCGTCAGGATTATAATAGAAATGGATGCACTGGCCTACAATTGATTTAAAAACCTTATGGACACGGTTTTTTTAAAGTAATGTTTTTTTATTTCTTGTATTCAAATTATGTACCACAATTAAATCACAAATCTTAATAAGAGTCTTGATTTTTAATGACGAGAATATAATTTATTATTCTCATAAATAAATTGTGACGCTACTGTAATACTAATTTCTTTAAATAGTAATTTTAAAGAATCACAGGAGTTTAGGTTATAAATAAACGAATGACACGAATATAGTCTGTATGTCAGCAGCTTTTCCCCAAACCAGAATACCATATGACATCACACTATGAAAATAACTATAATAAAATGTCTCAACATTGGTATAGGTGAAAACTTAAGTAAGTCACCTGTTGTATGTAGTTGTGTACAGTTTGCATAAAACCCATAAGCATAATAATTTATAAAAATATTTAATATGAGTTGTACATATTAATAACATACTGTACATTTTTTTTACCTCAATCATTCGCCAATTCGTCATCCTCGTTTTCAACAAACACAATTGATTTGAATGCTTACTTTCAAATTCTTTTAATGTGTTGAGTAGGGCATGCAGTATCGGACGATTTCCAGTATCGGAATTGAATCTCAATATCGGAATCTCGGAATTACGGCATACAATATTGACTTTTTCCAATACCGGAATTGAAATTCAGTATTGTGTCTCAATCTCGGAATCGGTATACTACTAGTATCGGAATTGGGGATCTTTTAGAAAAACACACTTTTAAATAAGAATAAAGCCTCTAAATTATCAGCATAACTGAATAAACAAAATAATTATTTTAAGTAGGGTTTTTTATACACTTACTACCTACTTACTTTTACATTTTGTGTTTTAACAAAAGACAAAAATGATTTACCATTATTTTAAGTTAATAAAGACTAAATGTTGAATTATAGAATCATCTTCTATACTTACATTATTAATAAAAGGAGATCACGAATTTGGCTTAACAGAATAAATCTCATTTAAAGATCTACTAATTAATAATTGAACTTATAATCTATGGAAGGATTAACATGTAATTATTGCATACTAGGTGCTGCCATCTATGTGTTGGAGCTTGTAACTAAACCAGGCAACTCCACAGATAACTACGTTTTGTTTTGGTATTAGAATACCGGAATTAAAAGGTAATGAATACCGGAATTACGGTATTGATAGGCCGAATATCGGAATTCAATTTCGATATTAAAAGTGTTCCGGTATTGCTCCGAAAATGGTCCGAGATTCCGAGATGTCGGAATTCATGCCCTAGTGTTGAGAACCTGTTTTTTCGGTACACCAAATATTTTAATGAAATTGTTTTGGTGTTGATAAACAATTTGAGCCGCAAACCTCTTGGAAATGTTTGTACAAATTACACAAACCTCTTTTCGCATGAATATGCAGTGGTCGTCCTCTATTAATATATTAATTAGCTAAGCTCAATTCAAAATCAATGTTTTACAATTTACTTCAGTGGTAAACTGTTATTATTATTGTTTATTCATGAAAGACGCAAAAAATACGAAGACAATTACATCTTATGACATTGACAACTATTTATATCTTATCATGACAATAGAATCATAAGTGGACAGGAATAATCAAACTTGAAAGATAAGCAAATAATGAGTTTGCAAACCACATTACTCACACATACAACAGGTGACTTACTTAAGTTTTTCACCTATAAGTTGCCTGATTTTCCTAACAGCATTAACTGCAGAACTTAATTGACCTGCTAGTACTGCTATATGGGGACTCCATTGCAAGTTTTTGTCTATAGTTACTTTCTACCATTTCCAAACACTCACCATTTAGAAATATACTAGATTCTGCCGGTCTAACATTAGTTAAAGCGAACCTAACAGGTTTAGCTATTTTAGCATTGAGTAGCAAATTGCTACTATTAAACCAATTAAGTACTTTACCTAGCGTGGCGTTTATTTTACTGTAATCGACGGATTTTCTGTCTACCTTGAAAATCAATGATTTATAATTAGCAAATAGCACTTTATCACAAAGGTTACCTACCGTGGGTGGTACCTAAGTCATTAATATAAACCAAAAATAAAAATTGACCTAATATAGTGCCCTGAGGCACACCTAATTTAACAGCTACTCCAATGGACCGTTTGGTTTACAACAACCGTTTGTGTCCTATCAATAAGATATGAAGACATAAGATTTAGAGAATTATTTGACAGATCAGATTTAGAGAATTATTTGTTTTTTTTTAATTATTTGTTCTAATTTTAATATAAAAGTCGCATGATTTACGCAATCGAAAGGTTTGGAAAGGTCACAAAAAATCCTTCCAAGATTTCTCCCAAATATTGTGTTGTTGCGAGCCTCCGAATGGGGTCGACGAAATCTCGTCCAATTCAACCCATCGAAGACACAGGTCTGCGCTTTCTCTACCATGAAATCCCCATTCTGTCCAGCGCCGCGGCTCCAAGGAACTCCCCTTTCCAACTCCAACAGTAATGGGATCCTTGGTGTTGACATTGCTAGCGACGTGCAGTTTAGAGGTCACCTGGAAGGCAAGGCCAAACTTGCTTTCAGGAAGCTGGGTGTGCTAAATCGGTCCAAGCAGTACTTCACTCCGCGGCATCGCCTTGTGCTTTACAAGGCGCAGGTCAGACCGCATATGGAGTACTGTTCGCATCTCTGGGCTGGAGCACCGGCCTATCAGCTTGACCCTCTCGATTCCATCCAAAGACGTGCCGTCCGCATTATCAACGATCCTACAGTTTCAGACCGTTTGGAAATGCTTAGCCTCCGGAGAGACTTTGCATCTCTCTGCATTTTCTACCGTCTGTATAATGGAGAGTGTTCCGTCCGAGGAACTGTTTGGACTGGTGCCAACTGCCTCGTTCTACCTTCGCACTTCTCGTCATCGGCAGGGTGTTCATTCCCATTTTCTTGAGCCAATGCGCTCAACTACGCGCCGGTTTTCTAGAACGTTTCTGGCACGTACTATACGAATTTGGAATGAGCTTCCTGCTGAGACTTTCCCAACGCGCTACAATATGGGTCTTTTTAAAAGGGGTATCATTAAATTTCTTTGAGACCGGCAACGCATTGGTGACGCCTCTGGTGTTGCAAATGTCCATAGGCGGCGGTGACCACTTCCCATCAGGTGGGCTGTCTGCCTGTTAGCCCGTCGACGGCAATAAAAAAAATGTATTTAATGAGTACAGATGCTGCCGACGTGGAGTGCTCTACTGAGGTGGAGTCTGTCAGACGTAATTTTTGACAAAATATAGATAAAATACTAATGGTTCAATGATAAGTAGTGTTAATTTAATGCATACCATGATTATTTGGTTTTAATGCGGAATTTATAATAAACATGAATATGGGCTTATAAAAAAATCTTGAATAAGGTAAAAAAATGAGGTATTTTTCACATAGGTTAACTTATAATGCCGCCGCGAGTCTTGAGAAGGTATTGATTGAACGATACAGAGCCATATCAAGATATACGGCGATTTTTTGCTGACGTCTGACAGAAGTCACGTCAGTCGCAGAGGGTTAAAAAAAACAATGAAATGTCCTTTTAAAAACTTTTAAATAACTGTAAAAATTTCAGGTGGATTTTTTGGAACGTACAGGCTGTTTAACAAACTAAATCTCGACGGCACATTCGATGAGTTTAATGCACGTGAAAAGATGCGGGTAAAACCCCGTCTCCGTCGCATGAGACGTCCGAAAGACGTGGAGTTCTCAGACACGGCCGTCATGGACTACCAGACTTTGAAGATCAAACCCAAAGATTACGACTACGGGGACTTTGGTGAATGGAATGCCTTATTACAGGCGCTTCATAGAAGGGATGACACTTTCTACGTAGTGGGCGTGGGCAAGGGCGAACATTTACTGCTGCCGGCGGTATCGCACAATGTAACAAGCCCGCCTAAAATGGCGCTTATTTTACCAGCCAGAACAGGAAATGGTAAGAATCAAACAATTGGAGGCGGACTTGTGCACCATTATTTTGCAATACACACTAAATAAATAAACAAAATACCTGTCCGCCGCTTTCAATTTCAACAAGTGTTATTCCAAATGCGTTGCCATTACAGTTTGAACCTTCTTTTCTAGGAGGTAAAGTTGCTATTCATATAAAATCTTTTGTTATTTATGCGTTTCATTTTGCATTGCTAATTAGCGGTCGGACTTCAGGATAGATAACTATACCATTAATTGTAAGATACGCTCTCAAATGGTATTCGACATTTTAAAAAACCTACCTTAGGTACAGTTGCCTGCTGATAGATCTAACCGATCAACGAGCCCTTAAAAATGTGTTGCATTGGATTCACAAAAAAGACTAACGCGCGAAAATGTCAGAAAAATGTGCTGTAACAGTATGTTTTAACTATCTGCTTGGATAAAAATTCAAGAAGATGTAACTGCATAGGTAACCAAAAAGATTTAAATGGTGAAAATTTCAGCCGTATCTAAGGGGACAAAATCCAACAAAAATGGATGGGGTAGATACCCAAAAAGGTCTAACCATTTGAGAAAATGAACTTAATCCCAAGACATTAAGATTCCTAATTGTTGACTACTTGAAACGCACCACTAGAACCACCACCACCGCTAGAAACCTACTTTCAAATAAAAAAAACCGCATCCAAATCGGTTCATCCGTTTGGGAGCTACGATGCCACAAATAGACACACAGATACATAGATATAGAGATACACGCTATAAACTAACACCCCTCTTATTATTTATTTGTTATTAACTCCCTATTATTCATTTCATGTGTTTAAAGAGACGTTGCTAGCTATAGTCATATTGTTAATTTGGAAAAAATTTAAAAGAATGAAATCAAAAATTTAAAAAAACCCTAAAGATAAACCTCTAAAAATTAAAAAATAATCAGTATTGCCCCTATAAGTTTAATTATAAGTAGGTCTTAATATTTTGATTCAAGCGTCGACACGTCGGGGGACCGCTAAGTAGCTTTGAGTTAGGGGTTTTTTAATTTTTTAATTTATTATATTTACCCACTCTCACAACGTGTTCGACCTTTATTGACAACCCTATATTGTATCTTGTGACCTTAGAACGAAATAATAGTATGTAGTGCATTTCAGTTTCAGTGTCAGGGGTTTTTAAAATTTAAATGTTTTTATTTTTTATTTATGACAATATTTTCCTAATTTTCAGATTCATCAAAGAACGATCACGTAACTTTGATGCAAATAGATTGCTCCGTAGTCAACACATCATTTGTCAAACTAAAATCCGAGGCATTACCTGAAAGTCTAAGGATGAAGAGTGACCGGGTGAAACCGGCCGCCTACCCTACTAAACCCGACAGAAAACAACTTTATAACAAAAAAACTGGCAAACATTCTGTAGAAAATGACTCAAATGTACTTCATAATATTAGCAACAATGTTTCTAATGAACCAGTCAAATACAAAAAACGGAATCCCAGACATAATATGGATTTAAGCAAAGATGATTTCTTTGCGCAATATTTGTTTTCTAAGAATGAGGAAATTAAAAGTGGTGCAGGCATTCATAATAGTGATGCAGATAAGCTAGATAAACGAAAAGGTTAGGTGTGATACTGAGATGAAGTTTTGTATAAATTCTGTTCCTATTAATTTCGTCACTAAACAAATCAATTATAACTCCATACTCGCGTACTTTTTGAAGGTTGAGCATAGTAATTTATTTATACACTTAATCATTCTCTTCATGTTTATTTTGAGGTAGTAATCTCTATTAAACCTTTTATTTTTTGATGAAAAGCACTTTTGGTAAAATACGATGACACTGACTGGTGCTTGACGTATACATTTAGTTTTTCGAAATATAATTTGACATAAAAACGTAGTGATTAAGTAAATAGATAGTTTTGATTGATTAAGTAGTTAAAAGAGGTTTTCGTTGCAGCCAGTAGTGCGACAGGGACGTAATAAACGGTTCAAATAACAAAAATAAACAATAGTGTCTTTAATTATTTCGAAAGGCTTTCATTTTTAATAACACAAAGTTTATTACAATGGCTACGAGAGTCGCATTATCTTTTTTTAACCTGCCTCAGGATGCCGAAAGGTAAGATTATTATTAATAACTTCGATCTAGATAGGTAGTTACGAGTAGCTGGACTTAATTACGGACACAATCAGTACTTACAGTTTTGAATCCTGGACGCAAAAAGAGCGGTAGGTATAATCTTATTTATTTTATTAACGACCCGTCCACAGTTTCGCAATTTTCAACTTATTCGGACCAAAAACCAATTAGGTATCTTACTTGCCTTAAACAACCTTCAGTGTAAGTAGATCTCCCAGCAATAGTAACTGCCTGCTAAAGCAAGGTCAGCATGTGCTGGTTATTAGGTACAACACACAAACAAATGGCAGCTTTTCTAAGTAACGGAGTAGGTAACGATAGTGCTTGAGTTTATAACAAACAAAAAGTTTCAAGGTCTATATCGAAAATATTATAGTAAGTATGTTAACAACAAATTTCGTAATGCAACTTTTACAAAATGAAACTTCAAAGTCCTTACAATAAATGGTTATTTTTTGGTCGAAAACGTGCGTCAGCTCCTAGACCACTATTCCAGTACGGGTAGTACAAGTTGTATTTTCTCGCTTGTCGCTCAGAGCGTCTCTATCGTTACAGACTTGATTTGTTATTTTATTTATTTCTTTATTTATTCAATTATTTAGACACACCAATAGTTGTACAAACAAATAAAAATACAAAAGGTATGTATAAAAAAAATAGTTAAATAAGTTAGTACCAATTACAGGTGTGCAACAATATGTAGTCGGGATTCAATAAAACTAAAAATTATAGTGCCCGGCCGATAAGAAGTCAATCCTGACACCTGTCATTTCAGTACAAATTGTAACCTCAAACCCTAAAATAGGTTATAAATTGTACTGCGATTACAGCTGTCAGAATTGACTTGTTAATGGCGGGGTACTATAGGCATTTATCACATTACAACAAAATACCAAAAAATAAATAATTAAATTAACACATATTTTGAAGTTTAATACTAGTAAACTACGTCTTATTACTTAAATAAAAAGGGAGATCGGAGCAAACAACAAACAAGTCGCGGACAACTTTTGCTAGCCCTCCAGGCATGAACTATTTTTTCTCGTCATTTAAGTAAGAACTACAAAACAAAACTACAAATTTATCATAAATTCAATTTGTTTTCTTACATCTGCCACGGAAAAGTAATAATACAAGTAAGTGCCAGCCCTGAGCGTGGAGGTGGGCGGAGTCAGTAAAGCTCATGACGGGTGAAATAATACAGACTCCCCCACTATTGATCGTAAAAATGTAACCAAGGTCACTTCCGTGCATGCACTTGTATTATTATTATCGTTCCCGCGTTCTGAATAGGTTTAAATTCGCATGTTTGCTATCACTATCACAGAGAGTCGCTTCGGTACTTGTACTATTACTTATTCTGTGGCAAAACGAAATAGGATGAAGAGGAAAAAATAATGTTTACCTATATTATGGAAATTAATATAATTTGATTCCGTTTGATTCGGCAAACCTAGTGGACGCTAGCCTTTGATCGACTTACATATAAGAGATATTTCAATACTAATAATCACGTGTATACAGCGAGACACATGTATCCCCTCCCGCACCGTTTTACTACCAGAGGAACCTGCTCAGTTATGCGCTATATTTATACAGGATTTAAACTTAAGTATTTGTTATTTGATCTCGCAACATAACGCTAACCCAGAAAACTACGACCACGGATTCGTAAAAGAATCATTGCATTTTTTTTTTATGTTATGGGTTTGTTTTTGATCTTAGTCTTACTTGATGTTAAGTGACGACGAGGTCGAAGATGGCACACGGTTACCCAGAAAATAAAAAATACTATGTGTCTCCGGTGGAGAAGCACCTTCAAAATTATTATTCGGACATATTATTACAATGATATGATGAATATATATTCAACCTTTTTAATTTACTAATTAGAGGTAAAATGATTCCCATCACTGTTTCGTAAGTAAGGTGGTTAGTCCATCGTTTTTCCGGGCTATTCCCAGTTGTCCACCCCCTTTGTCCATACTGTGGACCACTGGGAAAAAACTCTTTAATTTGACCCAATTGTGTTATTTTTTAGTTATTTTTTTATTACTACTTTAGTAGATATTTTGAGTCAAATTAAAGAGTGGGATTTTTTTCCCAGTTGTCCACAGTGTGGACAAAAGGGGTGTGGACAACTGGGAATAGCCCGTCTTTCCAGGCCACAAAGGTCAAATTAAAAAAAAATTGACCAGCCATTACCTCGTCATCATCCGTGGACAGAAATAGAATTCGTTGGGGGCAAAATACGGCGAATACGGGGGGTCTTCCAGCAATTCGAACCCTGCATCACGGATGGCAGCTATTGCAACTCCGGCTTTGTGAGGGGGTGTTGTCCTGGTGAAACAGGACACCGGCGTTTCGGTGTAGGGTTCACCGGCGCTCAGTCTTTACTGGTCGTTACAAAATGGTTGCTTTGGTCACGTTTCAATAAAGAAAAACGGCGGCATTGTGTAACACAACCAAGTTAAGATGGTAAGCTAGTGGGTCAACAATCCCGTGTTGTGACTGTACAGTCACTGTCGTCGGGAGGATTGCTGTGTTCAGTTTGAACCAATTAGACCAGGGTAGAAGCCTTTAAAAATAATAAAAAGTGAAAAAAAAAAATAGTAGGATGAAACCCATTGGAAAAGGAGGGAAATATTATAAAAATAAAAGGATAAATAATTTACGGGCGATCTGAGGTCGGGAAGGGGATGGGGGTGAGTTTTTAAGGGTAATAAACGGTTTTTCTCGATTTCCGGCAAAACTAAAAGTCCTATCGAAAAAAGTCAAATGGCAAAGTTGTAGGTAATAAAAAGATCTAAAACTTTTGTATTTACACTTTTTTCACATAACCTCAAAATTTATGTGAAAAATCCAAAAAACCAAGTTTTTGGTTTTTTATTTTTATCTTTTACAATTTTTTTTTTTTTTAACGAAATTTGGTGAAAACTTACCTTTTTATGTCCCAAATACGCTGTAATTTATTTGATTAAAAATATTTATTTTTTCACCTTATTTTGAATTAATATCGAAAAAACACCCTAATTTTCAATCGAAAATTCACCCGTCAAAATATCAGCTTTTTTCAAAAAGTTGGTATGGTTTCTGTTCGTTGAAATCTCTACTTTCCGATGGTGAAAAAATATATATAATGTTACTACAGTAAATCTTCTCAGAAAATGCAATCATCCATACTGATAATCTGAAAAGACAAAATCGAATTAATAATGCCTTCACTATTTTATCGTGAATAAAATCCAATGAAAAAAAATAATTAAAGAAATAAATGTCAAAATGTATAAAAAATATATTATTATTATAAATCTATTAAAAATGTATAAAATATATATGGAAATCGGCCAAAAGTTTGTTATTAAAAATATATCGAATACTGGTTAGGCTAACGGTTGTAACAGCTGCTACGAAATATATAGTATATAATAGTAGGTATGTATGTAGTACGACCCAGACCCGCCTAGCCCCTTCCCCACTTCTCCACGAAATACCTTTTGATGGGCTACAATTTTTCGTAGGTCACTCAGGTATATCTACTCAGGTATATATAATTTATCTTAAAATAGTTATAAATAGGCATCTACGCATATAATATATTTAATATTATATATATATACACGGTATTTCGTGGAGAAGTGGGGAAGGGGCTAGGCGGGTCTGGGTCTTACTACATACATACCTACTATTATATACTATATATTTCGTAGCAGCTGTTACAACCGTTAGCCTAACCAGTATTCGATATATTTTTAATAACAAACTTTTGGCCGATTTCCATATATATTTTATACATTTTTAATAGATTTATAATAATAATATATTTTTTATACATTTTGACATTTATTTCTTTAATATTTTTTTTTTCATGGGAGTTTATTCACGATGAAATAGTGAAGGCATTATTAATTCGATTTTGTCTTTTCAGATTATCAGTATGGATGATTGCATTTTCTGAGAAGATTTACTGTAGTAACATATATATATTTTTTCACCATCGGAAAGTAGAGATTTCAACGAACAGAAACCATACCAACTTTTTGAAAAAAGCTGATATTTTGACGGGTGAATTTTCGATTGAAAATTAGGGTGTTTTTTCGATATTAATTCAAAATAAGGTAAAAAAATAAATATTTTTAATCAAATAAATTACAGCGTATTTGGGACATAAAAAGGTAAGTTTTCACCAAATTTCGTTAAAAAAAAAAAATTTTTGTAAAAGATAAAAATAAAAAACCAAGAACTTGGTTTTTTGGATTTTTCACATAAATTTTGAGGTTATGTGAAAAAAGTGTAAATACAAAAGTTTTAGATTTTTTTATTAGGTACCTACAACTTTGCCATTTGACTTTTTTCGATAGGACTTTTAGTTTTGCCGGAAATCGAGAAAAACCGTTTATTACCCTTAAAAACTCACCCCCATCCCCTTCCCGACCTCAGATCGCCCGTAAATTATTTTTATAATATTCCCCTCCTTTTCTAATGGGTTTCATCCTACTATTATTTTTTTTTGGTTTTAAAAATTATCGACCCTGGTCTAAATAGTGGCTGTTGTTTAAACGTGACCATCAAAACAGTACTAACATATTCCTGACGTAAAAGAGTAAGTAGACAACTGTCAAAAATTGCTTTGTATCTCCATCAAGTACTTGGATGTAGTATACCCTGGATCTGACACGCAAATGACAATACCAAGATTGCGGATTACGGAGTTCTCAATCAGAGAGACTGAGAAGGAGAACTTAATTTTAGAGATGTGTCAAAGCGCCTGATCGACGCAACCCGTGACAAAAATGCTGGCCTGTACTTGGCACAAAGATTAAGCATTGCCATTCAACGTGGCAATGCTGCCAGCATTTTAGGAACAATGCCCACTGCTAGCGGTTTGTTAGATTAGTGTAGTTTTAAGTAAGTTGGTCCGTAAAGTATATAAATCATTTGTTGGTCAGTGCATTCATTTCTATAATAAATTACCTGACGTGGTTTTAAAGTTACCCTTTCGAGCACAAAAATTATTTGATAAAGTCGTTAATGTCTAAAGCGTATTATAAGGTCGAGGACTATCTAACAGACAAAAATGCTAGGTCTAAACCCGAAACTTAGTCAATAATAATTTGCTCACATGCAATAGCTTTATGTTGTCTAGGGGACACCGATGATGATGTAGGAAAACGTATCGAAACTTTTATGAGGTCATCATCAGTGATCGGCGATCGGAAGCATTTTATGTCAAATTGTTGACGAAATTATTACATGGACATGACTATTTAATTTCTTGTAAAAAAAAACCCTAAAAATTTATGTTTTTACATTTACTAGATGAGGTAAGGTTGTGTGTAATAATACTAATAATGACGTCCTCGAATTCATTAAGTAACAAAATGGAGTCAGTAATCGATAGAATCGTTGATTACGAATTTGTTAGAAACTTGAGTGATAATGATAACAACGAAATATCAGTTTACGACTATGCACCTCTCACATCTGTTGATGTCGAACCGTCGTTCTCTTTATATAAATGGATCCTCAATGTTAAAAGGAATCGATTGACAATATTAAACATGGAAAAAAATATGATTATTTTACTATAACAAATTAAATTCAGTTACTTTTTAAGAAAGTGTGGTTTTATTTTGAACAACACCGACTTATCCATATTAGTCATTAGGTCATTATCATTACTAGACCCCGGATTATTGTGGCAATGACGTCACCATAGGGTAGTTTGGGGCGTAAATGGAACAGTGTTAAGGTCGATACGGGTAAGTGTGGCATACTTTTCGCAAAGTTGACTTTGAACTAAAAAATTAAGTAAAATAAGGTGGAATTTCCAACTATCTCCAAAGCCAAAATATATTGTTGTTTAAGCTTAGCTGTAAACAATGTATTTTATACTATTTAAATACTTATTTGTAGGTGTTTGAGGCTGAAAATGTGAGCACTGTCATAGACACACTTTCCCAACAAAGTGAGGTAAGTGTGTCTACCTCGTTAAAGCACCATAGACGGTTGTTTCTTATTGTAAAATGCCATGACCATGCTACCTAGACATGACAATTAATCAGTTCTCATCTAATTATATTACTTATGCAGTAAGTTATGATCATTTACGATTAAATAACTATGGGGTAAGTGTGTCATACTGTGCTACAGACAGGGGTTGCAAACATGTTTTATAATTATTTTCTCAATCAGGCGTTACTTCGTGGAGATCTATATTTACCTCTACCTTGCTGTGCTAAAACAAATATAGGTACGTCGCATAGTACGTAGCTGTTTGAAACCACACGGAGTAGGAAGGTATTATTTGTAGCTTACATAATATGTTTTTAATAAAAACGGTAATTTAAGGGTACGTTCAGATGACAAGCGTTCAACGCGCGTTTTGATAACGCGCGTTTACAACTACATAATACTTATTCAGGGTCGTACACATGCTAACGCGCGTTTTATTGAAACGCGCGTTAAACGCTGCACTAGCGCTTATGTAGTTGTAAACGCGCGTTATCAAAACGCGCGTTGAACGCTTGTCATCTGAACGTACCCTAAGTGTACTAAGTACTAATAAAAGTGTTTTTTATTTTATTGAAACCGTCTTACACGAAAATAAAACCTAAGTAATTAGTTTTATCCAATTAAATAAAAACACGTTTATATCGTGCATAAAATAATAAATGTTTGTAACCTCTGGCATGAGGCAAGTGTGGCATATAGACACACTTGCCTCAAGGAAAGTAGACACACTTTCCCGTGCACTGAATTTTGAGGTTATAATTTTAAATGCTCATAAATCTTTAGTTTTAGCTAATCCATATATAATAATAAGAGTAATATTAAGATCAAGAAGTATAGAAAAAACTTACCTATTCAAAATACACGGATTCGTCGACGACACCAAGATTTTTAAGAATTTAAAATCACGTGTGAACTGCAACTCGTATTAAAAAAATTGACACCGTTCCATATACTCCCCAAATTACCATTACTAGACCCGGTGTTAATTAATACGGCAACCTATTCTACGGAATTAAAATTTTACTGTCAGGCATCCACGATATAAATCTATACTAATATTATAAAGCTGAAGAGTTTGTTTGTTAGTTCGCTTGAACGCGCTAATCTCAGAAACTACTTACTGGTCCGATTTGAAAAAAATATTTTAGTGTTAGATAGCCCATTTATCCAGAAAGGCTTTAGGTTATATATAATACCCACATGAACCGAAGCGAAGCGAGGGCGGGTCGCTAGTTACCTATAAGTCAATTGTCAATTTATTAAAGTTATCGACGTTGTTCTTTCGTTAACTGACCCTCCGTAACAGATCAAAAGTTGTTCTAAATGACTTGCTGTCATAATATGTTATTGCGTGAATACCTAGTTAATAAAAAATATTCAGTTAAAAAAGGGATTAATCAACAAATTGTTTTAATTAACACTGTTCCATTTACGCCCCAAACTACTCTATGGTGACGTCATTGCCACGAAGATCCGGGGTCTAGCATTACTATTCATGACGTAGGACGTCAATGTGACATAAAATGCTTCCGATCGCCGATCACTGCATCATGCACCGGCTTATATACAAATATAGTTTTATTTTCTCACTCGTAAAAAAATTCTACGCAGGTTATTTGATATTATATTTAATTAAACATTTATGGCTTTATATAATGCTCGACTAAGAAGAACCATTGCAAAATGAAATATGTTAAAAAAATTACTGACTTGGGAAGCGCTGGTAGATTCTTGACGTGTAAAAGTGACGTGTAATAAATATCTTTTATCTTTATCTTTTGAAGAAAGCAACTTTTTATACATAAGTCGGTACAGTATTTTTTGTGTTTTAAACGCAGGAAATACAGCAACTATACTTTGTGCCAAATAAGGTGGCAATATGTTACATTGACCCCATCTGTATCCCGGTATCCTTATTCATTAGAAACTATCGCTACACCATTCATAAATAGCAAAAAACCAACATCGCTAGAGTATCGTGGTACAGGGTAAAACGTGAAAACTGCGAAAGAAAAAAAGTTGTTTCGGGGTGTTTCTGGGATCACAGGTGGACGTGTGAAATAAACCGAGCATGAGAACAGGCCGTGTGATTCGAAGGTGACCAGAGCAGTGGAGACTCATCAAATTTATACTTATGAGCGCCAGATGAGTTCACCGTCAAAATGAGAACATGCTAAATAAAAGTCATAAATCAGTAACAAGTAAACATTTATTAATTAAGTCCTCCCCTTACCCTCTTTACAGATTGCCAAGTTGGCACTAGGATTATCTTATAAGTAGTTACTTAAGAGCGAGGCTTTCTCGGTTGCTTTGGTACCGTTATTCTATAGTTATTCAAGAAAAGGTTAGAATTTACCGGCTTTAGAAGTACGAGTTTGAGGGTGTTGGTCGAAATGAAACACGGAGTTTTACCCGGAGAACATCACCCGCAGGATCCCATATGGACAGAGGTCAGACACAGCTTGGCTACAGGTCAAACAGCGCCCGCCGTTACCATTGAATTGTAGCAGAATCTGACTTGTGGATCGCGGTACCCGATGTACACGCGGTTGGACTTCGTTTTCTCCCTCAATAGTAATGGTTTTGTTCTGGGATTAAATCGTCGGACATCAGCACACCCGTGTAGTTGCGGGGCCGCCGTAAAAGAGTGAAGCGACGTTGAAGTATTATAATAAATTAAGGAATTTTCATCGGTGAATAACTGAAATTAAAACAAATGCTTTGAGAAACATTGTCAACAAAACAATGTCACCGCTTCCAACTAGATACGAATAAATAAGTTTAGAAACCTCACCTGAGTAGTGGATGGACAAAACGTGGACAGACACAGTAGTGATTCTCCTTAGTTAGGACATCATTTGAAGTTAAATTAAACAATCTGGGCCGAACGCTGAAAGTAATTGAACAGATTTATAAGAATGTCACCACATTAGGCAAATAAAAGACACCTTTTCGACTCAAAACTCACCCCGAAGCGAGAAATTGATCCAGCGACTTAAAATTGTGTGTGTTCACATGGTCGAGAAAAATCTGAATGCAGAGGTCAAAAAAAGGTCGATAGAAAGATCGAAAACCAATAGTCATGTGTTCCGTTTCGTCGTTGAAGCTAGAGATTTATTTGGACGAAACCGACCGAAATCAAAGACATAATTTATTGAAAAACGAACACACATAAAGAATGGGGAATAGAAGGGAAACTTCAGACTTCATCCTATTTTTACCGAAAAGCATTACTAAAATAAAAAGCCAAAATGGGTGACGTTTATCCATACACTCGAACACAACTTGCCTGAAACGAAACCAAAAATTACCGGGTTGCCAACTTACGGCTGCGTTTTGTTCGACACGGAAGACTAATAATGACCAGCCAAATTGTAAGTAAATGAATTATATATTTTAGTAATTAGTGAAGATCTATGATTAAATGTCCTACATGATGCTCAGGATTAGAATATATTCATGTGGAAGCTGAAACAAGTTCAATTGTAAGAAAAATATATGGACGACTGTCAAAGGTGACAGCCGCGGATGAAATCCAGAAATGTAAACAAAGAAGTATCGAAACGTTACGTTTGACAGTTAATGGCTAAACAAGAAAAATTATATCTGTTTGTTGATGTTCTATTTGTGCAAATATCAGCGTGATTAAGTGCTAACAAGTTGGGAAAGTGAAGAGAAAAGATAGTATCGAAGTGACGGAATGCATTTCTTCCATAACCGCTGGCCTTATGGACCAAAAGAAGGTAATAAATTGACTTTGAAAGTTACATTCTCGTCCAAACTTCATGTAGGTTGTTTTAGTAGACAAAATTAGCTAAATCTATAAAATCTAGACTAGAAAGTGTTACAGTACCGTTTTAGTTGGGTAAAATAATTTTATTTCAGAATTAACTAAATTCTGAAATAAAATTATTATAAGCCTCCTCGCTATGAGTAAAAATAAAAGGGGAGTAGTAGAGATAAATTATGTTATTTTTTTTTTAGTATTTAAGACATGGTTTAACTGAACAGAAGAAAGAATATCAGAAACCTAAGTATGAGAAGCATGAAGCTAGAGGTAGCTAGTGAGCTTTGAGGTGAAATAAGCAAGACACATTCTGACAACGTAGGGCAGAATGGCTTATCACCAAATAAGAAGAGTAAAGTAAGAAATATTTTCAGACCGTTTACACCCATGGTGTAAGCGACGGAATCTAGACTACTTAGTGGTCCTATAAGCTTTACTAAATTAAACTATAAGAGGAGCATACTATACAGATACGTCTTGCACAACTGTAGAAAAGTAGAAAATGGTTTGTCTGTGCCAAGTGTGGGCAGACAAATGAAATCATGTGTCGTGGAGTAGGCTTCCTAACGTTCCACGGATAACCTAAACCTCTTCACACTACTACTTAACTAATTTAACAAATATGCCTATGTCTATGTTCTGGACAGCAAAGAAAAGTCCAAACCAAAAAAAAAAAAAAAAATGTCTGTGCCAAGGGTGGGCAGACATGTGAAATCATGTGTCGGAGAGTAGGTATCCTAACGATCCACGGATAACCTAAACCCCTTCACACTACAACTTAACTAATATGTGAGACCTAATGCTTACAACTAAGTTTTTGGACAATACGAAGAAAATCCAAAGAAAATTGGTTTATCTGTGCCAATTTTGGGCAGACAAATGAAATCATGTGTCGGAGAGTAGGTATCCTAACGTTCCACGGATAACCTAAACCCCTTCACACTACGACTTAACTAATATGTGCGCGCACTAACCTAATAAAATTACACGGTACTTGCTAACTTACAATTTACTAGTAATGAATGAGTGAGTCGACTCAAATTCTCCTATTTCAAAATTATTAACTATGGCACTAGATGTTTACTTTATTAACAATGCACTTTGGAATAGGATCGGAAAGGCAGACTATGCTGACCATTTCTCAAATACCTAGAATCCAACAAAAAAATGAGGCTGGAAAACAGTTTTGCAAATATTTACTTTTTTCAGCATTTTATATATAATTAACTTCGAAAAGTATCATCTTCTGTAAGATTACAATATTTATAAGAGTGAGTAAAGGAGGCGAGACGCTTAGATGAGCGACACCAATGTTAAGTTAGTTTAGAGCCTTTAGCTTAGGCTACATACCTCAGGCGTGACACACGACCAATGAGCTATACACGAGAAAGTAGTCCCGTGGAATATGAAAGAATTTTATTAGATGAGGACGAGACACTCAGTCCTAACAAGCTATCCGTTGACAAAGCAGATACGGTGTCTGCAGTAGAGACGTTGAAACAAAGAATCTGAGCAAAGACCGGTGATGTTAATTACAAACACTAAGCTTTACTCCAGAAAACGTCAATAATGAAATATGAATATAGTAACTCATAATAAATACCACCTTTATTCTTAGAGTAGGAAAGGTAGAGTTACACAATTAGGCTTAGATGTTTACCAGCGTAGGGGTGATGGTTGCAAGCCCATCGCCCAACGGTATTGGAAGCCTTCATCTCCTTTGTCGGCTCTTACGACATCCACGGAAGAAATGGAGTGGCACGATTCGGACCCGGATACCACACGGGGAAATATCTAACATTAAGAAGTGGGCGCAGCTTCGCCAGGACGGACTAGATCTTTAATGTGAAAATTTCCTAGATTTTTACCAGATAGGGATTTCAAAGTATGTAGGACTGATACTTCCATCGACACGTCTGAACTTCCAGAAAGATTAAAATTTACACCACCTTTATTAGCTAGTTCGGCTGTCTGTGCAAGCACCTGTTGTAAACTATGACGACGAGATACTGGATTTACCTTACAACCTCTAATAACTAGTTCATGACTGATTTCGTCTTTTTTCAGATGTGCAATACTGCAACCGGCTAATAAAAAGTCCATCTTGTTTTGTACTAAAATTATGGAAATAAATAGTAGACCGTTAAGAATAAAGCCGAAGTCCAACACAATAAAAAAACAACTCTTATTTCGCTGGTATAAGAGAATTAAGGTTAAATTAATAGCAACCCAAAGCGTCCGAAAAAAAAATTACAAGTTAGTTCTAACTGTTCATAGTATAAAATTACAGTAAATTTGAACAACAGACAGTCTCAATAAAAACAGCTTAAAACACTGATACTAAACCAGAAAAAAGAATAATTTGTAAATAAGTTGTATCACAGTAAACTAGTTAAATCAAACCACGAAGTTAAGGATTACCAGCCAATTCGAGTTTAAAAACAAGTTTAACTTCAAGTTTCAATGCAAATTTCTAATAAAGTTAGGATGAGAAAATTTCATTTAAAACTTCAAGTAAGGTTTTAAATTTCTAAGTTCAAACCTTTAAAGATTCAGATTTATAGTTTAAATCCCGATAACAATAAACATTTTCCCTTATTGGGTTATGTTTCTTAATAATAAAACACCAAAGAAATATCTTATACACTACTCAGTTATAATAAAAATACTTATTCCAAAGCAACCTGTTAAATTTACTTAGAAAATTCTCAAACTGGCCCCACGTTGGGCGCCACTGAAATAAACCGAGCATGAGAACAGGCCGTGTGATTCGAAGGTGACCAGAGCAGTGGAGACTCATCAAATTTATACTTATGAGCGCCAGATGAGTTCACCGTCAAAATGAGAACATGCTAAATAAAAGTCATAAATCAGTAACAAGTAAACATTTATTAATTAAGTCCTCCCCTTACCCTCTTTACAGATTGCCAAGTTGGCACTAGGATTATCTTATAAGTAGTTACTTAAGAGCGAGGCTTTCTCGGTTGCTTTGGTACCGTTATTCTATAGTTATTCAAGAAAAGGTTAGAATTTACCGGCTTTAGAAGTACGAGTTTGAGGGTGTTGGTCGAAATGAAACACGGAGTTTTACCCGGAGAACATCACCCGCAGGATCCCATATGGACAGAGGTCAGACACAGCTTGGCTACAGGTCAAACAGCGCCCGCCGTTACCATTGAATTGTAGCAGAATCTGACTTGTGGATCGCGGTACCCGATGTACACGCGGTTGGACTTCGTTTTCTCCCTCAATAGTAATGGTTTTGTTCTGGGATTAAATCGTCGGACATCAGCACACCCGTGTAGTTGCGGGGCCGCCGTAAAAGAGTGAAGCGACGTTGAAGTATTATAATAAATTAAGGAATTTTCATCGGTGAATAACTGAAATTAAAACAAATGCTTTGAGAAACATTGTCAACAAAACAATGTCACCGCTTCCAACTAGATACGAATAAATAAGTTTAGAAACCTCACCTGAGTAGTGGATGGACAAAACGTGGACAGACACAGTAGTGATTCTCCTTAGTTAGGACATCATTTGAAGTTAAATTAAACAATCTGGGCCGAACGCTGAAAGTAATTGAACAGATTTATAAGAATGTCACCACATTAGGCAAATAAAAGACACCTTTTCGACTCAAAACTCACCCCGAAGCGAGAAATTGATCCAGCGACTTAAAATTGTGTGTGTTCACATGGTCGAGAAAAATCTGAATGCAGAGGTCAAAAAAAGGTCGATAGAAAGATCGAAAACCAATAGTCATGTGTTCCGTTTCGTCGTTGAAGCTAGAGATTTATTTGGACGAAACCGACCGAAATCAAAGACATAATTTATTGAAAAACGAACACACATAAAGAATGGGGAATAGAAGGGAAACTTCAGACTTCATCCTATTTTTACCGAAAAGCATTACTAAAATAAAAAGCCAAAATGGGTGACGTTTATCCATACACTCGAACACAACTTGCCTGAAACGAAACCAAAAATTACCGGGTTGCCAACTTACGGCTGCGTTTTGTTCGACACGGAAGACTAATAATGACCAGCCAAATTGTAAGTAAATGAATTATATATTTTAGTAATTAGTGAAGATCTATGATTAAATGTCCTACATGATGCTCAGGATTAGAATATATTCATGTGGAAGCTGAAACAAGTTCAATTGTAAGAAAAATATATGGACGACTGTCAAAGGTGACAGCCGCGGATGAAATCCAGAAATGTAAACAAAGAAGTATCGAAACGTTACGTTTGACAGTTAATGGCTAAACAAGAAAAATTATATCTGTTTGTTGATGTTCTATTTGTGCAAATATCAGCGTGATTAAGTGCTAACAAGTTGGGAAAGTGAAGAGAAAAGATAGTATCGAAGTGACGGAATGCATTTCTTCCATAACCGCTGGCCTTATGGACCAAAAGAAGGTAATAAATTGACTTTGAAAGTTACATTCTCGTCCAAACTTCATGTAGGTTGTTTTAGTAGACAAAATTAGCTAAATCTATAAAATCTAGACTAGAAAGTGTTACACGTGTAGTTATTACCTACTAACGGCGGCGTTTTTTTTGTAGAGGAGTGTCAATGTTTTGTATTGCCAAGCTATATGGCACACAGTATAATCTCTACTACGTGTGCCTATGGGTAAAAATCAAAATAAATGTCCAGTTAAAGAGAGTTTTGTCACCGTCACGAAACTGTTGGTTAACGTCAAACATACGTCAATTGTAATGAAATTGTAAGTTAGACATCATTTAAGTGACATTTAAATAGCGTCCTTATGTACCTACATTTATTTTGATTTTTACCCCTATACAAGATCATTAAAACAACTCTTAATTCGCTTCGAAACAATTAGATTGTTGCAGCATTAACCATCCAAATTACGTAAGTAGTTTAGAAAAGAAAGAAAGAAAAATATATTTTTCACCTCAGCAGCTCAAACAAGCAGGTTTTGCTGCTTAAAAACAGTGAGCAAAATTCAATTTTGCTGCGAGCGAGAGGCAAAGTAGCTTTTTAATTATTTTTTTTAAATGCCGTGACCAGTGCTGGGGCTACTCACAACATTCGAAAAAATTTAACTTCACTTTGTTCTGTCACTTTCACTTCGATAGGAAAAAAGCGAGAGATAGAAACAACTTGATTCGAAGTTCGATTTTCAAATTCCACACATAGTAGGCCCAAAAAGAAACGCACGTTCGGATGCACACATAACCGTAAAATTGCAAAAAAAACTATCTGTTAAAGTTTGAAATGTGTTTATTATAACTATTTTATACAGTAGGTACAATCATTTTTTTTATTTAATGTTTTGAAGACAGAATTAATGAAAAATAAGAAGTTTATCATGTATCTACATAATTTTGTTATCGTTTTAACAATCTTTAATTTCGTGACAGTTTCAGAAGCAGAACGCATTTCAAAAATAGTGGGATTATTGATCTAAAAAAATTTTTTGTCCTCCATAGATAAGGCCTAGTTTAGTTTGTTTTTTTAAATCCACAGACTACATAAAGCTGTATAAAGTTGTGTTTGCACTACGGCATTATCAAGTTGCGTGGCATGTTTCATCTGTTTCTTTTTTCCACTTTTTATTTCATTAGTATTTTGCATAAATGCTTTTGATTGATGCATATGCGATCGTATCGTCATTGCGTCGTGTATTCACCAAATGGTCACCACAGAAGACCGAGGCTGGCTCTGCCAGCTTCACGCCGAGTGGTTCTCGCTGCTGAGGTGAAAAGTTGTATGTGTCACACGAGACCAAAGCTATTTACAACTCGTGTTTTTGAATCCCTCGCTACACTCAGGATTCTAACCTAGAATCACTCGCTACGCTCGTGATTCAATAATACAATCCTTCGCTTACTCGGGATTCAAAATCAACACTCGCAGCAAAAACCAACTTTGCTCTCTTGTTGCACAAATAACTATTTCACCTCAGCAGCTCAAACAAGCAGGTTTTGCTGCTTAAAAACAGTGAGCAAAATTCAATTTTGCTGCGAGCGAGAGGCAAAGTAGCTTTTTAATTATTTTTTTTAAATGCCGTGAGCAGTGCTGGGGCTACTCACAACATTCGAAAAAATTGAACTTCACTTTGTTCTGTCACTTTCACTTCGATAGGAAAAAAGCGAGAGATAGAAACAACTTGATTCGAAGTTCGATTTTCAAATTCCACACATAGTAGGCCCAAAAAGAAACGCACGATCGGATGCACACATAACCGTAAAATTGCAAATAAAACTATCTGTTAAACTTTGAAATGTGTTTATTATAACTATTTTATACAGTCAAATCATTTTTTTTATTTAATGTTTTGAAGACAAAATTAATGAAAAATAAGAAGTTATGTATCTACATAATTTTGTTATCGTTTTATCAATCTTTAATTTCGTGACATAAACCGCGGGGGCAGTTTCAGAACGCATTTCAAAAATAGCGGGATTATTGTACTTAAAAAAAAAAAAGTAATGTAATGTAAATGACGATGTAATTTTTGTTAATTTGTCCGCCATAGCCAATAGCCATAGACAAGGCCTAGTTAGGTTTTTTTTAAAGCCACAGACTACATAAAGCTGTATAAAGTTGTGTTTGCACTACGGCATTATCAAGTTGAGTGACAGGTTTTATCTGTTTCATGTTTATTTTTTCCACTTTTTATTTTATTAGTATTTTGCAAAAATGCTTGTGATTGATGCATATGCGATCGTGTCGTTATTTAGTCGTGTATTCACCAAATGGTCACGACGGAAGACCTGCGTTGGCCCTACCAGCTTCACGCTGTGTTGTTCTCGCTGCTGAGGTGAAAAGTTGTATGTCTCACACGAGACCAAAGTTTTTTACGTCTCGTATCTTTGAATCCCTCGCTACGCTCAGGATTCTAACCTAGAATCACTCGCTACGCTCGTGATTCAATAATAGAATCCTTCGCTTACTCGGGATTCAAAATCATCACTCGCAGCAAAAACCAACTTTGCTCTCTTGTTGAACAAATAACTATTCTCAAACATGCTCGGAAATAACGGTTTTCCGATTGAAACACAAGGACGGAAAGTGCCTCATTTTACTCCTAGGAGTAAAAATACCATATGAAAACACTTTCCGTCCATGTCCATATTGTTTATTAAAAGTGCTCTCTATTGCATACAAAATCGAAAGGAACGTGAACAAAATCTCGCACCCACCCAACTTGTGGGTGCAGTGTGGGCCGGCGGCGGCGGTGCGTTGTGCGTGAAACTATCTTCACTAATACGCGTAGTTTTCAAACAAAAATTATGTCCGAATTTATCATAGGTTTTTAAAAATACTTTTAATTATGTATTTGTGTTATTTCCTCACATGTTTGAGAAAAGCATTATGTATGCCGCGGCGAAAACGAGGATTTCCTGACTCGTATTTTAGCAGGCCTCGCTATTGCTCGGCCAGCTAACCACCTCGTCAGGAAAACCCTTACTTTCCGCGCCTAGGCAACAGTGTACTATTATTCACTACAGACACAAGACACGCAGAAAAAAAAAGCAGCAATAAAAAAGTAGTTAAGTGTGTCTTCGCGGCAGTGAATCGAACACTGGCTCAGCATAATGCTGAGGTGTTAAACACCTGCAGCGCTGATTTTCAGCCAGCTCCGAGTGTGACAGACGGACGGTACACAAAACGAATAAGTATAGTGTAATAAGAAAAAATATAATTATATATATACATATAAGGTGCTAACAAATTAGTCACGGATATTTTTACAGCTGATAGTACTCGGTTCTCGGAGTACATTTAAGTATGAAACATCATAGGTTTTCTTATGTTTTTATGGAGAAAACTAGGAAACAAATTTGCTACGTTAAAACACCCTGTTAATAAGATAATTAAATGAGACCTCATTAGACATTCAAGAACCTCTTTATACTATCATCCAAGTGACCTCTTAAAGTTGATAAATAAAATACTTGACATTTACGAAAAACCACTTTTGACAAACAGTGTTAAACATCTTAACAGGTAGATACATAATAGGGGTGATTATTTTAAAGATTAATTATAATTTATATTTTTTGTTCGGTAAATTTAAACAATAAAATGATATACGAAGGTTCCTTGATTACAGTTAAAAGTTAATTGTTTTAATGTAATGTATTATCTCTTAAAATATCCGCGACTAATTTGTTAGCACCTTATATATATATATACAGGGTGTATACGGAGGGGTGGATCAAACGAAGGTCAAAGGTAGGGGACCTCAAGGGGCATCTGAATCACCCCCATGTATGTTCAGCAATTGTTATTAGTTTCGGAGATATTGATCATTTTAATCGGATTTTTTGTCACTTTTCCTTATGTCCGTGATACGAAAAACCCCTAAATTCATGTATTTATACCTTTTTTTTCCAGTGTTTTCTTGCATGATTAGAATCACTGTGAAATAAGGAAGTTTCTAAAGCTACATAACATATTTTTTTTCATTACAACTTTTTGAGTAAACACACAAAGTTTGTTTTTACATACTTGGTGAAAATCAAACGCGGGGTTTCCTTAGTATGGAGAAAGTAACTCTGTGCGATTACTCAAAAAGTTGTAATGAACAAAAAATGGCATTTAGCTTTAAAAACTTCCTTATTTCACAGTGATTCTAATCATGTACTATCAAAAGAACGGGTACATCATATACTTAGTGAAGAATTGAAAATGAAAAAGCTGTCCGCCCGTTGGGTGCCGCGATTGCTTACACTCGATCAAAAAAGAGTTTGAATGCAAAACTCTCAACATTGTTTGGACCGTTTTCAAAGAAATAAATCGGATTTCTTACGACGATTTGTAACAACGGATGAAACTTGGGTTCACCACTATACACCAGAATCCAAAATGCAATCGAAACAGTGGACAGAATCCGGATGCTCGGCTCCAAAGAAAGCCAAAGCCGTGAAATCAGCTGGTAAAGTGATGGCGTCGGTCTTTTGGGATTCGAACGGAATTTTGTTGGTAGACTACCTCCCAAAAGGTCATACTATAAACGGGGAATACTATGCTAATCTATTAGATAAGCTGCAGGAATGCATTGAGCAAAAAAGACCAGGGTTAGCACGAAAAAAAATTTTTTTTCATCAAGACAATGCAAGAGTTCACACTTGTCTTAAGGCCGTGGCCAAAATTAACGAATTGCATTATGATTTGTTGCCCCACCCACCTTATTCACCTGATCTTGCACCGTCAGACTTCCATCTGTTCCCCAAACTCAAAACTTTTTTGGGGGGACAGAAAGGTCATGGCCCATAATCCTACCCGGTCAAAAAATGTTTGCGTACATGAACCAAATTGTTGGTAAATTATGCAGTTCTAACCCACACTTTATTTTAAGTAAATAGTTTAAAAAAAAACCATGGAGGTAATATGTAACAGTGCTAAGAAGATTGGCTATTAATATATCTTTGATTGGGTAGTTATATGAAATCCCTACTTAATGAGGGTAGTTCAGTCTTCGTAGGTTTTCGTTGTGATCTGTGTGTTCGATTTGATTAATTTGGCGTGTTTACTGGAGATTTTGCTTTTGGATTTGAATTTTTTTGATATGGAAAGACTTAGTAGTTGTGTAGCGTGTAACCGATCTGTGTTACGTCTTTATTGTTTCTTCTTTTATAATTACTAATGCGACATATACCATTATAAAGTATACATATTTATCTTTAATTCCCGCCCTATTGCATTTCTGTACACCCTGGGTATGGTTTTCATACTAGGTGGGCCGTGACCTTTAAAACTAATGAAGAAGTCATAGCTGCTGTAGAGGAGTATTTTACAGGCCTTGAGAAAAGCCATTTTATGGAGGGTATAACAGCGTTGGAGCAAAGGTGGATCAAGTGCGTAGAGCTTAATGGAGATTATGTAGTAAAATAATAATAAAAAAATTACACTAACTGTAGTATTTAATTGTTAGGCTAGATACTTATCATCCTGCCCTCGTACTATTAAATAAATATGTGCTAATAGGTATTTAGTGTCAAAATAAATACAAAAACTACATGCCTTACATAAACATATGTAAAGTAGAAATACCTACTTAGCCAGTATACAGCATCGACAATTTGGCAAGAATTAACACAAAACAAAAGAAAGATAAAGAAAACTTAACTATAATTTACAAAGTGCTGGTTGGGAAATTGTCTTTTGGAGCGTTGCTAAGCGCTTCTTGGATGGGAGGGGGAGATCATTCCAGCACTTGGACGCCGCGAACTTGAAACTACCCCGAAACGCCGCGGTTCGGTGCAGCGGCACAATTGCCCTAGGTTTAAACCTGCGTACATTACTGGACCACCGGATCTTTGTAAAGAGGTACGACGGGGTCATGTGTTGCAACACACCGAACATAAGGGTCGCCAGGTGCATGCGCCTCGCGCAGCCATGTTTAGCAGGTTAGCGGCGCTCAAATATGGAGTGATGTGGGAGCGGGGAAGGACTCTAAAACAAAAACGAGCACACGCGTTCTGTACTCATTGTATTAGCCTCTTGGACCGACCAAGTATACGACCATCATAAACGACATCGCAATACTTAGTTTAATCTAGATAGTATAAGTGATTCATACAGGTGGACAGGCATATCAACACTGAGGTAATCACGAATATTATAAAGAACCTTGAGACGGTAAAAGCAATTACTCACGACTTTAGCTACGTGGCTCTCAAAGCGCAGCTCGCTGTCCATGAGCAGGCCAAAGTTACTTGCTTCCACCACCCTTTCTATCGGTTCGCCCATGATAGTAATATCCCAGGACGCCAGGCTATCTAAAGTTTTACGGGTTTGATGCTTCGATCCAAATACCAAATATTTGGACTTCTTGGGATTGAGGACCAGGCAATTTCTATCCGACCAAGAAACAACACGATCGAGGTCGGCATTTATGTTCTCTACGCCGTTGACTGTATCTGAGAACGTGCTAGAAGTGTAAAGTTGCAAGTCATCGGCGTAGAGATGGTACTTACTACTCCTTTCAGCACTGTACAGTATAAAGAGTAGAGGACCCAGGATTGAACCCTGCGGCACTCCCCTAGTCACAGGATAAGAGAGGACCGCAAAGCACAGCACAAACAAGCAGTTTAAAGTCAATAAAGAACTGGCTGGTAGCTATGTCTGTGGTTGCCAGACAAACAACATTTTTTCCCTCTAGCAACTCTGATCCCATGGAATCGAAAGATATTTTTTTCCTCTTGGATCCTAAGGGATATGATAATTTATTTTTCCACTTTGATCCCATGGGAGCGTATCCTCTATAAAACTGTCGGATATTTTTTTTCGATTTATTCGCATTTTAACGGGTTGGCTTAAAGTAATGAGAAGGTATTCAATTGACAATAGCAGGCAAAAAAATAATACAAAAAGGATTTTGACAGCTATAATAAATAGAAAATATGTCAATTATTGTTAAAAAGGCAAATAATGATTAGCTGTGTTAATAAAAAATGTCCACAAGGAAGTCATTACGTGAACATGTCTATCGCCTACTTGGACGACGTGAAAAATCTGAAGTGGTCTCTCACTTCAAAGCTGAAATGTATCTCCATCTACAATTTAATGTTTGATCCAGCGGTGGGAATTTGGTATTAGGACTAAAGATTTACCAAAAACGGGAAGATCACCCATTCTTAATCATTGAAACCGGAGGAAAATGGCAAAGTTTGCACAAAACAAAGTGGATGAGTCCCAGAAAAGTTAGCTGTAAAATATGCTGTTTCCCGTTGGTGAGTAAGGAATATTTTAAAGAAATACAATGTTCTACACTTAAAGCGTCAAAAAACACCCAAATATTCCGACATACAGCTTGAAGAAATTCCAAGAAGTGCAAGAAGTTGCGAAGAAAGTATCACTATGCAGGGAGCACCCAGAATTGACTAAAAAAGCGTGACGTTCATTTCGTATCGAAGGATTCAAACCGTCCGAACGTCGGTGTACCTAGCTCGTCCAATGGAGGATTTTTTGGTAATTCTCAGTAGACAGACAGACAGTTTGATAAAGGACTTTTTGGCGCATATTTTCTAGTTCTTATTTTTGGAATTTCACCTCTGGTTACCGAGCTATTAATGTTTTATCAGATTTTTGTTTTTATTTTTTTCCTCCAAAAAAACTCAAAAGTGCGACTTGTGACCAGCACCCAAAGATTGGTCTTAACTAGGTCTATCACTGATAAAAAAATCAAGTTCCACTATCGCGGCGTTTGGGAGTTACGTGTAAAGGTCAAATGATACTTTTTAGGGTTGTCACTAAAAGGTCACACAAATATGAAATTTGGGATTAATAATAACTGATGAAATTTAGTAATAAGATATTTTCATATCCAAGGAACAATATATGAAATACTTTGTTAGTCATTGAATTCAGAAAATCACGAACCAACTAACGGGAAGTCATGTTAAGCTGTACACAGTGTTTTATAGAAGCCCAAAATGTGACATCCCCATTTTATTCCAAATTGCTGTAGTTTAGATCATTACAAATGCGAAACGAAAACTCCCGCGTTTCTAATATGTGTAGTTTTTGAGATATAAATTTTTTAAAATCTTGTTTTTGACGCCCGGAAATTACGAAAAATTGTCATATATTGCAAATTATTTAATAAACTTTTCTGCTGTTCAAAGTGTTGGATGAACCCTTCAAAGCCATACATTTAGAGGCAATTATGACCTGTCTAGGTGCATTTGTTACAAAGATATTAATTATTTTATTGATTTAGGTTTTTATTTTTTTTCGTCCATGTTCCACCGTAGTAGGATGCGATATTTGTATGACAGCTTTATTATAATGTCTTCTATCTACCCTATTTTTTACAAGACCTAATTCCATGGAACATTTAATCTACAGTCAATTAAAATTTTCGGTCAGGGCTGCCACTACCAATATCCGGATTTAACTGGATATAAAATCTACACAATATACACAGTATAGGACCTTTTATGAGTGGTGAAAGAAAACGTTATTAGGAACCTACACATATGTAATAAGATTATGTACCTGTTCATTTTTGTAGTTTGCTGTTTGTACAGTCAAAAAATCTGTACGCGTACGCTTCCAAGGGTGTATGACAAGACAAGACAAGTGAACACAAGAAGCATGACTAGTCATTGAATGTCTTCTTCTACTTCCAGGCTCTCTGCCCCATCTTGCATCTCATAATAGCTGTCGTCTGGACAAAATTCAGATGATGGTGTTATGTTTTCATCCTGTGATGATATAAAGGCAGCCTGTGGTGCTTTCAATAATGCTATTGCGGCAGATGGTAGGGGACGTTTTTTAATATTCTTTTGTCTTTGTGATATCCGTTGTTCCGAAATTATTGGATCTGATGAGACTAACGCTCTATGAAACAAATCAGACATTGTTTTTGTTCTATCTGATTTGCGAGTATGGTGTTCTCTATCGTGACGCCAATATTTGTTTCGCGATTCTGCTGCTTGCTCGGAGAGCATTCCAACTGGAACAGACGAGTTTCGTATTATTGCAGCTCTATGGACCAAAAGTTTATGTATTGTCACTGTCATTGGACACCAATTGTAACTATGAACATATTTTTGGGCTATTTCTTTGCAGAATGTGTCATACTTCTCCGAGTCTATTGGAAGACCACTCGATAACACAACTAAAACTGTGTGGAGATCGTCCAGAAGCCACTTCTCTATGCCAATGATGTTTGCAAAATTTTCACGATGTTTGTCAGACAACTGTTGCCCTAAATTTTAATTCCATAATAACACTGGGTCACGTGCCAGTCAGAGTTGCACACTGAGGATCCGTTCCATACAATCTGTGACACGGTTTATTTTTTTTGAACCCTTCGTATGCAAACCCGTCTCGCACTTGACTGATACTTACTAAATCAGTCCTCGAAGCAATGGCACCACATTTTCTTCCATATGAACTCAAAACCAAAAATAATAAATATCCCGAGAAAACGGCGTATTAAATTAAAAAGACCGAAGTGTCAACCCTAGAGACCGGATAACCCGGATATAAAGTGTTTAGGTGATTACTTGAATGTTCCACGGAATTAGGTTTTGTAAAAAATAGGGTAGATTGAAGACATAATATTGAAGCTGTCATACAAATATCGCGTCCTACTACGGCGGAACATGGAAGGAAAAAAATAAAAACCTAAATCAATAAAATAATTAATATCTTTGTAACAAATGCACCTAGAGAGGTCATAATTGCCTCTAAATGTATGGCTTTGAAGGGTTCATCCAACACTTTGAACAGCAGAAAAGTTTATTAAATAATTTGCAATATATGACAATTTTTCGTAATTTCCGGGCGTCAAAAACAAGATTTAAAAAAAATTATATCTCAAAAACTACACATATTAGAAACGCGGGAGTTTTCGTCTCGCATTTGTAATGATCTAAACTACAGCAATTTGGAATAAAATGGGGATGTCACATTTTGGGCTTCTATAAAACACTGTGCTGTAGTGTCTTTTCGCAAGTTGGTTCTAGATTTTATGTATTTTATGACTCATACAAAGCATTTTCATTTTGGAGTATCAACGTGCAGTCGTCAACATTAGATGGAATTTCATCATCGTCTAATGATAAAGATCCATCTAATGCTGGATCTTCGTCATCGACTTCAGCCACCTGCAAGTTCTCTTCGTGAATCGGCTTCAGTAGTTCACGAGCTGCTTCTGGCAGGCAAATCCTACTAGACGATTTTCGGCGTTGTCTGTAATGTGCCATAGACACGAACGGGTCCGATGATTCTAGTGCACGGTGAAAGAGGCCTATCATAGTTTTTCTCCTGTTCATTTTCCGGCAATGGTGTTCCCTATCTGAGCGCCAAAATTTATTGCGCGATTCGGCCGCTTGCTCTGAGAGCATACCAAGAAAAAACAACAATTGAACGATAAAAAAACCAAAAAACGACCTCAGTATTCCAAAAAAACATCCTCTTTATTTTTAAGTATGTACAGTCACCGTCATATATAAGTGATGATTTCTCTACCTTGTCGCTTTTAATCGTTTGACAATTTCGTATGACAGTTCAAACACGACGTTAAAGTGACAAGGTTCATAAATGATAACTTGTTTATGCCGGTGACTGTACCAACCTAGGGGTAAGTATGATAATCTATGTATATGATACATTTTATGTCCAAATAATATACAGTTTTGTAATCAAGGGGAAAAAAGTGATCAATTCTAACTACGAAATTAAAGGTCAATTTGATTGACAACCCTACCACTATATTTTGAAATTCGATAACTCCGAAACGCCGCAATAGTGGAACTTGATTTTTTTATCAGTGATAGACCTAGTTAAGAGCAATCTTTGGGTGCTGGTCACAAGTCGCACTTTTGAGTTTTTCTGGAGGAAAAAAATAAAAACCAAAATCTGATAAAGCATTAATAGCTCGGTAACCAGAGGTGAAATTCCAAAAATAAGAACTTGAAAATATGCGCCAAAAACTGCTTTATCAAATTCTATTGATCACAAAAAAATATCTTGCTTGGATACGCTTACATAATTTATTTAATAATTTTTTAAGGTTAAGGTCACGGAATATAATATATTTTTTATAAAAAAAAGTATTTGAAATAGACTTCTGGGTGTTCTAGTCTTGCGTTTAAAATGCATTCCTTGATCGATTTATGCTATAAACAGCATAGGGAATTTTTTTAAGGCATATTGAACACTGTGAAACGGTAAGAAGAAAGCTGCGATTTTTTTTAAATGGGCGAGGTGTTCTATATTATAATGATTTATTATCATGCTGGTTTTAGTTTATTTGTATATGATAAAAAGCTATATATAACCTAAACAAGTAATTTAATAAAAAAAATGAGAAAAAAAAATTCTCATTACTTTAAGCCAACCCGTTATACACTTTCATAGAAAGTCGAAATAGGGCTATCCCGCGGAGCTCCTATTTCTGGGTGGTTTGGCCATCCAGGCCTGCTGCAAAACTAACATAACCTAAACCTACCTCATATTTTGGGTGCCGTGGGTCCGGAATCTTAGAATCCTTTCAAAACGAATAGGAGAATTTAACTCGTGTTTGATTAGTGCATTTCAATCCCATAAATATCCAAGAGGAAAAAAAATATCTTTTGATCCCATGGGATCCCACTCATAGGATCCAAGTTGCCGGAGGATTTTTTTCCCTCATTTAACGAGACAACAACATTTTATTTCAACTTCTTATAAGTCACATCCAGAAGAATAGAGTAGATGCACCAGTAACCAAGTGAGGTATAAGCAAATAGGTAAGTAATTCTGAGAAGTTTCATGGAGTAATCTTGTGGTCGTTTAAATAAAACATGTATGTGTGATTATGTAATTACTTAAGCTCATACATTTTGCTCGATCGCGTATGGAGCGTTTTAACAAGGCCTCGCGAGGTAGCTTCACAATCAATTTTCAAATCATATTATTTTCAAAAAGTAAAGCTCGTAAAGCAGTAATTTTAACGCAATTTTGACAATTTCAATAGATTTTTTAAATAAAAAATATATATGACCTATATGGAACTTGCTAAAGTGGGGTTCAGTTAGTCCAGCATATACTTAGTTATGATCTCGTAGGTCTGTACATTTCAGTCGGAAATGATCGTCCCGCGCTCGTTCTATAGGTTTGGCATAATTGGGCACCGTTGCCGCATCCATCGTAACGTATAAACATTATAAACGGCGCACAACTTTTAGTCAATTCAATAGGTACCAACATTACCAACTGACACTTACCTACTATTAGAAGAAGAAGAAGTTATCATTAAGCCCATCAAAAACGGAACTATAATTATATTTTTGAACGTCAAATTCTCGTAACAAGAAATGATGGATTGGTTGACGGAACGTAACATTTCCCATAGTCTGTTGATGTCAAAACAAGATTGTATGTGTGGAATGCGTGTGTGTCTACCACGTGTCTACACACGGCTTCGCGCGCTGGCGTGTACCAAACCAAAGAGTGGAACTGAATAGCCGCCACATGGTCCCCCTGCCCAGACTGTGACTACAGTCGAAATTTTCTGGGGAATGTGACCACCCGGCCACTCGTGCGTTTCTCAGCAGGAATATCGCTTTCAGGGACCTCTCGCTTTGCATACGCGGGCTTCAGCCGATCGACGGACACGTTGCTCAATTTACCTTTTATTTCTAAGGTGTAGAATTTCGTCTTCCGCTTGATCACCTTGTAAGGCCCTTCGTATGGTGGCACCAGCGATCCATGGACTCGTCGACACGAAGAAACACGTGAGAGCACGTATGCAACTCCGGGAGAATGTAGAATGGGGAAGCTGAGATATGCCAGGATGCAGGCCTAGGTGTAAGCCAGGCCATTTGAGAGCGAAGGCACGTGGCGTACTCTGTGGCATCTGCCAACGTGTAATCTGGTTGAGATGACAGGAATTGACCAGGTAAAGGAAGTGGCTCACCATAGAGGAGTTCATCCGGGGTTATCTGTAAATCCTCCTTTACTGCGCTTCGCATACCAAGAAGGATTAAGGGAAGAGCTTCGGTCCACGTTGCGGAGGAAGAATGACACATAATGGCTGCCTTGAGCTCCTTGACTACCTTCCGATCCGGTCGTGTCGGTCTCGTTCGACGGTTCTTCCGGCACGATACCGTGACTAAGAAAAGTTCAGCATTAAGTTCTCGTTAGAAATTATTATTAGTCTCTGTGATCGTTATATTCATGTAATTAAAAGCGTGTCCTAATAGTAGGTATTAAACTTTATTTCAATGTGCGGGAGTGTTTTAATTTAACTATTCACAAGCCCTGCGCACGAACTTCATTTACAACGCAAGCTAGCCGGTGCTGCATGTATACGAAATAGTTGGAAATAAAACGAAAGTCATTACTCCCAAGGGACTAAAAACTCGCTATAACTCCCGCGGGAACAATTAAAGCCATTGTCCTTCTGTATCCAGGCATGGAATGACACCATTCACGAGCAAGTGAAAATAAATGTTCGTAGCAATCAGTCGAATAATTAAAATGTTCAAGATGGCCCCTGCGGTAGGAGTGTGAGTAACCCGCTGTAATAGCGACTTTGTAATCGGTTCGAATTCGAGATATCTCGAAAAAAAATGGTAAATCTGAATTAAAAGTCAATTTTCGTATTCTTGTTAGGTATATCAATATAGAGGTATTTCTACTCGCAGCGCTCGACATGCAACATGTGGTGCTTCGTAGTCGAGACTGTATCTCATCATCTCATGTGGTATAGTATGTGGTCTTATTTTTGGTTATTTAAATTTTTAATTTTTAACTTTTAACATTTAACTCATTACATCAACCTCCAGTTTTTCTCAGGCAGAAAAAATGTTAATGTTTATTAAAATGGACAAGAATACTGTTTGTCTGGATAAAATAGGTTGGCGAACCCTGCTAGTAATTAGGGATAAAGAACTCTTTCGAATAGCGTAAGCAAAATATTAACATTTCGCCACACTGTCCACGCTTTCTTGGTGTCAGAAATACAATTTATTTCCTCGGCAATTTCTATCCATCTCATCTCCGCCTCTTTTTTAGTAAAAGAGGAGGAAAACTTTCCCTGCTGCAGTTCCTTATCTGCCTCGATCAAGGCGAATAAGTCGATATTTCTACGCAGGGGAAGGGTGGCTCAATTTATTTTTGAGTAACTCGGATAACTCCATTTTAATATGTATTAGCGAATTAACGCATATGTACAGTCGCCACACGGGATTGTTGAGCCACTTGCCACAGTTCATAATTTAGCCGTGTAGGCAAATCGGGCATACTCGTGTGACATCGTCGTGAACGACTGATAACGAATGATGACATGTCTGTCTTCTCGTATATTCGTGTAACAGAAAGAGAAAAATATGTCTATCTTTGTCATTCGGTATTTCTATCAAATCAACTGTCAAAAATAATCTGACAGAACATCGGTGATTTATTAAATTTATTAGACTCTTACGCCCACTTGCGTGGACCAGAGTTAGCGTCTTAACCCGAGGTTAGGCGGCAAACCACGTACAAAAGTAGACGCTTAACTCTGGGTTAAGGGCTAACTCTGGTCCGCGCAAGTGGGCCTTAACCTTTCGGAACCCAACTTTGCGAAACGTCAAACCCTCTGGAGCCCACACATTTTTTGCGCAAAGCGTTGGCATCATGAGATGCCAGTGGGTATTCTAGGAAGTGAAATACAGGATGTCGTTAAATTCCCTACCTAAAATATAATAACACATCCAGAAATAAACCATATTTCCGAAACTATATGTGTAAATTCGAACGCAGGTATTAGAGCATCTTAAGATGCCAGTGGGCACCAACGTAATATGGCTATGACATCTTAAGATGTCAGTGGGTTCCGAAAGGTTAAACAACGTTCGGGTAAAGTCGTGGACTCCGAGTTTTCCCGATGTCGTGTGACCGATTACGTAATAACAGTTGTTGCAAGGTTACTGTTTCTAGACCTGTAATTGGTTGGCTTTAGTCACTCTATTGTTAGGTTGGCAGGCTTGTCTTTGGGTTAGCCAACACCAAAATTGCATGAAAATTTATTTTTTAAAATCAAGTGATTCATAAATGACACACAAACTCGTAATGATAAAGATAGAAATATAAGATAAAGAGAAATGAAAATATTACTAAATGAGTTCAAGGTGTAACCTTTTTGTGTGCCATAGATAAACTTTGGCGTCAATTCTATTTACTTCAGATAATCCTTCGATCTGTCAGCTATTACCTACAAGGAAAAGTTAATTAAATACTTCATACTTCCGTACGGAAAATATAACTTAAAACAAAAAATTTACAATGGGATTGTCAATGTAAATTACATGTAAATTGACAATTTTCTTCCGCCTTCCGCGATGCCACCTTCGATTAGCAACGAAACCAGACAACAAATTGTAATTTTGCATCAGCAAGGCTTAAGCATACGTGCAATAGCAACCGCTTTAAATGTGCAGCGAAATACTGTCAGTTTGTGGGTGAATAGGTATGCTGAAGAAGGAGCTATAAATGATCACCGTGAAGGCAACCATGGTCTTTCGATACTCTCGGCTGAGCAACGCGATGAGATGCGACAGAACTACGAAAATAATGGCTTTATATCCACCAATTATTTCGCAGACCGTTTCAATTGTCACCCCAATACCATCCGAAAACATGGGGTTTAATGGTTCAGAGAAGGGAAAACCGGAATGAGCGACCGAGAGAGGCCGTTGAAAGTCATTGTCATGAAGTATGGGAAGACTTGCGAGGAAGTGGTTATTGTGCTCAGTTGGTCGAGTCTATGCCTTCGCGTCCTTAATCTGTAATAGACTCCCATGGAGCATATATATGCTACTAGCTTTACCCACACTAGTTAAGTTTTCTAAAATAAAATAAAATAAATAAATAGTCATATATATCATGATATATTTTTATTTTTTATGAACATGCTTGATATTCGAATAATCAATTTAAGTAGACCTTAAAATATAACAATATAGTAGAGGTTTTGGCTCTAGAAATCTCTTGTCATTCCCGACCCATCCGAATGCTGTTGATACGTTGAAGCCAATTGAAATTTGACATAACAAAGATTATAAAATCAATGGCGGGAAATCGGCGATTCATTACGATGACTATTACACGTCAACAGCGTTCGGATAAAATCGGGTTTTCCGAGTTTTTCCGAAGTCAAAGTGACAAATCATAAAATAATTTATCGCTACGCTTAACAATTGTCGCTAGGTTACCGTTGCTAGACGTGCAATTGGGTGACTTAGGGTGCGAGCCGTGCGAGTATAACCGACTAAACCCGATTTGCATAACACGGCCAATTTACGAACAGTGGCAAGTGGCTCAACAATCCCGTGTGGTGACTGTACTTAACTAAATTTTCTCTTCCTTTAAACTTTGGACAGTTTGATTTCTGAACCGAACTCGGAACTCACGGAAATTTTGCGTTTCGCTTCACGTACTTATTATTGAACCAAGTGTCAAAAACAATTAAAATTAACAAAAGAGCACTTTGCGTATATTAGATTTCATTAAAGTTAATTTAATAAGGTACTTTATGTAGAGTTCAATCTTTTATAGTATTTTTCGTAATCGTGTTATAATAGAGAGCTTTTTAGTCGAGTACCGTGTTTAGGCCACGAAGCTTGCTGAGTGGCCTAAGTAAGGTACGAGATTAAAAAGCTTAATTATGACACTATTGTGAACAATACTTTTTGTACGAGTTCATTAAAATTAATAATGTAAGTCATTAATACGAGTATATAAGAAAACTAAAAGTAGATTTTTGACAGATGATGCGACGCTGCTACGTTCCGAAACGACACAGATTGGCAATTTTGTATCGGATCGAGGCTCCTTAAACAAGGACACATATATGGAAATCCGAAGTTCTATTTTCAAATTTTTTTCGGTTGTCTAGAGCGTATCGAAATAGTTATTTCGGTTGTCTAGAGCGTATCGAAATAGTTATTTCGGTTGTCTAGAGCGTATCGAAATAGTTATTTCGGTTGTCTAGAGCGTATCGAAATAGTTATTTCGGTTGTTTCGGAAGTAACATCTAGACTATTCAACGATGAAAAGAGTGACGTTACAGTATTCTCTATGAAATCGTAATACACACATTTTAATCGACGAGTACAAAAAATGTATTTAGAACTACCGTGTGTTGTTTATCGATTATAACTGCCACACTAGCGAGGTACCAAAACGCAGTTTTCCATAGACAACTTATTATCCTTCGACATTCATATCAATTGGTGTTAGTCGACATTTTTGTGTCGCAACACTCGCAACTGACATTGGCACAAGTCCTGTGGCTCATGCTATGGCAACTTAGTACATTTGATATGGTTCGCTTTTCATTCTTCTCTGACATAATTAATATGGCGCGTGGATTAAACAATAATAAACTCTTGGTCAACGGTGTAAGCGCTTCAACGACCGCCTTATGATTGAGCGCCATCTTCGAGACATGACGAGTTTTTTTTCGTATCTTTTTTTTTTTTTTTTGGATTTTATGGCCTGGTTACAAGACCTTTAGGCCACAACTTTATTTTCCTGGTATCACGTAGTAAGTATCTTTTTAGCACTGTTAAATTTTTTGCACTGTATTTTTAATGTAATTATATATTGGTCTATAAGATTGAGTGTCTTTTAATAATTGATTAAGCGGCGGCGGGCGGGAAGAAAAATCACTATAATTTGGACACACTTCACTAAGTTCACTTGCAAGAACTAATCTGTCAAGAAGAAACTTTTGACAATTGAATATGATGTGCTCAACGGTTGCTTCATTATTTCCACAGAAAGTGCATACATTACTTTGGATTATTCCAAGTCTTGCGAGGTGTGATGGCGCAGTATTGTGTCCATAACGAAGTCGAGTAATGGTGGTGATAAAGTCACGGCTAGCTCTGCGTAAATTATTATACCACGGCCTTACTGGTAAGCTTTCTTGTATGCTACCGTACCATCTTCCTTTCGTCTCTTGATCCTTCTTCCACATTTGTTCCCATAACCTACCTATAGCTAACCTAATAGAATATAAATAATCTGTCATAGGTACATACATGTAACCAGAAACGTCGAGTGCATTAATACCTTCCTTAGCAGCTTTATCTGCTATTTCATTCCCAGTAATTCCCTTATGAGAAGGTATCCACATAAAATCAGTTTCTAAACCTTTAAGATTGTATTTTAATATTAATTCTTTAATCATGTACAAAATGAAGTTAGTTTTGAAATTAATTTTTAAATTGTTTAACCCCTGAATCAAACTTAAAGAGTCAGTTACAATTAGAAAATATTTACAGTTATATACATTGCCAATTCGTAAAAGAGCCTGATAGACTGCGTAAGCCTCTGCAGTAAATATAGTACAGGCTTCCTGCAAAATAAAGCTCTGAGAAAATTTAATCTGAGGATCATAAATGGCACAGCGCACATAACCCTCACCTTTACTTCCATCTGTATATATAGTGTAGTATTCATGTTCAGATAGAAACTGCAACATATCTGAGTTATTGGTGACTGACTCAACTACTTTAATTGGATGTACTATACTTTTATACTGGGAGGAATAGCAAGGCCATGGGTGCTGTTTTCTGATTTTAATACAATTATTTTCAGTTTCCAAAAAAATATGGAACAACATTGGAGAGTTACCAATCAGGAGACCCTCGCTAGTTGCTAAAGGACCAGACACTTGGATTCGATGAGGTAAAATCTTGTTAATAATTTCAGTATTATTTGAGTACAATAATTTAAGACAATATCTTTCAGCTAGAATGAGACGTCTCAAGATCAGTGGCATAATTTTGGTCTCAACTTCCATGGCCCTTATGGGAGTTGAACACATAGCACCAGATATAATTCGCAGAGCTTTATTCTGCAAGATATCTATTTTTTTTGCGTGTGGGCTATTTATATATGCTATAGCACTATAATCAAAATGACTTCTGACTATAGCCTTGTACAATATAGACAATATTTTTGGATCTGCACCCCATGACACACCAGCAAGACATCTTATTATGTTTATGGCTTTTAAAGCATTTTTTGAAACATGTCGAACATGTTCTTCAAAAGTCAGTTTCTGATCTAAAATGACACCTAAAAATTTCTTTGATCTAACTCTGTTAATAGCTTCTCCGCAATACATAATATCACAGGTTGGGTCATCATCACCAAAAATCATTAAACTGCTTTTAGTAGCATTGATCTTTAAATGTAATCTGCCATCATAATATAGGCTCAACTGGTTTAGGGCTCTATTCATATTGTCTATGGCAATTTGTAAATTCTGATTGCTACTGTACAGAACTATGTCATCTGCGAATTGCAAAATATTTACATCTCTACTATTTACATATTTACATATTTCACATGTGTACAAATTATATAGTAATGGTGAAAGTGTGGCACCTTGCATTGTACCTTTTGAAGCTATTCTAGGCCCGTGTAAAATATTATTATGCTTAACATATAAAGTTCTTTTATTTAGAAAGTTGTAGATCCACTGACATAGTTGACCTGGTATACCTACATCAGACATAATGTTAACCAAGATAGCTGGATCAACATTATCAAAAGCTCCCTGAACATCAAGAAATACACAAACAGTGTGTGATTTTAAATTATTTGCAATTTTCAGGTCTGAGATCAGAGAAATGAAACTGTCAGCACAACTACGACCTCGACGGAAGCCATACTGCACATATGGGATGATACCATTAGTCTCTACAAACCAGTCCAGTCGGACTTTAATCATGTTTTCAAATAATTTACCCAGACATGATGATAAAGATATGGGACGATAAGAACTGGCATACTCTGGAGCTTTATCTGGCTTAAGTATTGGGATAACACACTGTGTTTTCCATGAATCAGGGATAATTTGATTATGCCATAGAGCATTAAGAATATTAAGAAATATTTGCTGAATGGAAATATGAAGCTCTTTAATAACTATGTATGGAAAATTATCTAAGCCTGGACTAGTGTTACGTCTAGATTGTAGACTTGCTGTGAATTCATTCCATGTAAAGGGATCTAACAAAAATTTAGAATTATGGTTATTATTATTGCTGTTAAAATAGTAAAATAAGTTACTAGTGTCCTTTAAATTATTATTGTCAGATAGCTTATCTAAAAAGGGAGAAATGAACTCGTCTTTGTGAGATTTGATACCAGATTTGACACCCTTAAACATCTTAATCATGTTCCAAATTTTACTAATAGGGGTTGTTCTATTAAATGAATGACATAAGTCATTCCATCCAGCTTTCTTCTGCTCAGAAATGGTTCTCTTTTTTAAAGCATCTAACTTCTTATAATTTATGTAGTTATCAATAGTAGAGTCACTTCTGTACAGTTTTAAAGCATTATATGATGCTATTACACTTTGCTCACAGATCTCATTCCACCAAGGTGTTGGAGGTCTGCTAGTAAAGCGATCACGTTTAGTGAACTTTGGAATAACCGACTGCATAAGGGCATCAAGGCGAATACAAAATTCTGTATAGGAAGCAAGTGGGTCTTCAACATTAACTGTTAAGTCATCAAAAGCTCTCTCAGAAAGTTCATTATATTTGTGCCAGTCGGCTCTTTTGTACAAAAATTTATCAACGGGAGGGTTGATTTGGTATTTCTCAATGCACAGGGATATTACAGTTATAGTGGGATAGTGATAACTTCCCATTGAGTCGTCATGAACAGACCATTCACAAAATGGTGCTAAACATGCACTCGCAAAGCTGACGTCAATAGATGAAGGATTAGTTCTTGGACGGTTAACTGTCGTGAAACTGCCATCATTTAAGATACACAAATCACATTCATCTATAACGTCATATAAGTCTTGCCCACGACTTTTCGTTGATAAGCAACCAAATGCAATATGGTGAGCATTAAAGTCTCCACTCATAAAAATAGGTTTAGGGAGGTCTCGAATTATATTGCGCAGTCTATTTATTCTTAAGTGCCCGCTGGAAGGAGGACAGTATACACAGAGTACAGATAAACTACCACGCTCAGTAGATATAGATATAGCTACAGTTTGAATGTCCTCATAAAAGGCTGTGTTTAAAATGTTATATTTCAAATCTGGTTTAATTAATATTGCTACACCATTGTGTGCATTTTTGGATATTCTAGAATGAACATTATAATTGGGGATTCTAAAATTGTGATGTTCTTTAAACCAAGTTTCATTAAGTAGACATACATCAATATTCTGCTGTAGCAAAAATTTAATTAATAAGGGTTTCTTACTATTAGCACTTTGAATGTTAAACTGCGCAATGCGTAACTGTGACGCTCTAGGGGAACCTAAATCCATTATGGAGACAGATTTTTTATTAACATGGTTTTAATGGCTGCTGTGGTGATCGGGGCAGGATCACTGTTGTTACCCAGCTCTATCAATGTTTGTACTAGGGCCATTAGCACTTCACTATTGCAGAGTATCTGGGCTTTGATGTCCGTTGGTTGGACATGCATGTTTGTGGCCTGTGAAACAGGCTTGTTATTTATATTTTTATTTACAGGATTTACAGTTTTATTTACAGAATTTACAGGAATATTTATAGTTTGTACAGGCTTTTTATTTACAAGTTGTGTTTGTTGGTGTTTTGGCAACGGCAATGGAGGATATTCATCGGTTTCAGTATTTTTTGTTTGTGCAACACTTGCATATGTAATTTTACTTTTCTTTTCTAAAATTTTACTTATCTTAATTGGACATAGTTTGGAAATGGCCAGGTGTGGGCCGCTGCAGTTGGCGCAGCAGAACTCATTTGGTTTGTCACAATCTTTATATATATGTTCACCTGAACAGATTGAACATCTTTGCTTGCCGTTGCATATTCTAGCGGAATGGTTAAACTTGAAACATTTGAAACATTGTTGTAAAGGTGGGATATACTCGAAGACTCGATATGAGAATAAATCATACTGAACGTTGTCTGGTAATACATTAGATAAGAATGTTATGCTAACTGTTTGTAATGGAACTCGTTCTTGTCCTACTTTCTTAGTGAAGCGTCGTATCGAAATAATTTCATAAATTGAACTCAGTTTTGTATATAAATCCTTGTTTGAAATATTCGCAGGAACAAATCTTATAATGCCGGTTTTTTCTATCTGTGTTGCTGGTATATATGCTTTCATGCTATACTTTTCCAAAAATGCAGAGTTGTTCAAAAAGTTATTAGCCGTGTTATATTGTTTAAACAATACTGCAATTTTGTTTGCGTTAAGCCTTTGAATAGCCATCACACCTTTAACGTCCGTGGTAAATATGTGATTAAGATATATGGGACTTTTATTACCCAGTCTGTCTTTATAGTTTTGGTGTTCCACGAACACTTTAAATTCAGATTTAGTTGAATTTTCAGGATATAGTCTCTTATAATTCGGTTTGTAATACGGTAAATACTCGTCATGTTGCTCACCGCCGCCGCTACTATCGCCGCCGCCGTTGTTGCCGCCGTCCCCGGGTACGAGCCGAGGACGCTTATTGTTATTGGAGTTGGGCGGGTTATCCCCGCCCCCCTCGTTTCCATCCATTTTTAATGTCCTTCTAGTAGTTTTTTCACTATTTTATTGCACTTTCAACAATAAAAAATCATACAATTAGAAATTGGTAATTTTACTTGACCGCCTTTTTTAGAGTTCCCGCCAAGACCTTTTTTTTTTTTTTTTTTTCGTATCGCTTTTATGTCAGTGTTGCTGATGGATTAAAAAAAATGCACTTTAGGAACCAAACAAAAATGTAACATTAATACAAAAAAGGATATTTATTTACTTTTGTTATTTTGAAATATATATTATGCTTTATAAAAATGCAAAAATATATAATTTATGACAATTTGTATTGAATCAATATGGCAACACAATAAGTAACTTTCTTGACATTTTTTGACATTGTTCAAATTTTTGTTTCAATTTCAGCGAGAAATTCATTTCCGAATTTTTCATAGAATTTTTCACGTTGCATGATGTGTTATGGTGTGCTTCGTACCTGGCTGCAATAATTGGACCGTAGAAGGTATTTCACATGAATGGGTCACGCACAGATTCCATATGTACTATTGATTAAATTGGAAAATGTGTCTGTCTCTCAGCCTTTCAGGCTTCACTGAACTGTAAAATCCCTACAAAATAATACCCATTTACTTTTCATTTCCGATTTTTACAAGCATTTATTTAAGTTGCAATGTATGTAGGTATGTACGGGTTAAATCTTGCAAATTAAATTTGACCCACTTCCCGTTAACGGAATGGGCTGAAATTTGGACCACATAGGTATGTAAACTCTATGAGAACGCAATATTATCGTAGCTAAGAGGTGATCTGATGATGGAGTTGGAAGGTGGCGACAGAATCTCCGCTATTCTTAACGTAGACCCACCGTATTGGAACTCAATAGTTTGGTCTCGAAAAAAGGAGACTTTTACTTTAATTCCTAATCCCCTAGCTGGGGCAACCACAGAGCGTTGCCATTGGGCTCTAACTAGGTACACTGCGGCCACATCTGTGAGATTTGAAAATATTCGTGTTAATAGTAGTTAGTTATTATAGTCTATTCAGAATAGGATGGGTACGGCGACACATGACAGTTTTACATTTTACGCAAAAGCCGTTTTAACCAATCCAGCTGTCAACAAATTTAAAAAATATATATTGCAAAGAAATTATTTCCAATAAATTAGATTTATCGTTTTTCGTAATATAATAATCAAGTTCCATTAAATTACGTGTTTATGTAGTGAAAATAGGTCAATAAAATAATTACACTGCATCTTCCGATACGTGAATGGAACTATTAATAGAGATTGGCAACACATCTGTCATCGACCGAATCGAACCGCCATATTAACAAATCGCTTCACTCGCGTCATGATTATATTGAAATAAAGAACATCTAGTGCTTTATTTAAATTTACGTGTAAATTATTGTCTTCTGACATTTATTTAATGACTGAATTCACCATTCATAATTTGTGTGCAATATAGTTTTAAGAAATAAAAAATATTGGCAAGTGCATAAAGAATCGATTATTTTCCCTTAGCAAACGTAATCGATAATCGTCAATAATCCTTTCAATTTCACAAGGCGACAACACTTTATCTGCCAAGTGTCATATGTCGCCGTACCCATCCTATCCTGAATAGACTATACTAGTTATCTTTCTTTATTTATGTTAAAAAAGAGATGCCAGTTGATTTGGCCGCAGTATTAGGAAGACCCATTAAATATTATGATCCTCACAGAGTATTAGTTATAAAAAACATTTTTTGGAAAATAAATTGATCTTGAGGGATCCTGGGATAAACTTTCCATTATGGACCGTCGAATTTGGGGGAAGGGATGGTGGGAGGGGGAGGGGGGGGTGGAGGACTACCCTCCTGTACAACCCCCACCCCGCGGAACCCCCTAGTTTAGGAGATATTCAAGGTTACAGTTTTACATTAGAACAGCGCTATTTAGTCATTATAATGATATGAGGAGGTTAGGTTAGGTTAGGTTATGTTAGGTTATGTTAGGTTAGGTTAGGTTAGGTTAGGTTAGGCCGGGGGGATGATGCGTAACGCATTTCCACTCCGTCAAAAAAAAAAAAAAAAAAAAAAAGGTTATTTTAGGTTGGGTTAGGTTAGGTTACCCTCCTGTACACCCAAACCCCCCTGTTTATGAATAAGGACTTTTATTCACTGTTTCCTAACCAGTACCAGAAAATAGGTAGGTTTAGGTTAGGTTAGATGTTCAGCAGGCCCGGAGGGCAAAACTACCCAGAAATAGGAGCTCCGCTTGCGGAGCTCCGTCGACACTGACCCAGAGTCCCAAACTACAGGACCCCCCCCCCCGATGAGACCCTCCCCTCATTTAAGCCTCCTAAACTAGGGGGTTCCGCGGGGTGGGGGTTGTACAGGAGGGTAGCCCTCCTCCCCACCATCCCCTCCCCCAAATTCGACGGTCCATAATGGAAATTTTAACCGGATCCTGTATTGAGTGGACTTTTTCCGGCTAAAATTATTGACTTCTCACTGATTTATATGCAAATAAGAACTGATCAGGCGCGGCGGCGCGGCGTAGCCCTACTTACTAATTAAAAGCCCGTCGTTTTTGCGAGTTTATCAGTTCTCAACTCAACATTGCCATCACGCCTAATATGTTCTTTTTTGCAGTACTTACTCTAAATCAATCTTAACCCCTTTTTCATACAACATTATGAATAACGGTGTTTAAAGCCATAATAGTTAATATGTGCCATGTGTCTTAACTATCATTGGTCTTTAAGTACCTGTTGTGATTTTGTATGAATAAAGGGGTGGAGAATAGCTTACGTATGTGGTTATGTATAAGCACATGCTTACACACACATACGCATAGAATTAGTTTAAAGAACATGAACTAGATGGCAGAACAAGCAACCTTTTTTTTTTTTTTTACTCGGACAGAAAACAACGCCGAGTTGCCAGTCTATATCCAGTGTACAATAGTAGTCTTTGCTGTAGCTGCCATTAAAGAGAAGAAGAAGAAGACATTTTTGTGACATTTATAATAGTACAATACGAGATCATCTCAAAGGAAGTGAGATTTGGGTCCATGTGCAGTTGACATAACTATCAAATTGACATACCCTCATAATCTGTGACTCAATTAATCAAATTACATGGCTTGATAGTAGCCTCATATGAATATAACCTCTATTCTGAACAATTTAGGGGTAAAACACAAGAAAACTGTTGAAATCATTTGTTGCTTTTAAATGATGAACAAATCGTCTATTTTAAAAAGGGGTATTTGTTATTCTTATTAGAAAATTATCGTATTATATTATCCAACGGATTCAAAGATGAACTGTATAAAATTACTGAACACGTTAAGTTATCAAAATGTTTTCAAAATATCTTCGTGTAGATATGCTTCACAATACCCATTGAAGTTTCTGGCATCGCAGAATAAATGGCAGGAGAATGACGGTGTATCGCAACGCTGGCAGTTGATTTACAGAGCACCTATGGACAGACAACTGAATTATGCATCGGCCTACGTTACCCTGTCCACTGCTGCGGCAGGCTTCGGCGGATTGTACTATGCAGCATTTGTTTTTGATAAAGCCACTATGAATAACCCAGTCGTTGTTGGTGAAGATGTGGTCATAGCCAATAGTGCTATGGAATGTCTTGTCTACCTAGGGACATTCATAGCTTTACATATTGCTATAAAGATACTCCTAAACAAATATGTTCTACGCCTCTATCAGGATGGTGACAATTACATCGCTGTATTCAGAGGACACATGTTCAATACTATTAAAAAGCACAAATTTCATTTGAAAGACTTTGAAAAACTAAAACCAACCATTTTTGTATCCTGGGGGGATGCTAGATTTGATTTGGGCAATAAACATGGAATTATTCTAGAGAACTATTTTAAGACCCCAGAACATTTGAATTATTTATTGTATAAACAGAAGAGGCATAGTCCTGATCATGAAGATGATTGATTTTGTAATATAAATAACAATGGGCTAAGCTACCAAATTAAAATGTTTATTACTAAGCTTATTAAGTGTAGTTATGTTATTTAGTGTTGAATCATACTGTAATAAATTATATATAGAAAAAAAAAACATTTAAATGAAGTCCATACAGTGGTGCTACTTACCAACTGCAGCATGTGGCAAATCTGTCGGAGAGACCTTCCTTTACTTTTATTAAAAATAAAATAAATATTAGATTCCTCCTGTGCTCTGTGGCCTTTTGGACCAGGGACCCCTCACAGGCCGAGGGCCCTTGGCATTTTGCCCGCTCTGCCATCCTATAGTTGCTCCACTGACTCCATATCTAATATTATAAATGTAGAACTAACTTTGTTTGGTACGCTTTCACCGCTAAACCGTTGAACCAATTGCTTGAACCCTGAGAACTAAATTTTCTTATGGATTCAAAGTACTATTACAATAAATACCTGGCACATAAGCACAACAAGCAAGGTTGTAAAGATGTGTATCAGTCGCAATTAAAAGATACATTAATACAACAGTAGAAGAAAGGAACAATACCTTACTATTTTCAGAAGCGAGACATTCATGGAAATGGTAAAGGTAACATCAATTCTATCGGTACTTGCATTCAAAAACGTATTACAGACATATTTCCCAAACACAATGTAGCCGAAAAAATCTAAAGTCAAATGACAAGCATTATTTTCGGAACTAGTAATGAGTTTAATGGTATATCCCATCAGAATAGTGTTTGTGTACTTCACCAGAACATTGTAGGCTTCTTAAATAAGTAAGATATGCTAAACGCAGTTATAAAAGAATTAGAAGAAAGTTTTCATAGCATTGACATTGTATGTCTTAGTGAGACATTCATATTAGCGGGTGATGAAAGAAACGCCTCGTTAGGTAATTAATATAATTATGTACTAGGTTCCCACTGGTCCAGGCCAAATTAACAAAGAGGTAGTGTGTGTGTGTGTGTGTGTTAGTTAAAAGAGGAATAAGTACCTTTATTTTGCTAAATTAGAAATCACAGAAGAATTCTCAAAGCGAAACGTCTTTGAATATTGTGGTATTTCTCTCCCAAACAGTTATTTAATCATTATTTTCATATATACAACACCAAATTCTGATAATATCTATTCGAAGCTTTATTGTTCAGACTTACAAAAAAACCAAATAAGAAAATAACAGTGTCTGGTGATTTCAGTATTACCTTAAAAATAACAAATCGTGCATTGAATACAAAACGGACACATTCCAAAATAAGTCAGTGTTGCATTTTAAAATTAGAAGCTATTCATATAAGATTTTTAATGCAAAAGCAAATTAAATTGGAATGTTTCCGTTTTGTATTCAATGAGCGAAATATACTGAACTGTTAATAAGTATTTGCAAATCATTCAATACAAAACTTCATATACCTGAACGAACTCGGAAAAACGCTTGCATTGATCAGTTTATCAGCAATATTAACTCTGCGACCGGTACAGTCCACAAACTAGGAATTTCAGATCATGATACAGCAAAAAGCTCCTAAGTCGTGGTTTGAAACTAAAATAGACTTTAGTAAGTAATTCGAATATAAATAAGTTCTGTGAATGTATGGAATCACTTTCATTTAATGATGCGTTGTGCGAAACAAACAGTGAATTAGCTTTTACCTTATGAATTTTATTAGTGTAAAAAGACGCAATATAAATAAATGAAAAGAATTGTGGTTATGTAAAAGCATTAAAATAAATTACTTATTGTTAAAAGACGAATGTTTCTTCAAAAAAAAGTTTTTTTTTAAATTTCAATATGGTACAAACAATAAACCCCATTTTAAATATCTTTATAAAAAGTACTCTAAATACTTAAGAAGCGTATTATGGAAGCGAAACAAAAGAGTAACATAAATTACATTTCTAATGCTAAAAACAAGTGCAGAGCAGTATGGAAAATTATACAATAAGCGCAATCAGGAGATTGCTGCCCGGATCCGGTCACCTACGGCCACTTCCTTGGACGGCCACCACCCAAATTCCTTGTTCGTCCATTTCCCAGTTGGTCCATTTCCCAGTTTGTCCATTTCCCTGTTTGTCCATTTCCCAGTTCGTCCATTTCCCAGTTCGTCCATTTTCCCGAACGACCACTGGTCAGTTACGGCCTCTTCCTTGGTCGGCCACCACCCAAATTCCTTGTTCGTCCATTTCCCCAAACGACCATTTCCTTGGACGGCCACCACCCAAATTCCTTGTTCGTCCATTTCCCCAAACGACCACTCTACGACCACAGCTGTCCGTCCGTCCGTCTGTCTGTCTGTCTGTCTGTCTGTCCTTTATTTATCATAATGACGACGGAACCCTACATTGAGCATGGACTGACATGCTCTTGCCCGGTTTTTTTGGTTTTTACCGTGCCTGGTTAACTAACTAACTATCTTTTTAACTTTATATAACTGGGTACTTATTTACTTTCTGTGCCCTTGACTGTAAGTACCTAGCTAAATAAACTAATGGTTAAAATTCGAAAATCTAGTAAAAAATGAAATGCATGTGGTTCTGATTTAACAATAGGTAACGATTTTTAACCATTAGTCCAGTTAACTAGTCTGATCAAAAAATCGGCCCTTGCTTTAGGTATTCAATGGTGTCTACACAGGCCGCTGAATCCAACAAAGAGTAAAACATTACCACCTTCTCGCATTGGTTGCGTGATAACTGGCCACTTAGATTATATTTGCTCTTGAATAAAATTGACTTATATGTTCTAATATTTTTCATTGTGTCAATAGCAATTTGACGGTGGCAAAACATATTATATGAGATTAACATACAAAAACCCGTAAAAATACGCACAAAATTAAAATGGACGAACTGTATTTCACTTCATGCCGGAAAGGTAAACCTGTAGCATTATATAAAGGTTTTAAGTATAATTTACGTACGGGTAAGAAGAATCAAAATGGCACGACGCTGTGGCGATGTTCTGATAGAAATAATTGCTATGCGTCAATCACTATCGACGCTAAAGGCAAAAATGTATTACGTGAAAATAAACAACATCAGTGCAGATCAAATGTTGTCAAAAAAGATGTTAGATGCATGTAAGAAAGAAGTTTGTACCAATTTTACTTCCGTGCAAAAAATTTATGAAAGTAACGTAGAAATGTTAATAAACAGAAAAGGAAGACGATTCGCAAAAACACGTTCCCCTATTTTCTTCCATAAAAAACGGTCTGTATGCTGCCAGGAAAAGGTTTTTAAAAACAGATGCATTGAGTTTTAGGAAATTGGAAGACGTACATACAGTGTGTTACCGGCATGCGGGCATTTATTAAAACTGCCGATAATATGCTGCTTTAGCAATTGTTTGCAAGTATTATCAATTAAAAAATAATTAAAATAACTTCACAATTATTTTTCTTAGATACTGTCCATTTTTAATGTAGTGCATGTGCTGCGTGTTCATCATTATCAGTATCGCTGTTGCTTGGTACAAGGCACGTCGTGGTACGGGGGCAAATCATAAATAATCAAAGTATCCGTCGACTGTCATTTGCACTTGTCAATTTGCTGTGCTTTACATTGCTGGCAATTAAAATTTTGTTAGAAAGTTAACAAAGCCTGAAAATGGGTTTATTAATTAAATTAATGTCATAGTTACGTTACAGATATACGTTATTTTAACCTACTTTAAAAAAAGCCCGGGTGCTGGTAACACACTGTATAACTGGTACAATAGCTGAAGATTTTTTGGTTCTTGCAGATGGACAACATGACAAGATTTTAATTTTTTCTACTCCAATATGTAAAGATCTGATAAAAAATCTTGATGGATCATATTACGCAGACGGCACGTTCCATGCCGCCCCACATCCTTTCTACCAGTTATTCGCACTACACCTAGACAATGAATCGACTGACAATATAATTAATATCATTCCTGTTGTACTTATATGGCTTATTGCCAAACAAAGAACAGAAGACATATTCTCGATTTTTTCATTTATTGAAAGAAAAACTTGGCGTTAATATCGTCCGATTCAAATGTGACTTTGAGTTGGGCCTACTAAATGGCGTCCGTGAAGTATATCCACACGCACGAATAACCGGCTGTCAATTCCATTACAGCACAGCAGTATGGAAATATTCCAAGAAGCTTAAATTAAATAGAACAGCATATGGTCGCAAATTGACCAGAAAAACCGCCCATTTGCCTTATCTGCCGGCCAATCATATTAAAAAAGCTTTCTTGACAATCATTAATGACAGCCCCCAAACCTCCGCAGTATTAAAGTATCGAAAATATTTTGAAACTCAATGGTTGCACAAAGTTACGGTAGATACAATTTCCTGTTCCGACGACAAATTTCGCACAAATAACGCAATCGAAGGATGGCATCATCGCCTGAACACTATGCTTCCAAAATCACCCAACCTTTTTCTTTTTCTTAAATGTTTAAGAAAAGAAGCATTTTATAATGAAAATAAAGCATTACAACATATATTATGCATAAATAGAAAGAACAACAGAAAGCAACAAATAGTCGAATTTGATCGGAAATATGTAGTGCTTCTGCGAAAACTGAGAAATAAGGAAATTTCAGTCAATTTATTTTTAAATAAAATAATTTATATAAGATTACTTATGAAGCAAAAAAAAAGAATAGAATATACATCTTTACCTATAATTTCAAAACATGTAAGAAGAATAAAATAAGTGTTAATTATAGGTACAGACTACAGCAGTAAACTAGAATAAAATAAGAAGAAGTGAGGAGTTATGTTGACTGTTACAATAGGAACCTTGTTGAAGTTGAGAGGAACTTGTATTTCCAGTTGTTTCTTAATGCCTTTTTTTATTTTAGTAATAATAAATTGAATGAATAATAACAAACAAACCTTTTTTTCATGTCTCTGGCTTTAAGCTTTAAATTACAGTCGTGATCATAGGCAGGCGTTGACCCACATGCTTGTTTATCGCTCGTTTGCCGGCCTCTGATATATGTAAAAAAACTTTGTTGAAGTGATGTGGCCGTTTGAGGAAGTGGCCATTCAGAGAACTGGCCTTTATTGGAAGTGGCCATTCGAAACATGTGGCCGTAACAGCTAACATGAAAGCGATGTGGCCATTTGAGGAAGTGGCCGTTCGGAGAACTGGCCATTAATGGGAAGTGGTCGTTCAGAGAACTGGCCTATCATGGGAAGTGGTCGTTCAGAGAACTGGCCTATCATGGGAAGTGGCCGTTCGAAGCATGTGGCCGTAAGTGACCGGATCCAGCTGCCCATCCACCCTTAAATGCATAGCGTGTCGAAAATCAAACGCGTCTTTAAAGTTCATTTCCAAATTTGAATTTTGACAAAGCTACATATCTTACTGCATAAATTCTAAGTTTGAAATTTACTTTAAATGTATGTTTGAAATTGAACTTTAAAATATACGATGTAAATATACATAATTAATTATGCATTTAAGGGTTAGACCTCTACGCGTTCATGAGGAAATGGGTAGTAACTTAAAAATATTTTTTATTAAGTATATTGATTTTATTATTAATGATGTAACTAATAATTTACGGTTTTCGCAATTTTTACTTAATCTGTGCTATTAACACGACACGATTGCTATTACCAGAGACGTTGCTTCGTACCAAATTTCAAGATTCTGAGTTCACGGGTTTTGATTCAGATGAGAGTTTCGAAAATTTGCGGCATAAACGGCTCTATCTTTTGATTGCGTTGGCTTAGAAGTTTGATTTTTTCACAGCTCCAAGGGACAGTAGACTGAGTATTTGATATAAATTTCAGCTTGATACCTCTACGCGTTTCTGATACAAAGGGTCTTGACAGACGGACAGACGGACGGACGGACGGACAACACAGTGATGAGTGAGTGAGTGAGTAAAAGGGTTCCGCTTTTTCCTTTCGAGGTGCGGAACCCTAATAAAAAACATCATTATGTTTTATTATTAATTATTTAATAATTTTATTGCAACTATCAGTGTAATGTTCTATTACTTAAGTCCATCTAAAAACCCCCATTGATCGGTTCCATCCACTTATACCTAGAATCCCTTTTTATTGTAGTAGAATCCATTTTCTTTTGGTTGCTATCATATTTAGCCAAAGCTTCAACTTGGTCTAGTTTTGTTGCCAATGTTTTTGTTACAACACACTGGCCATTTTCTTTCAAAACTGTGTACTTGATATCTTCAGCAGTTGGTTCACCATAAGGGTAGGTGATGGGTGTTACTTTTATCAAATGTTTTACTTTCCATAGCCTGGCATTTGTTTCAGGGATGTTCTTCAAGATTGTGATCCTGTTCTGAAAATGCGATAAAAATATAAAACATGTATAGTTTCTAGGTAATGTTATGATAATGAATGACAAACGAGCAAGCAAATGTCATAACATAAAAATAATAACATTTAACTGATTTATACCCCCTTTATAAAATGTGAAAGATGACGTGTTAATAACAATAAAATACTTAATAGAAAAAAATAGCACTTATCCTTGGCCAGACCTGGGTATTTACCAAAACATGAGAATTTTGAATGAATATTTATAATACTGATTTTGATAAACCCTTATGAAATATAATTTCACCTTCGATCAACAATACCAACTAGATAAATAGTCCCATACAAAATCAAAGCTGAATTCTGTCCGCGAGAATATATACGTCAGTTGCATTTGTTTATTACATTTTATCTGGATCTCGACAACACCATCTCTACCGGGTTGAACCGATAAACGAGTAGGTAGCTAAGAAACATCCAGATGACAAGTACCTATACAAAAAAAGTTCATTCAAATCGGTTAAGCCGTTTAGGAGAAGAACAACGCACACCAAAATTATACTATAAAAATATTTAACGTAAAATTCCGGTAGATAATTCTCGAATAGGAACCGGGCAAGAGCATGTCAATTGTCAGACCATGTTCGGTGTAGGGTTCCATCGCCGTTACTACATACAAATAAACGGGATGACCGTTTTTTTATAATTGATCTTAGTGCGCGGTATAAATAGCTATCTATATGTATACAGAATTTCATTTTTGTAACTTTGATAGTTTCTCACAAAAAGTGAATGTGACTTACGAACACACAGACAAACGGACATGGCGGAACTATAGTTTAACTCCGGAAGTCTAAAAAGGCCTCAGTCGGAGAACGCATGCTGTTCTGATAATAAAATACATACCAGGGCCTCTTTTCAACGTCAAAACCAAATCATCCTTGACCTGTTATTGTATTGTCAACGTTTTGATGCTCTTATTTACTTGACAGTAATGGCGGCCGATTTGAAAACAAAACCATAACAGGTCAAATATGATTCGGATTTTATGGCCTATTAAGTATAGAGGTGCAGTACAGTAGTGGTACAATAATAAAAATATACTCCATGCATCTAATGTTCCGCGACATGTTGGGCGACTTTGGCCAAACATTCTTAACTGAGGTTTAAATATTGTTATTTTGTTGGAAATATGACATTAATTGTTAGTGTAAAAGTTAGTGTAAAGTGTGAAATAAACTTAATATATTTTACATGTACTTATTGAAAGTAAGACGGTCCGAGCGATTGGGGATATCCCAGAAGTTCCATAATTCTAGTTCCATATGGAACTATCGGTACATAAGTATATGTCAAATAAATGATCCCAATAGTTCCATATGGAACTACATACTAGGTTTTAGACCTGGTTTTGTTTTTATTTTAGTTTTAAATCAGTTTAGTATCTTCGGAGCATACCCCGTTATCAGTGTTGCAAAATCATTGAAATCGCTAGGGTTGGCACTGCACATATTATGGGTTTTTGTTTTACTAAAATTTGAGTGATAACAATATTCGTGCCCGAGATGTTGTAACACGTCGTGCTTACTTCGGCCGCGTTTTATTATTGTAAAACACATTTTTTACCGAGGGACACGATCACTTGTATAAGTAACAACGTACTAATCTGAAGTGTCATATGCTTGACAATGTTAACTGAAGTATGTAGTAGGTCAAAGACTAATGTAGGTAATCAATGAGAAGAAGTGGCTAATTATGTAAAATAAAAAAAAAAATAAAAAAAAAAATATATATATATATATATATATACAAAGGTCATATTTAGCAGAGGTAGACATTTAATATGAATGTGTACCAGGAGTTCCATATGGTACATCTGGGACATTTCCTTCAAAATGAATATCCCGGTAGATCCATATGGAACTAGAAAATATGGAACTTCTGGGATATCCCCGAGCGATTCATTTCTTTTTCCATACTTATTTTTGCTACTTTTTAATGCACATTGTGGCATTGTGATGCGTGTTGACATTGACAGTATGTCAACGGAACTAGTCAAAATTAGGACCTCAAGCCGCACTAGAGCAGTTATTAATCAAGAAGTATTTTCTGCGCTGACCCGTTATGCAGTTGGTTTTGTTGATCGAAGCATTTCACCTTATGGGTCCGTGTGTACTAAAGGGTAACCAATGAAAAAAGACTTAGTTCTGATGAATTTTGATAAAAAGTACATCAAAACCTAGCAGTCGTAATAATAATAAGACTTAGGATAGGAAATATAAGAATGAAATAGATTATATTATAACAATTTTTTCGAAATCGTTTACTGACACAGGAGTAGTACAAAATTTAACCTTCAATAACAACCATCGCATGGTACGAAGCAACTTAAGTCAAAAAATGACAAAAAGACCTAGAAAAAACATGGAAAACAATAAACAGTCATGGGATAAAGAGAATCTCTAAGAAAGAACCGAATGCTTATTGGATGTCAGCAATAAAATTGAGAAAAAGCCTATTAATGTGCTCGAGAAATACAACGAATACGAGAAATTAGCTGATTCGCTGGGGTGAATATTAACAAGAGAAAGTCCAAAGACAACCAACTTAGTACAAAAACACTAAACTTAATACAGGAAAGAAAGCTGCTAATCAATAACTACAATAGTTTTTTTTTTAAAGAAAATAACATTACTTACTAAAAACATTACAGAAAGTATTAGAAAGGGCAGAAAACAAAAAAGGATTGAGACACTAGAAAAACATATAACCAGAGCAGGCGCCGTAAAAATTGCATTAAAAGAATTAGTTACAAGACAAAGGAAAAGAATGGATACCTAAAATTATGAATAGGAAAAAACCACACTATACGAAAAGGCATTGAAACGGTTGCTACAAACTTCTTTAAAGACCTATACTCAGGTGAAAACAGAAACTATCAAAAAAGTACACAGTCTGAATCAGTACAAAATATAAGCGAAACTGAAAAAGAACCTCCAATATTGTGTTGCGAGGTAGAAAGAGGAATTGAAAGTCAAAAGATGGGTAAATCACCAGAAATCTGCTCATAAAGGGTACAATAGACGAGATAACTCCTTTCTTGACCACTCTACGAGGGCTGCCTTTTAAGTTCTGTCGTTTGCAAGCCTTCCGTGATTGCATAAAAAAGAACTAGTGTCATCTTAAAATATTTGAAATTAGAATTCGAAAACAAAAGAATGACTCGAAATCGGCCCAACCGTTTTAGTACAGCGCTCGTTCAAAGTTGACAAGTCAGTTGTGAAAATGGAAATTTCGAAGGAAAATTTACGTGCGATATTTTTTTACAACTTCAAAAGGGGCTTAACGCGACTTCAGTGCTTCGAAGAGTTGACTACGGTTTTCAATGATAAAGCACCATGCCTCCGGACTGTGGAACGCTGGTATTTAGAATTTCAACGTTGTTGCTCTAGTCTTGGTGATAGACATCGTGAAGGTCGACCAAAAACAGCCGTAACCCAGGAGAACATTGATGCTGTACGGCAACTGATCGTCGAAGATCGCCATGCGACATACCGTGAGATAGAAGCTTCCTTAAGTATTTCAGGGACCAGTGTTCACAGTATTTTGCATGATCACTTAGGCGTAAAAAAGTTGATCTCTCGCTGGATACCACATTTACTCAGTGAAGACCAAAAAACGGCTCGCGTTCGATGGTGTCGCAAAACTCTGCGGCAATTCAACCGAGGAAACTCGAAACATGTTTACGACATTATCAGTGGTGACGAATCTTGGATATATGCCTACGAACCCGATTCTAAACAGCAGTCGACTGTTTGGGTGTTCCAAGATGAGCCAAAACCGACCAAAGTAATACGCTCACGGAGCATTTCGAAAAAAATAGTCGCCACGTTTGTGGCGAAAAGTGGCCACGTGGCCAACATCGTGCTCGAGGATCGTAAAACGGTTAATGCTGACTGGTATACCACTGTCTGTTTACCAGAAGTCATCGGCGAGTTTCGAAAAAATAACCCAAGACGTCGTATAAGACTGCATCACGATAATGCGAGCTCGCACACCGCCCGGCAAACAATTGCGTTTTTAAAAGAGCAAAACGTCGAAATTCTGGAACACCCGCCGCACAGTCCAGACTTAAGCCCTAACGATTTTTTTACTTTTCCAAAAATCAAGCAACGACTTCGTGGTCAACGGTACCAGACGCCTGAAGAAGCCGTTGAGGCATACAAAACGGCCATTTTGGAGACCCCGACTTCGGACTGGAATAAGTGTTTCGAAAACTGGTTCGATCGAATGAAAAAGTGTATTACATATCACGGTGATTACTTTGAAAAACAATAAATACCATTTAACACTTAAATTGTCTTTAGTTTTTCCAAACGACACAACTTAAAAGGCAGCCCTCGTATTCAACGATATATTGATCACAGGCTGTGTCCCAACACAGTGGAGTAAATCACAAATAATCCTGATTCATAAAAAAGGTCCAAAGAATGATGATTAGTACCTACAGACCCATAAGCTTAACATGAAATGTGTACAAAATGTTCGCAAAAGTTATTCTAGAAAGAATCACAACACAATTAGACAGTCATCAACCAATCGAACAAGCTGGATTTCGTAAAAACTTCTCGACAGAAGATCACATTCATACTGTGAAGTAATAGAAAAATGTAATGAATATAATAAACCCATTTACCTATGTTTTATCGACTACTCCAAAGCATTCAGTAGATTGTACCACAGGAAAATTTGGGAGAGTCTACAGAAACAAGGTATTAATAAAGTATATATAAACATCATCAAAAATGTTTATAAAGAAAGCAAGGCCAATATATAACTAGAGAATCTAGGAGAGGAATTCCCGATTTACAGAGGAGTAAGACAGGTAGATCCCTTATCTCCTAAACTATTCTCAGCAGTCTTAGAACAGGTTTTTAGAGAACTGGACTGTGAAAATTTTGGTATGAGAGTCGATGGTACAAGACTTACACTATTTAAGATTCGCAGGCGATATAGTCCTGTTTGAGGAGAGTTCAACTAAACTCGAGGATATGTTAAGCGAAGCGGTCTACTAAGAGAAAGCAAAAATGTCGGCTTAGTAATTAATTCCTCAAAAACCAAGCTTATGACTAATTCAATAAACATAAACATTAATATAATCAACACTTTACTGGAGTATACTGAAGAATACATCTATTTGGGTCAACTAATAGCAATGAAAGTTACAAAAGAAATAAATAGACGAATAGCAATTGCATGCAAAAAGTATTGGGCACGAAAAGTAAACATCTAGGTGTAAAAGTGAAAAGAAAAACATTTGACTGCTGCATACTCCCTTGCCTTACATAATATGGTAGCGAGACATGGGCACTAAATAAATTGCACAGAGATAAATCTAGTTTATCTCTGTGCAATTTATTGTAGGTGCCAGAGATCTATGGAAAGAAGTATATAAAATAAGTTTCACGCAGTTACGAGCGTAAACTAAGTTGAAACGAAGATGTCCTAGAAAAAATTGATACTCGTAAGTAAAAAAAGCGGCCAAGTGCGAGTCGGACTCGCGCATGTAGGGTTCCGTACCACTATACATCTAAATAAATGTATTTCTTGTATACATCTAAATAAATGTATTTATTTGAGTTGATTGAATGAAAGGTAAAATGCGGTTTACGATTTATAACGTATTAAAAAAAAACTAATTATTAGATCTCGTTCAAACCAATTTTCGGTGGAAGTTTGCATGGTAATGTACATCATATATTATTTTTACATTTATCATTCCCTTATTTTAGAAGTTACGAGGGGGGGGACACACATTTTTCCACTTTGGAAGCGTCTCTCGCGCAAATTATTCAGTTTAGAAAATAATTATATTAGAAACCTCAATATCATTTTTGAAGACCTATCCATAGATACACCACACGTATGGGTTTGATCAAAAAAAAAAATTGAGTTTCAGTTCTAAGTATGGGGAACCCCAAAAATTTATTGTTTTTTTTCTATTTTTGTATGAAAATCTTAAAGCGGTTCACCGAATACATCTACTTACAAAGTTTCCACAGCTCTTATAGTTACGGAAAAAAGTGGCTGTGACATACGGACGGACAGACGGACGGACGGACGGACAGACATGACGAATCCATAAGGGTTCCGTTTTTTGCCATTCGGCTACGGAACCCTAAAAATGGCGATGGACTGGACACATGCTCCGAGGAAAACAAGAGAAGTGGAGCAAGATTGACTGACAAACTGGTCAGTGTAGCGATCAGTCCCCCCAAGTGTATCTTCACCAGTATTTTAATTTCCAATCGTTTTTTTTCTCCCCATTTTTCATTATTACCACACGAAAAATTTCCTAATCCCATTTTGGACTGTAGTGGTTAATCCCCCGAAATTTTCCCTTTGTAATTAGGTCGAATACATGGGTAGGTTTATGTTATGTTACATTTGCAGCAGGCCCGAAGGGCCAGAGCACCAAGAAATAGAGCGGAGCGCCGTCGACTCTGTGAAATTGATTTATGAAATGGCAAAGTTTGCGACTGGGATTAATCCGATCAGGAAAAATTAAGAATAGGGGAAAAAAGGAATGGAAATTAAAATACTAGTAAAAATTTCGGGGTATTAACCAATACAGTCCTAAATGGGGTTAGGAAATATTCCGCGTGGTAAAAATTAAATATGGGAAAAAAACGAATGGAAATTAAAATACTGGTGAAAATAAATTTCGGGGTATTGACCGCTACAGAGAGGGAAGGAGAAGTGTGGGCAGACAGCTTAGAAGATGGGATGATGAAGTCGAAACTGACTGCAGGCCCCTACTAGAGAAGAGCCACCCAAGACCGGAAGCACTGGAAAGAGCTGGTGGAGGCCTTTGCCGAACGGCACTCTGAGATATTATTATTATTATTATTATAGATACTACCTACACACGATAGGTTTAACAAAAAAAAAACAATGCAAAAACAATATGACATCACAACTCTTATCCCTTTTTGTTATTTTTTTCGTGCTATTGGTCAAATTGATTCTTATGGTTTAATATCAACCGTCCTGATTTTCATCCTTTAAAAACCATTATTATGACAAAGAAAAGGACAGAGCTACAATTTACCTGACAGATTGAAAAATCAGCCCTTAGAAGAACTTTGATTAAAGTTAAAAAAAAAGCAGCAGTTGTATAATTGGATGGAGGGGGGAGGTAGAGGCGGGGCGTTGCTCCTTCACTCGAAGGCCTGCTTTGTTGTTATTTTGGCCTTCATTGTTCACTGGTCGTAAGTTTTTAAAAAAACACGCTTATTTTAGCATAAGCTATGTGATAAAATTATAAAAAATACGTGTCATAATGACTAGTGATCGGAATAGGTAGTGGCATTTCGGGTGAGTGACCTTAAACATTGTACATAACATGAATAAGACTTGGGATTCCGGGACTCGTATTTTTTCACGGAAATTTTTCTTGACATGTCGTTAATTGAAGTACCTAGTAAATGCATCATTTATTTTACATTACTTTTGTGTAACAGTTACAAGTAACAATAGTTAAATCATAAAATAAAACACGAAACCACAACATTACTATAGGTATAACATGAACATTATTACATATTAATTTTTTATTGCTTACTTTCTATGAAATTATAGTAATAGCAAACTAAACTGGGCAAAATTTTGTATACAGCCTCTTAAGAATGCCCTTTGAAAATCAATGGTATTATCAACCAAAAGATAAGACAAATGGTTTGTTTTTTTTGTCTTCATATTTCTAACTAGTAAAATAATTGTAAAAAAATACATTTATAACTTTTCTGAACCAAACAAAAACTTAAAACTATTCATATGAAATCCCAGGTCTAAAAGCTAGGTATGTCCATGCTAATCTTACACACTGGAGTCCCGTGAAGTGGCACTAACTAATCCGACCACTGATAATGACACCCCACTGATGAACATTTGTCAGTCTTTGTTACTCTTTGGTACACCCTAACCACCTTAAGTGGCTTGAGCAGCAACAATGGTCACGGAAAGGATATTACAAGAATATTACAATTATTCATAACAAGAAACACATTAAAAATAACTTAAGCAAACATATTGGTATTCTTATCCTCGCCCATGCTTCAGCAGACAAAGGTTTAAACACAAATATAATGATAAAAATAATAAGAGGATTGTGAAGCAACACTTAAGCGAGTGCTGTCAAAAACAATCCATACAAATTGTGCTCCAGGCGATAACGTTTCTCAACCCCCAAATCAACTCCGATTTCCCCATTTTTAGGGTTCCGTAGTCAAACTAGGAACCCTTATAGTTTCGCCATGTCCGTCCGTCCGTCCGTCCGTCCGTCCGTCCCCAGTCTAGCTCAGAGACTCATAGTACTAGAAAGCTGTAATTTGGCATGAATGTACATATTAGTCACGCCAACAAAGTGGTAAAATAAAATTTTGAAAAATATTTTTTTTTAATGCACCTCCCCTACACGTAACGTGGGGATGTCTTTTTTTATTCTTGCCTACCCCATAGTGTGGGGTGTCGTTGGATAGGTCTTTCAAAAATATTGCGGGTTTATTTTTCGATTAAGGGATCCGTTTATGAAATATTAAGCTTTAAAGCGCTATTTTTTGTTAGAGTCAAGTGTCCCCCCCCCCTACAGCCAAAACTACAAGTACTAAAAATCTGAAAAAAATCTTCAACGAAAGCGCATATAACGAATTTTAAAGGAAAACTATCACGGCTAAGTAGACATGATTAGTTCCTGAGATACAGGCGATTAACGGGTTTATACCTACTAAAAATCATCTAAGACAGCGCCAAATAACTTTAAATAGAAAATTGTTTCATACATGTTGATTTTTGAGATAGTTTTTTGTGTTTGTCGTTACGGCTTCGGAACCCTACACTGAGCATGGTCCGACATGCTCTTGCCCGGTTTTTTAAATATGGTGTAGTTAGTGTGGATAACTAGGTATGTATGTTTCAGTGGTTTGATTTTAAATTTTCTTCATCCAAAGAAATCTTTTATAGGGAAGGAAGGAATATCTACAACATATTCAAAAATCAGACTAGGTTTAAAACCAATTACGCCAAATGATGTAAAATTTAATCAAAATTAACCTCGTATGGAAAGGGAGGAGGCCTTTGCTATAGAGCACTCAGACAACATACATACATACATAATCTCACGCATTTATTCCCAGAGTGGGGTAGGCAGAGCTACAGAATTACCAACAACTTTAAAAACTTGTTGATAATTCTGTAACCACATTTTGCACACTTAGGCTAAGATGTTTACCAGTGTATTAGTGACAGGTTGCAAGCCCATCGCCTAACAATACTATATGCTTTTATTCCCTTAGTCGTCTCTTACGACATCCACGGGAAGATATGGAGTGGCACTATTCTAACCCGGCAACCACACGGGTCAAATAGCACTCGGACAAAGATTAATATAATTGTAGTACTAATAAATCCTATTGTTGCAAATATTCCGAAATAAAGAGGCTTTATTATTATTATTATATAACCTCGTAAGGCCCAACAATCTAAATTAAGGACATTTGTCATTTGACTTTAATTGACCGACACAAGATTCTTTTTAGAACTAACATAATTTGACAGCTGTTAACGCTCTTCGTATGGAATTTTTCAGTTTTACAATCCTCAGAGAAACACTTGTCTTCTAACTAGAGTAATAAATAAAAAATGACGGCGTTCCTACTTGTAACTTTCAATAGTCAACCAGTATCAAACTCACATGCTCATCTATTTTCAATTCTTTCATAATAAGCTTCAGGTACCACGGCTGGTGCCTCAGGGTCTTTATCCGTTCTACTCTAAAAAGCTTGGATGGGGTATATTCGGGATCTTTGTGGTCCGGATACCTGCAACGTCATATCGCAAAAAAAAACAGTCATGTTTAATTGTTTATCATTGGAAAATACCTAATTAATATCAGGGATAGTAATAATTATCACCTCGGATAATACAATATTCCGCCAGGGTATCGAGTTGCACCTGGGGCAGACCCCTTTGATCTTGAAAGTAAGGTTAAAGGGTTACATATTTTCAGCAGCTGGTTCATTTTGCCGGCAGACTGGTTGTTGGTAAGTTTAATTTATTGATTATATATATAAAACGAATAACTTTACGGTCTCAAGACATAACCCCTCAACCCACAGATTATAGGATATGTCTGTCTCCTCTACCTCAATCATTCGTCACAACCACAGATTATAAGGGTACAATTCTCATCTATGGTATAATGGTACGACAAGTTTTTTTTTGTCGACATTTTTCGAGCAGTTTAAAAGGTATCGATTTAACCCCTATGTATGTTCAGGGATTTTTACTCGTTTCGGAGATATTAATGATTTTAATCTTAATTTTTGTAATTTTCCCTTATATCCATGTCACGAATTTCATGCATTTTTCAGTGGTATCTTGTACATTATTAGAATCATTACGAGTCCGCGTAGTTTTAAACCGACTTCAAAAAAAGGGAGGAGGTTCTCAAGTGAACATACAGTAATTTTATTTCATGGTCTTCGTAACTACGCGCCTAAGATTTTTAAAAATATAGATTAGTTTGCGGATTCTATTCATAATACTCTCAGTGTGCAAGTGCCAGGTAAGACCCTGGTCAACCAATAACCTTTTATTCGGGCTTCTGTTTCTTCTAAGATTTTTATTTTTAGCTCTTCTAGAGAAGGCGGATTGTCACGGGATTCAATATCTATGCGAAAATTGTCAAAATCTGACGATAATGAATATAGCATTATGACTGATAAAAGATCTTTGTTAATATCGACTTCCATATTTGTTAATTTGTCAACTATATCTGTCAGAAGATTTAGATGCTCTTAAATCGTCTCCTTCTTTGAATTTAGCAACAATTAACTGCTTGAGGAGTGAAGCCTTTTTTGTAGGTCGCTTACTTTCATAAATATCTTTGAGTTTTTTCCAAATTTCTTGAGCTGTCTTGCATATTTTTACGTTTTTAATTTCATGTGAAGAAATGATCAAAAATAGCTCTGACTTTGCCAAGAGTTGGCACTCTTCATGTTTAGCGATAGCGTCTAGATCGGTGACGGTCGCGGGCAGTGTTGGATTATTCAAATATTCCACAAACCTGCCTTTATCAACACCGCTTGTGTCTGCACTTTCCAGGTGTCGTAGTTATTTTGTTTTAATAACTCAATTCGGTACGAGGTACCAGCCATTTTTATTTATCACTAATTTCACCTTTATTGCCCATAACCTTTTATTTAACCCTTTATAGGGCAAAACTAAAAATAGACCTGAATTCTAGCCTCATTAGATTCCTCCTATTCGCACAAAATCAATTCAATAAAAAATACAAAAAGTATTAGTTGTAACTGGTCATTTTTAGTACCAGGTTTTAAAATTGCCCTTTAAAGGGTTAAGTCAGTCCCAAGTCCTTGGATCCTTGTAAATATCTTAGAACTCTTTTTGCTGCTTTGTAATGTTCTGATGTAAGTATAGCAGTTGTTGAACTGGCTTAAGTGACTTACAGCAAACATTATATCAGGGCGTGTGGCAACTGCTAAATACATGAGGGAGCCTATGAGGTTTTGATAAGGCACATCCTTTTCTTTAACAGGACTTGGTCCCTTTTCCAACTGAAGTCCTATCTCCATAGGAGTGGATGCAGGTTTGCAATGAAAATAGACCAAGTCAAGAATTTACTCATAAAGAGATTCCAAATGCGTGACTTAGGTAAAATGAATTATTGCCTCGGAATAACATTTGAGAGAGATGAAAATCGAATAATATTAAAACAAAGAAAATATATTGAAACACTATTGGAAAAGTTTGGGTGTAAAGATTGCAAACCTGCATCCACTCCTATGGAGATAGGACTTAAGTTGGAAAAGGGACCAAGTCCTGTTAAAGAAAAGGATGTGCCTTATCAAAACCTCATAGGCTCCCTCATGTATTTAGCAGTTGCCACACGCCCTGATATAATGTTTGCTGTAAGTCACTTAAGCCAGTACAACAACTGCTATACATCAGAACATTACAAAGCAGCAAAAAGAGTTCTAAGATATTTACAAGGATCCAAGGACTTGGGACTGGCTTACATAAAAGGAAATATGAAGCTAGAAGGAACAGCTGACGCAGATTGGGCATCATGTAATATTGACCGCCGTTCAGTGACAGGCTACATATTTACCCATGGTGGAACACCCATAAGTTGGGAAGCTAAGAAGCAAAGAACCGTAGCACTGAGTACAGCTGAAGCGGAGTATATGGCTCTAACGGAAGCATCGAAAGACGCAATATACCAAAAGAATCTTTTAATTGAGCTGAATATTGAAACAGGAATAATCGACATCTACAACGATAATCAAGCAGCTCAAAAGCTGGTCAAAAACCCAATCATCAGCACTAAGTCAAAACATATCAGCATAAGGGAACATTTCATAAGAGATGCGATGAGAGATGGACACGTCGATGTGAAATACCGCCCAACAGAAAACATGGAAGCGGACCTTATGTCAAAAGCGTTGCCTGCCCCAAAGCTTGATAGACTGAGGGCCATACTAAACATCTCGTGAGGCGGAGTGTTGAATTAACTTTTTAATCACGAAATATAGTCAGCGTATTTTATCGCTAACACTGGCCACAAACAACTCTGCTACACGGACTTTGATTTTTCTTCATCACTTTTTTATTCTATGTGTCAACAACAAAATAAATATACCAAATATTATTTACGCTATTATTTAACCCAAATAAAACAAGGCCATGTCCCGCAGATAGCGCGCTTCTTCTCATGTGTCCCCTGAAAATACCTCAGCGGTGTCATCAGCATATGTGAAATCAGTTCCCGACGCAATATGCATATTACATAGTTGGTTTATGTAAATCAGGAAGAGTGTGGGGCCCAGAACACTAGCTTGTGGTACTCCGTAAGATACCTATAGCACGATCATCACTGACGTGAATTCCCATTTTGACTTTTTGTGTCCTGTTTTGGAGATAGCTATCAAGAAGACACAGAGAAGCACCTCTTATACGTTGTTGTTGTAAAAGATGGACGCTCACTTTCCTCGGACTCCTTCTGATACACCGTATTAAGTTAGTTCCACATGTCATTTGCAGTGTTACAAGACAGGGTGTGTGTCATTGGGCCATGGTCCATTTTGTGGACTATAATTTCTTGAGCTTTCGCGTCTTTTCTGGTCCATCCCGCTAGCTCTTTAACGTCTTTGGGATCTTTCGGTTTTTTATTGATCCCAGTGACGACGTCAAGAAAACCTCTTCCCTCTAATTGGAATTTCCACACAGGCCAATTCGTGCCGTTTAGTAATTTTATACTGGAACTACCTACTGTTTGCAAATTCGATTATTCGAATATTAAAAAAATATTCGAATATCCGACGAAAATAAAATTCGAATTCGGCAATATGACATATCCGCATATCGGATATTTTGAACAGTTCTAAAATAGGATTGAAACAATGACTTAGGTACCTTTAATAAAAATCAGTCTTTCTTCTTACTAACATTAGGAGCAGGGATAATAGTAAAACGGGAAGTATTGACTATAGTTCGAGTTTTGCTCCCAATAACTTATTATCAGAACGAGTTACACAGTAGCAACTTAGTAAGGGATAAAGTGAGGTCACTCGCTCGCTACCTGCTCCGGGCCTAATCGCAAATTACCTACATTTAGTGAAGAAGAGTTTCAGCAACTAGAAGAAATGGCAGACTCTTTGGCCATCACTAAAATAACAAGCTGCCTCGAATACTCAACAATCGTTCCTGTCTTATTTCAAAAAATATATTATTATTATTATAATAATTTTACTCCGAAAACATTAAGTAATTTTTAAATTTTAAATTAGATTTGTTTTTATTAATAATATCTTTGATTACACAACTTGAAATCATCGTTTTGATTTATTGTAAAAATATCCGAATTATCCGAAAAATTCGAATATTCAAATTTCAGAAATCGAACTATTCATTTTATTCGAATTAAAAAAATGGTCGGGTATTGCAAACCCTATTTCTATATATTTCTCAATTTTTCTTTCGTAGGTATTCACTTTTCGCGACCCATACAATTTATAATAATTACCGTATTTACGTAATGTAAAACTATTATAAATATTTAGAATTTATTAGAGACACTGTATTCCTGTTGAACAGAATGACAGCCAAGTTATTTTCTTTGTTTTTTGATACCAAGGTAACACTGCGTCATTGGCACATTGGCCCAAAAAAAAAAAAACATTACAAATTAAATAATTTCCGAAGAAATTAAAAAATCCTTCAGCCTCCACATCATTATTACGTTTAGAACTGGTGGAAAATTAAGTAGCAAGAAGCTGATGGCCTAGAAGTTGAAGCTTAAAAAAACGGTCGTTTCAAATTTAATTTTGTGTTCGGTTGAACTTGCGTACCTACGTTATCTATCTTCATAGTTTCTTATAAAATTTATTCAGTTCAGTGTTTTATTATTATGGTTCAGATTATTTATATTTTATGTACTTAGTAAGTATCAAAAAAACGTAATTAACTTGTAACTGACTCCATTTGCTTCGTTGTCATTTGTTGATCTCCATGAAGAGAGTGCGGTTTATAACTCCTATAAACAAGGGCCCCCTAACTGCTATGAAAGATTCGGATTGCCATTCTCCGCGACCATTTATAGAAAAAAAACTGGATTGTACTGCGAGCGAACTTCCTAGTGGTTTTGCCAGAGAGATTGTGTATAGTCCTGACCCTGTGAAGCGGTTTGAATGTAGCGACAGTTCACCCTACCCCATTTTAGATAAGACTTATCGGTCCTCCGCATGTGATAACGGCAACCAATGTTCTCCCTGTAGTGACTTAGAACTAAGCATTCTTGATTGTAATAATCACCAACCTAGAAAACCTGTATATTTCACTTCTGTAAGTAATTTACCTATGAATCATGAAAAAGTCATCAGTTCACAGAACGTTCAACAGTTCAATGTTACCCCAGAGTCGCCTATTAATGATCTATCTCCCATTGACAATACTAAAATGGTAGCACCCCCGAATATATTAAATAAAGATGACAATTTTTTCATTACTCGTGGAGGCTTGAAAAAGTTCCAATTACATGGTTCCCTTCAAGTTCAGATGAACAAGCTATCATTGGCAAAAGAGAACAGCTGTAAACAAATTGATGTCCCTATTACAAAGGCTCCGAAACCAGCTGAGTATCAAGGTAATTGCAACTTAGAAAATAGGAGCTGCAGCTGTCATCACTGTGTCAGAATATCAAGCAATTTTAACACATCAACACCAGGTGTGCTTCATGTCCAAAATCCCAATTCAAGGGAGGATTTTCAAAATGGCATAAAGCTACCAATGATTCAGGCAAGTTGTAATCACTGTGTGTGTATACAAACTAGACATATAAACACACCACAACACTGCAGCATACAGGTGTTACCACCAAAACATCAGAATGAACAAACAAACAATAAATGTACAGATGTTGAAAAACAGATGAATGTAACTAAAGAAAAAAGAGAACCAACTGTTGGTGATCTTTTGAAGATAATCAAGCTACAGAATGAACAGTTGCAACTATTGCAGGAGAAAGTAGACAAATTAATATCAACCAAGAATTGTGGGCCAATGCAAAACTTTGTAACTGAGAGAGTAGCCTTGGAAACCATTGATCATGATAAGCGTAATATATCCATAGGGGTGATGACAAGTTTAGAAATGGTAAGAACTTCCACTATTATAAATAAGGAGCAGGTAGTACAGCAAACATATGACAATGCGCAGGTTCAGTGCAACAGATCTGAGATTAGTATCAAAGAGATTGTAAAGCAACCTGTGAATTTAAATTTTCTTGATGGTATTTTACCTGTAGGCAAGGCAGTCAATCTGCAGACAACTATTCACGAGACCTTGAATCAGCATGTGTCTAACTTCAATGAGGAGAAAACATTAAATGAGTTGAGTTTGTACAATGTGCAAGTTGACAATGCAACAACCCCGCTCATGTCCCCTGAACAAAGTCTATACCTGGATGTTAGGGATTATAGTGGGTAAGCTATATTAATTACTTTTTATGTTTCTGTGCCCTCTAATAGGGGAATGACACTTTTTAGAAAGCAGCAATCACAATAACTGCCAAAGTATTTCTTACGATAACACGTTTTTCAGCCCCATATACAGTTAACCCGACCATTGTGTGCAGGCAGACCGACATATTTGGCATCAAGAAGTTGCCCTCTATGCTGTTAGCCTAGAATAACCCATTTCCGAGATTGTTACCAAATTTGTCGTGACCTCCTGTAATACTATTGAACACTAAATTATGCTGTTGTAAAGTTAAGAATTGGTGTAATTAATTTTAATAATGTGAGTGACAGTGAATAAGTCAGTGCCAAAAATGCATTTTGTGTAAGAATCTTAACTGTATGTCAGTTGCTGTGCTTTTATATACTTTAGGAACTGGATGCTTGGATTGCTTGGTGTGCATCTCTGCCTCATGCCGAATTTGACTTTTTTTTCTTTGGTTTGAGCAGTTGGATAAACAAGAATAATTTATTTTATTTTAGTTCAGACTCTGGTAGTGATCACTCTAATGTTGGATGGACATACTACAACAAAGTTATGGTAATTATATTTAAACTTATTAGAAGATTTAATAGTATAACAACTTAAAATGAAAGGCCATATGTATGCTAGAGTGGCCTGATCATTGAAGACCGCCATTGATTCTTCTATTTTCCTTTCCACAGACTCATGTGAATGGAATGCTCCAGGACTCGGATATGCCATCATCAGCCAGTGCGCTGTATAGGAACACGAGACAGCATTGCCTTCAGATGCAGATTGACAAGACTAACATATCTGTTACCAAAAGGTACACAAAATCAGCTACTACATGTATTTGTGTACAATTTTCTACTTTATCGCAATCGATTTTCTGTCCTCAGGCATTTCACTCATCTAAAAGGGGATCTCTCTATTTGTAGTCGTCAAATGTGTGTTATAAATTAGAAGGAATTAGAGATGGGCCAAACCGTAAAAATTCGAAACCGAGTCACCCGAGTTGAAAATTGATGTAAACCGGTTTCAACCCGGGTTGCTCAAACCGAGTTGATAGTACGAACCTACGCATGCACACGAGCGTTTCATTCGTTCATCAGGAGACGAGTCAAAGTCAAACCGAGTCTGTGTTTCATTCACGTCTGTGCTGCGTGCGGTTTATTCTTAGTCAACTCGGTAGATAGATATCGTAACGATCAGCTGATAGAAAATTTGCGTCGTTTAGCAGAGCAGATGTTAATTAATACTTTGACAGGACAGTCATTATACTTATTTTAAGGAAAGAAAAAACAAACACTTAAGTAAATTATTTGAGTCATTCAGTTCCGTTAAGCGCACACACACACACACATTCACAATTAATATACAAACTTATAAAAAATATATTTATTACAACAACAATCACAAAATAATTTAACAACAATTCAACTTCGCGCGCGGTTACCTGTTAACTAGCTAGGCTAGGTCAAGCAAGGAATCAAAAGTTCAAGGATATTCACCTGTTCGCAAAAATTCGGGTTTATTCGGTAAAATTCGTAAATTTCCGTCCGGTCGAGCGAGGCGACCGGCCGATGGACCGTTTCGACTTGCGGGCTCACGGTTTCCGAGTAGCCCGCTCGGAGCGAGTTAGAGAAACTTCAAATCGACCCAACCGGTTTGGTAAATCGAGTTGACACATCTCTAGAAGGAATTTAAGTTACAAAAGTACAGAGCTACGTACAGTCAATAACTATAACTGCTGAGGCACCATAAATAAACCCTGTCATAATGGTAATGTCAAGTCACAAGAATTAAGTCAAGATTAATAATTGTCTTTGACAGGATTCTGTAGTGGGTCAATAATATAAGTTGACTGCACATCTTCTCTTCTTCAAATTTTACCTTCACTCAACAAAAAATGTTCATTTGATCCCTAGTAGACAAGGGTCGATAATTTTTAAAACCAAAAAAAATAATAGTAGGATGAAACCCATTAGAAAAGGAGGGGAATATTATAAAAATAAAAGGAAAAATAATTTACGGGCGATCTGAGGTCGGGAAGGGGATGGGGGTGAGTTTTTAAGGGTAAAAAACGGTTTTTCTCTATTTCCGGCAAAACTAAAAGTCCTATCGAAAAAAGTCAAATGGCAAAGTTGTAGGTAATAAAAAGATCTAAAACTTTTGTATTTACACTTTTTTCACATAACCTCAAAATTTATGTGAAAAATCCAAAAAACCAAGTTTTTGGTTTTTTATTTTTATCTTTTACAAAATTTTTTTTTTTTTACGAAATTTGGTGAAAACTTACCTTTTGATGTCCCAAATATGCTGTAATTTATTTGATTAAAAATATTTATTTTTTTACCTTATTTTGAATTAATATCGAAAAAACACCCTAATTTTCAATCGAAAATTCACCCGTCAAAATATCAGCTTTTTTCAAAAAGTTAGTATGGTTTCTGTTCGTTGAAATCTCTACTTTCCGATGGTGAAAAAAAAAAAATGTTACTACAGTAAATCTTCTCAGAAAATGCAATCATCCATACTGATAATCTGAAAAGACAAAATCGAATTAATAATGCCTTCACTATTTTATCGTGAATAAACTCCCATGAAAAAAAAATTATTAAAGAAATAAATGTCAAAATGTATAAAAAATATATTATTATTATAAATCTATTAAAAATGTATAAAATATATATGGAAATCGGCCAAAAGTTTGTTATTAAAAATATATCGAATACTGGTTAGGCTAACGGTTGTAACAGCTGCTACGAAATATATAGTATATAATAGTAGGTATGTATGTAGTAAGACCCAGACCCGCCTAGCCCCTTCCCCACTTCTCCACGAAATACCGTGTATATATATATAATAATAAATATATTATATGCGTAGATGCCTATTTATAACTATTTTAAGATAAATTATATATACCTGAGTAGATATACCTGAGTGACCTACGAAAAATTGTAGCCCATCAAAAGGTATTTCGTGGAGAAGTGGGGAAGGGGCTAGGCGGGTCTGGGTCGTACTACATACATACCTACTATTATATACTATATATTTCGTAGCAGCTGTTACAACCGTTAGCCTAACCAGTATTCGATATATTTTTAACAACAAACTTTTGGCCGATTTCCATATATATTTTATACATTTTTAATAGATTTATAATAATAATATATTTTTTATACATTTTGACATTTATTTCTTTAATTTTTTTTTTTTCATGGGATTTTATTCACGATAAAATAGTGAAGGCATTATTAATTCGATTTTGTCTTTTCAGATTATCAGTATGGATGATTGCATTTTCTGAGAAGATTTACTGTAGTAACATATATATTTTTTTTCACCATCGGAAAGTAGAGATTTCAACGAACAGAAACCATACCAACTTTTTGAAAAAAGCTGATATTTTGACGGGTGAATTTTCGATTGAAAATTAGGGTGTTTTTTCGATATTAATTCAAAATAAGGTGAAAAAATAAATATTTTTAATCAAATAAATTACAGCGTATTTGGGACATAAAAAGGTAAGTTTTCACAAAATTTCGTTAAAAAAAAAAAATTTGTAAAAGATAAAAATAAAAAACCAATAACTTGGTTTTTTGGATTTTTCACATAAATTTTGAGGTTATGTGAAAAAAGTGTAAATACAAAAGTTTTAGATCTTTTTATTACCTACAACGTTGCCATTTGACTATTTTCGATAGGACTTTTAGTTTTGCCGGAAATCGAGAAAAACCGTTTTTTACCCTTAAAAACTTACCCCCATCCCCTTCCCGACCTCAGATCGCCCGTAAATTATTTTTCCTTTCATTTTTATAATATTTCCCTCCTTTTCCAATGGGTTTCATCCTACTATTATTTTTTTTCACTTTTTATTATTTTTACGTAACACCTGGCCATAATGTGAGTTTTATCGCACGCTGCGCGCACGGTAAAACTCGCATTGTGGCCAGGTGAAGACGTAAAATTGTGTACTCATCACGGGCAGTAAAAAAGAAAGCCCTCTATCGCATATTTACAACCCTCGCCTACGGCTCGGGTCTCAAATACCTGCGATTTCGGGCTTTCTTTCTTTTACAGCCCTTGTTAAGTAATGTACTATTAAAGGCTTCTACCCTGGTCTATAGTGGTCTCATTATGGGAATAGATGTTCAGTTGTTTTTTTTTTACCAGTAATTTTAAACATAATGGTTTTATCGATATCACAATAATTCATAAATAATTGTAGCTTTACGTTAGGAGGGCAGTGTAGATCTCGTGTAGAACCTCAACATACCTCGTGTCTACTTGGTTTCGTTGCATATATCTATGTAATCACTAAAGACCGGATTTTATGCTTGTGCATTTTTGCCTATGCATTTGCATATTTAAGCCATCCTCAGCAGTAATAGCATATTCTACTTAAGATCTAGTTATGCTGCATATTATTGATACATTTACAATATTTTTCGAGCGCAGCGCACGCGCAGCGTACAGTAATAAAATGAAAGAGACAAAAGAGCGTCTCGCTCGCCTACCTACTCCCTTACCTATTATTACGTATGTTATTGTTTTCTCCGTTGAAGTGCGTGCTATAATTTACTTTTTCGACTCCTGTACTTTTATTAGTCTTTTACATAGTCACGAACACTATTATAAGAACATAGATAATATGACTTCAGAAAAGTCTATAACTCTATTCCCCATAACAGCTCTCGGTGTCGTAAAGTCGCCCTAACGATACGCCACAGATTACTAAGTGTAGCCTGTTAATCATATTTTAACGATTGTGAAATAGGGACTATAAAACACCGAATGTTTTGAGAAATGATTTCAGTTATCTGATTGGTCGATTTTAAAATAGCTGTATTCTGATTGGTTGATACGAATTACAAAGTTTTTTTAAAAGATTTAAATTAGTTAAAGAGAAACACGTACCTAAAAGAACCTATCGTTCCGTTTGACAGTCGATGTGTATTGTGATTGGTGGATTTAATTTAGTGAAGTATTCTGATTGGTCAAATTAAAATGTTTTGGAATTGTAAATAATTATTTTTTCCATTCCGTCAATTTAAAAACAAAGTAAACCATAGACACATATTTTGTCATTTTCTTGTTTCCCGCTCGTTTGTTGTTCTTTACTTCGTTCGTTCGTTTGTAAGTTTTTTCGCTTAATTTTGCATTTCATTTGAAACCTAGTCGTAGAAAAAGTATTGTATGCAACGGTGTATAACTAAGTCAAAAAACACTCGTGGCGCTTTCCTTTACGATGTTCGCCTTCGGCTCACATCGTAACTCACGCCACTCATATATTTTGACCTCTCTTATACAACTATTGCATAAACTACTAAATTGTATGCTGATTTTGAAAAAAAAAAAATTAAAATACTTTTTCTTTTATGATTCCCAAAACTTATGATTTAATTTTGCATATGTTACGTATGCATATTTCATGCATATTTCAAGCATTTTGCATGCATATTTGCATGCATATAACAAGCTTTTCATGTTGCATATAATCCGATTACGAAAGTAATCAGGTTCTCGAAAACGGTTATAACAAATCCGAAGAAATTTTCAAAAAAACCAGTGTGGTGCTGTGGTGGAACTTCAGGTACTTTTGGATAACAATACCTGTAAACTTTATTTTTTTACAGAGTGACTTTTGGTGACGATCAAGTGGGCCAACAGCCCAAACTTTGCACCGATACCAGCATGAAGATGAACCAACTTGCAGCCAAATACCTCAAGACTGCACCGAGTGCGTCCGCACCGGCACCGGCCCCGAGGCAGGGCGAGATGAGCTTTGCTACAAGGAACTACATGGAAAGGCATAAACTCATACAAGGTGGGTTTAAAAGCAGTACATGTGGTGTATGAAGGATTATTTTTATAATATAAATAATATAAATATAATGTTTTCAATCCACGACGTCCCACCCTACTATTTAATTTGTCATACATTGACGCAACCTGTACAACGTCATTTTGACCAGCGCGCGGCGTCACGCCGTGGGTTGAAAACACTACAGCAGAGCCTCAATTCTATCAATATGATAATATATATGGCCGTCGTAATGTCAACGTTACGATAGCTCTTATTTTCTTGGCTGTAGAAAAGAATTAGAAACAAATTTATTTGTACTTTGTGGACCTAACGTAACGGACTCCGTTTTGCATTGAACAGCCTTGTTCGTTACTTCACTGGAACAGGCACGAACTTTAGACGTAATAATATATTGCACTAAAATATAGATTTAAAAGTTTAGAAAATTATTTTGTTATAAGTACTTAACTAAAATACGATACAATAAATTTATGAGTGACAAAGGGATCCCAATATTCGGGCGGATAAGACTCTAAACATATAACGCATTCAGATTTTTAGATGAGAATACTGAGTGTATGGATATTTTTGACCACCTGTTGTGTATAGATATTTTCGCAAATGTTTGGTAAAAACATTGTTATAGCGTCTAAAATTTGATTTGATGTGGGAGTTATAGGATCACAGCTGCAGTAAACGTATACTAATTGAGTCATAACCCGGATTGGTCTTAATGAGCAGCGAAAGACTATATTATTATGTATTCACAAAGATAGTTAACATTTGAAAAAAAATATGTTTTGCCCCTAAAATGACTTTTGTCAGAGTTAGTTATAATATTTCTTTTGCCATACTAATTTGTAACAAATTACTGAAAAATCATGTAAGCACGAATGAAAGCGCGATTAAAAAAAATTAAGCACCATTGTTGGGTAATATTTAACTTGTATCTTATTCCGACGTCATGCCTTTTTTTTTGTGATAGCCTACATACAATTATCCAGTGTGTGGAATAAGAAAGGCCGCCACGTGCATTATTTACGAATTGAAACCTAGTTTTCTCAATAAATTACGATAAGATTTTTGTTGCAGGGCATACCTTCTCAAAAAGATTGCCACCAGGTGAAATGCCAAGATTCCTAGACATTACTACACTTAAACAACAACCTAAGTTGTTATAACGTTATAGTTATTAATTTATTTATGTTTTAGTACAGTAAGATTAAACATTTTACCTCGCAGAACGTCAGGTATCAGTCATTTACTAATATGTTCTGAATTTTAACTAACTTCCTGCAGTTTGAAGTTTTCATCTCAGTAAGTATTGGGTAAATAAAATCGATTTATAATCAAATTGAAGCCCATTTAGTCTTGTTAATTTCCCTAGAATACAATATTTCCCTAAAACCAACAATTTTCATTATTTTTCGCAAATAGCAGCTCTAGGTCGAAAACTTTAAAGGCTTGTAGTACAGTCAGCATCAAAAGTAGCTAAGCTGAATAACATGCTCAAAATTATCTAGACACGATGTATTCTCTTCACAATAGAGTCGAGTGCAGATCATTTTGACCTCTTCAGTTGCGTAGCTAATTCTGCTGCTGTACTGTACATATCCAAGAATGACGGATACCCGACCTTTAGTGAGGTGGATATACCCTTAATTCATGCAGATTTATTGGACTGTTATTATTAAGACAATTGATATATTTTGTATTTACTAATAAAATAATAAAAATTAAAACAACACCAGTTCTCATTGAACAGACATTTATTTCTATTATTTACTTACAAACTCCAGATAAAATAACAGGGTTAAAATTTAAAATATGTCTAGTGCATACTCCGAGAGACGACAAAAACTACGTTAAGTCACGAAATGCATGCAAATATACAGTCACTAAACACGTAAGGATTAATTATGGGTACTTAAGGACTGTATCGTTAATTATGGGTGTACACACAGAACTTTGCCTCCTCTCGTGTAACACTTGTTAAGACTGCACCGAGCCGACACGTCGAGCGTCCAGTGGCGCCCGCATGACTATTATTGTGTTTTCTAATTAACTAAAGAATTTCCTTGGAATCGACGATGCGTTTTTGTACCGCAAGTAAAAACACATTTTTTTTGGGATACGTAACAAACTTTAATAACAATTTGAGTAGTCAGCTTAGCGGGAAAAGGTGGCCACTTTCTTCCGTTAAGTTGATAACACGAAGAATTGTTATTAAACTATGTGATATACCCTATAAGTAGTGTTTTCATCTGTAGTACAAAAACGCTACACGTCTAATTTCAAGAAAATAGTTAAGTTAATTAGAAAACAAAATAATAGTAATGATAGGACTAGTGGAAAAGGAGGGGACCTTGGCCGGCCCAAAGGCTCGAGCCATTAGTTAAAATATTGACATTCAACATTCGGGAATAAATATTTATGCGTGCCTAGTACTTTTTTTCTTGGATGAAGTAACATTGACACATACAATTGATAAAATTACCACTTATAAGTAATCTAGGGAGGAAAATACATGCATTGCCTTTTACAAATTTCTTTCATCATTACATTATCGAACACCGACAATATGACCTAAAGACACCGCATAATTTATTCTGTTATTTTTTTCTGTAAACCCGCAATTCGGTATTGAAATGTTGATTTGGTATGTGTGGTAAATAAAATATTTCTTATGCTTTTTGTGTTTACCGCATTACTAATGAGTAATGAAAATGTGTAAGGGGTGTCATCTCCTACACATACTTCGTATCATCGGCAAAATGGAACCCTAATCTTGACAACTCCTACGATTTGATTAACGTCACCGTGAGTCAGTTCTATGACGGGTCAGGGTTCTAATTTGGCGATTCTACATCGATATTTACGATTTTAAATAAATATTTATATACAAAACGATCACTAGTTTCAAATTACCAGTAGTACCAGATTTTTTTGTAAGTGAAATACATTATTCTCACTTCTCAGTAAAGATGCGCCGAATAGTGGTTTCACCGAATAACCGAATACCAAATACTATTCGGCTTAACCTGTACCGAACCGGATATTCGGCCGAATTATTCATTGTTTGCCGTTCATTGTTTTGCCGCGTAAACAGGATCTAACATGTACGCTATGTATCGCTGCTGGCTAGATGACGAGCGAGCCGTACCTGCCGCCCGCAACCCGCGCACACTGCGCTGTTACTATGCTTCAAAATATCGCACGATTGCTTTATTTTATTAGCTTTATTCAACACATTCTTCATCGGATTTCTTTGACTTATAAAAATGTTACACAAGAACTTTTGTCTTTTAGTTCTATACCGTGTCGTGTAGCCAAGAAAATATTAATACTCGAAACGAATATATGGGTGAATTGCAAAAATATTGTACATAGTTAAGGGCTTAATTGAGGCAACGTTAACTTTCTTCAATTGTTTTTCCTTTGTGTAACGAAAGTTATGCATATGATTATATGACTAATCTTCGTTACACAAAGGAAAAAGTTAAGGATTGTTAAGGGTTTTTTAATTGAGCCCTTAACTATGTACAATATTTTTGCAATTCACCCATATTCGGCACCAAAACCGAATAATTCGGCCGAATACAAATAGTCAAAAAGATGCCGAATACGCCGAATACCGAATACGAAACGAATATTCGGCGCATCTCTAATTCTCAGTTGTTACGAATTTGAGTAAGTTACTGAATTGAAATACCGTTTTATTTAATTAAAGTCGTTACTCTTTTTCCTATAAAAATAATCATGCAAAAGTGCGTTTTTTAGGGTTCCGTAGTCAAACTAGGAACCCTTATAGTTTCGCCATGTCCGTCCGTCCGTCCGTCCCCAGTCTAGCTCAGAGACTCATAGTACTAGAAAGCTGTAATTTGGCATGAATATACATATTAGTCACGCCAACAAAGTGGTAAAATAAAATTTTGAAAAATATTTTTTTTTAATGTACCTCCCCTACACGTAACGTGGGGATGCCTTTTTTTTTTCTTGCCTACCCCATAGTGTGGGGTGTCGTTGGATAGGTCTTTCAAAAATATTGCGGGTTTATGAAAACAATTTTTCGATTAAGGGATCCGTTTATGAAATATTAAGCTTTAAAGCGCTATTTTTTGTTAGAGTCAAGTGTCCCCCCCCCCCCTACAGCCAAAACTACAAATACTAAAAATCTGATAAATATCTTCAACGTAAGCGCATATAACGAATTTTAAAGGAAAACTATCACGGCTAAGTAGTCATGATTAGTTCCTGAGATACAGGCGACTAAAGTGTTTATACCTATCAAAATCGCCTATGATAACTTTGATAGAAAAATTGTTAACGGGGGGGGGCCTGCACGCGCGGGGGGAGTCGAACTGTCCAAGTAACAAATCGAGCGACAGCCGCGCTCATAAGCGCGAGCGCCTAGATGCTGTTCGGACGTGCCCCGAAATGCTACCTACAAGTTTGCGATTTGCGATCTGAAAGTTTACAAATAATCGATTAGATTATTGATTTGAGTAGAGTATCGTTTGGAAAACTTAAAATTCTATTTACTGGCCCTTGTTTTTTTTTCAATTTCTATTAATTACTTTATAAAAGATTAAACTTTTATTGTAATTTAAAGTCGGTTTGAAGCAGTTTAGATACCTAACTACCTACATAGGTAGGTATACTGATCTCACACTTAAAAGCTTGGCTCTTGTTTGAGATATTATATACGAATTTATAAGAAAAAGAATCATTACTTAGTAGACTTAATTAGTTCCTGAGATACAGGCGACTAACGGGTTTATACCTACTAAAAATCATCTAAGACAGCGCCAAATAACTTTAAATAGAAAATTGGTTCATACATGTTGATTTTTGAGATAGTTTTTTGTGTTTGTCGTTACGGCTTCGGAACCCTACACTGAGTATGGTCCGACATGCTCTTGCCCGGTTTTTGTGTTTCGGCCGGCTATCGAACCTGTCTACCTGGGCGTGGCTCTTCCCTTTAGTAGTAGGTATATAATAAAACGCGTGGCTAGTGGGGGCGAATGGCTATGCGATGTCTCAAGATTACACCGGTGTTCTGGCGACGTCGAATCGAGTCTGTTTGAAGCGTCGCGTGCGAATGTCTGACTCAATGAGAACATTCTTTACCATCAACGTTTCTTTTCTTCCCTCCTTCAAAATATTAACAATCCTCCCTACATTGTAAATATATTTTTATTTTTTTACTTAATGTAAATAACATCTAATTCAAGGTACACATTAGGAGTAAAATAAGCATGTGCAAGATGGAAAACAGTGTATAATTTGGATAATTCAAAGAAACCGATCTTCAAAAGTTGCCTTTTTTAACATTAACCGATTCATGTGCGTAACGCCATAGAAAGAAAATGATGGCACGCCTGTCGTCGCCTTTGTATTTTCTCGAGTTTTTTCAATGATTTAAACTTGGTTAAGTTCAGTTGACATCAGACCACGGAAGACAATTGCCGGATACGTTGTTTTGATCGGGTTTGAGTGGCTAATTTACGTACGTGTTATCCTTGAAATGGATGGTAAGTCATTCAGATGTTTCAAACCTTTTGCTTAATTATTATTTGCAAAAAACTTACGATAAATCTTCCAGTAATGCACTTTTAACGGTTATAGTTATTTAATTAATTATATAATTTCTCAATGTAATCTTAATGCAAGTTCCCTATAGTTAGCTATATATCGCGCGCAAATAAATTTGACTATTGTGAGTCCACCTTTATAGCGCGCTCACGACAGTGGAACGGAACTATTTTAATAGATTTAAAAATGGCACGGCTCTCCTGTCATACGCCATGAATCGGTTAATCACGTCTAGGCCTTTGTGGATTGAATCAAATTTTCAGGATTTCGTGCCTAAAGGGCAAATCGGAGCCCTATTGCTCATAGGTATACTCTCCTGGTTGCTGTTCGTCTGACCGCCTGTCACGGTCATGCCACTTGCAAGTGTGCTTTTTTACGCATTAGAATACTAAACAGAATTTTGCAGTAAACTTAATAGCTACCTACTGACATTAGGTGATTTCTACTTGTATTTGTCTGTATATTTTTTAAATAATTATTGTATATATATATATAAATATTGTTTTCATTTTCAGACTAGAATTTCTTAACATTTTCTTATCCTATATAGAGATCTTAGGTTCTATCAGTTTGGTTCTTTCTTTGGTTGGCTGCCGAGCGACAGCCCTTGTCCGCCCTCGGCCATTAGCACTGAACTTCTCTGTAATATTAACGTTTAATATCGTTTCACTTCCACCTCTGCAACATTAGTTATACTAAAATTCTGTCTTTCTCAAATCTCTTGCACCGCGAATTGCTGCTGTTTGTTATAGTGCAGTCATTGAAGCGAAAAATACGGTCTTACCTCCGATTTTTTTTACTGTGAACCGATTTGCATGAAATTTTGGAATTAGGCTCATCTTACCCTTAACTTCAAAAGTGAAAATGATCTGAACTCCGCCTATTATTTTTAAGGGGTGTAAACAACCCCTTAATGGAAAAATTTACATTGAGCCATTTTATCGCTAGAAAACATGTCTAACAGTAAGTGGTGAAATTGTAAAGTGTTTTCTAACACAATTACCTCATATTAAAATCATTTTCAACCCCTTGAAAATCTTACAACCCTTGCAAACAACCCCTAAATTGAAAAAATCACAAAAAAATACTTTGGTATGACATAAAAAGATGTAAGTATAGAGTAAGTAATATTTTATATTCTCTATAATAATTATCAAATTTTTAACCCCCTTTCAACCCTTGAAAAGTACCCCTTGATAAAAAATTGTTAATTAATTTTTTTGATAAAATGAAAAGGATTTAATTATTATTCCACACTGTCGAAAATTATTATCATATTCTTAAGCTTAAAACTACCCCTAAATTAAAACAGTAAATATATATGATTACTGCTACCATTTTACGTATATAAGTTAGTAACATAAGTTTTTGGACCATAACTCCTTCAATTTTCATGCTATAACAGTTTATAAAAAACCATTGTAAAGGTAATTAAGAGAGCTACAACATCCTTCATTGCAATACATAGTAAAAAACCTCTTTCTAAAACGGTGAAGGTTTAAAGGGCTTAAGAGAGGCTGTGATTGCGCTGCCACGCGCTCTTTAAACAATCATATCTCCGTCATTTTTTGTTTAACAGAAAAAACAAAAAAACCAAATTGTTTGTCAGAAAAATACCTAATTTTTTTATCCCTACACTTTTATACGTATCTGTCGTCATTTTTGAGATATTATGAACAAAAGGTGGGTGTTTTAAGAATTTGAATTTTTTTGATTTTTTTAATCGTGACTTTTTTGAAAAATATGTGTCCTGAAGCAGCCAATCTGATACAATCTATCAAACTCTTCATAATAAAGTTAATTCTAGGCGGAATACGATTAATTTTAATTTTGGTGGAAATGGAACTTATGAAACCCATTGATTTTAAAGGATAAACATTAGATGCTCCTCTTATTTGCAATACAGCTCACTTATTTTACGTGCCAAAGACTTTTAATAGTGCTCATTTTAAAGCTTATTTCAAGCACTACAAAACCCTTTTTTATTAGAATGCATAAAATGCATCTGCTCGCCGCTAGATGGCATTGACCACATCGATTAAATTTCAGACAATATAAAAACGGCTTTGATCTTTAATATCTAGCTTAATATTGCACTTAGAATACTTTATAAAACACCAAATTGTTCATTTTTTTACTTGCTACAATTTTGTTCTTTATAAAATTTTCGATAAAACGTATATTTTTGGAGATATTTGCAAAAAACCGATGAAAAACGTGAAAAAATTGCGAATTTTCAATTGCCAATAACTTGAAAAGTATTGGATTTTTCGAAAAACTTTATAGATGATTTTTTGCTTAAAATTAGGCCTATCGATATCCGAGTTTATTTTGAAGAAAAAAACAAACGCCCCCGAGAAGTGGTGGCAACCACCCCCAGGGTGGTTGCGGAGTTCAAATCATTTTCACTTTTGAAGTTAAGGGTAAGATGAACCTAATTCCAAAATTGTATGCAATTCGGTTCACAGTAAAAAAATTCGGAGCAATAATGCTTCAATGACTGCACTATTATTAACAAACCAATTATTAAATGTAGAAATAATAAAAATCATTTTTGGATGGCACTTGTTTTCTGACGTGCGGACACTAATGAAGGTAAACTTCATTTAGAAATTCGTTTCCTAAGCTATAATGAGGGCGATCCGTCGTGCTTTAACTCTGCTAGGATAACACCGTCGTAATTGAGTTAAGAGCTTAACTAAATGCAAAAGAGAATAACAAATATTTGACAGTCACAGTATCAGTACTTTGAAACAATGTGATCTTTAGATCTACATTTCAATATAATACTCGTATCAAGGTATCACTACATAGTATAAAACAAAGTCGCTTTCCGCTGTCTGTCCCTATGTATGCTTAGATCTTTAAAACTACGCAACGGATTTTGATGCGGTTTTTATTAATAGACAGAGTGTTTCAAGAGGAAGGTTTATATGTATAATAAATCCTGTTTCATGAACGGGTGTTACAGAAAACTCACATAAACCGAAGCGAAGCGAGGGCGGGTCGCTAGTACACCTATATAATAAATATGATGGTAAGTTCATTTACTATATTTAAAATGTCACTTTTAAAACGATTAATATAATATTTGGAGTTGCTATAAAATTAACTTTATCGCCAAAGGACAATTTGAGCTAGATGACATAAAAGTAAAGCAAAGCTTTGTCAGCAAAGAGTCAATTCAGCTGGACGACATGAAAGTAGAATACTCAGTCAGCAAGCGTCAATCTACTTAGCAGGGCGACACAAAATAAAAATGAGCAAGTAGTTAAACGTTTGGAAATGAAAATAGTCCGTATGATTAGAATACCTAATTAGCCGAAAGTAAAATTAGTTAACTGACAATTAGTTAACGAGTTAGTAGCAAAAGTAGCAAAACGTCTGAAAATGAAAATAGTCCGTATACCTACTTAGAATAACGAATTCATCGAAAGTAAAATTAGTCTATTGTCATAGTAGTATTAATACCTAATTTTAATTATCAAGTGTCATATCAACACGCCAGATCGGAAACACGCCACACAAGTCACAACACGCCGATCCAGACGATTTGTTAACGGGCCATTTGGCGTTCATGTCTATTTAGTAATTAAGACCTTTTGGGATACAAACATTTTGCTACTGGGAAATTTAGTGTTTAAGTCTAATAAGTAATAAAGACATAAAGTAAAAGACGTTTCACTACTTGAGTATTCATATTATAACATTCTAAGACTTTTTGCTAAAGAGACATTTAGCGTTCATGTCGTTGTAGTAACAAAGAAATTACACAATCCAGACGTTTGAGCTATATTGTCCTTTCTCGATAAGGTCAATTTGAGAGTAATCCAATTACAATAATGTAATTCGTTTCAGAGTAGTCCAATTACTTAACAACACCATAACAAAGTAGTAATAAGGACCACACAATGCAATAGTTAAATACCGTAAAACGCGGCTATTTGGGAATCATGAGACTATTTGGAACCAAGTAATTAATTATATTAGCTTTTATCAACTAAAGGCTCATGATTAATTTGTTCCAAATAGCCTAGTGATTTCCAAATAGCTCCGTTTTACGGTAATATGTATAATTTTAGTACTCTACTCGTATATAATATATAGGTATACCCTACGACTACGATAGGGGAATGATTAAGTACAGTGCTACCATTTTCTTAATAGCGATCGGCAATCTTCGTTATTCTATGACATGCGAGTGACAAATATAGGTACTGTCAGTTGCGAGTGCAAGCGTGACAGCGATAGCCAGCCGAAAGCCATTAAAGAGATGGGAATACTGTAAGCAGATGTTATCATCATCGTGAATGCAGCGGGCAGCAAACTTTATATACCTTCACATTAAACATTAGCAGGTGTCCTAGAGCACTCCACACTAGTTTGCCAATCTTTATTTTTTTTTACAATTTTTCCCTTATTTTTTAAAACTAGTTCTAAAACGAACCACAAATGATGGGATACGTTTTCTGTTGATGACCCGAGCATGTTTACGGTGGTTTCGTACCGTGGATCTAAAGTCTTCCCTCTTATTCATAAAATCACAATACTAGCTAAAGTTTGCGTAAAATATAGCTACTGTTACACATGCTGATTACTAGCACGAAAGCATGCGACTATTGAGCAATTGCTACTTAGTAGTATGTGTGTCGAAACATTGCTAATAATGAGAATGCTCATTTTGAGTTTGCTCAAAAATCAACGGTCGTGCGATTTTTGGGCATGCTACCTGCAGCGCGGGTGGAGGGGGGCGTGCTTTTAGCGCGTGTGTACAGGTTTGCCTATTGAGCATGCTAGTATCGATCAGTCGTTCGCAACAGGTGCGTGTGCACCATTTTCACGCAAAATGTCTCGCTGGGGCGACGAAAAAACGCTCAAATTTGTAAATATATACCGAAATTACGAGTTCTTGTGGAATCCCCGCATACCGCGGTATAAAAATAATGTTGATAGAAATGCGTACCAAGACTTATTAACGAGCATGGAGGATCCGTCCTTGACTGTGAAAATAGAGCACGCTATAAAATGGCATGTGTATTGGAGTGTTTGCTTTGAGCATGCTTATTCAGGAGCATACTTAAAACTAGCTTGCCTATTGCTAGCAAATGTAAACTGCTCATAAGCATGCTCATATTGAGCATACTCAATAGCACGCTTTTTAGCATGCTATTATAGAGCATGTGTAACAGTAGCTTATGACTTGTCCTTATCTGTCATTGTGATATTTGTATCAGGCGGTAATAATTTATTTTGCTGTGTAATGTAGGTTTATACGTATTTATTTAGTGGTTGTTAATGTTGTTATACGACATAAGATATTTATGCTACAAGTGCGGAATGATGATCTACAGGGTGGAAGAGGACCGTGGACCTTCCCGATAATGGGAGATAGTTTAGCCTTAACACTTTATTTCCCCCATACAAACTATGTGAATTTAAGCAGCCGTTTTCAAATTACAGCCGGTTAAACATTCACACAAAAAACTACTTGTTTCAACCCTAAACATATGATTGGGTCAATGAACTTAATTGTAAACAACATTTTCATTACAGGATATTATTACGTTAATTTTTTGTCGTTGATGCATACTAACACCCTTATTTATAGTCAAGAAAAGTAATTACTTGAGTAAAAGTAATCCCACCAAAAACATAAATGTGAAAAAAGGAGCCAAGTTCAATATTAAGAATAAGCGTGGTTGTCAATTTCGCCGACAAAAGAATTGAGATCTAAATGGGTGCCAAGTTCAGTAGGAAATCCTAAAATAAAATGTTTTCTTAAGAACATACAATTTCTTATTATTTCTACTACAACAATGTTTGCTATATAAAAGTATAACTTCTTTAATTTGAACACTAATTATTTACACAAAGCAGATAACTTAGGATAAATTGATGCTCAAGACTTGACTTGGCTAGTTTTTACTAGCAAGCCTTATTTTTCGAAGAGTTAGACAATATATAAACAGTTACTTACGTATAACATAAAGATGATAAGTTGATTAGCCAAATAACAGATATCTTGTAGGTATTTAAAAACTAGCCAAGTCAAATACCTAAAATATCTTGAAAACTTGTATGCAGGGGGGGTCACTTTTCTCTGCAGCTGACTGTACCAGCAACAGCCCAGAACGACCAACGTGGAGGAGGCGTTGTTCGAATTGCGGCTCGACTTGAAGAAAGGGTGCTGCGTTATTTTAGAAGACATCCGAGAGTGAGGTCTAGAGTAGCGGGTCGACATTTCAGAATAACCCATACTGCAGTACTTACTATTCTGAAACGTGCCAGCCTTCACCCTTACAAAATACAGAGGGTTCAAGCTCTACTCCCTCGGGACTGCCCTATCCGCGAAGCCTACTGCCGATGGTTATTACCAAAGATCGGAATAGGTAGAGCTAATTTGCCTAAAGATAGTAGAAGAGCGAGATTTCATAAGGCATATTATTTGGAGTGATGAAAGCTTGTTCACACGCAACGGAATATGGAATAGACGAAACGAACATGAATCCTTTCGCTTATCGATTCTCGAGTCACCAGTATCGTTGGTCTATTAACGTCTGGGCGGCGATTCACGGAGAAACTAGCATAGGACCTGTGTTTCTGCCTCCAACTCTAAACAGAGACGGATACATGACTCTTTTGAACACCGAGTTAAGACAGTTATCTGGACGAATTACCACTAGCTGAAAGACGAGTCACTTGGTTCCAACAAGATGGTGCACCAGCTCATTCTGTACACGAAGTACGAATGAAATTAAACAATGAGTTTGGGGATCGCTGGATAGGCAGGTTTGGGCCGCACCGTTGGCCGCCAAGAAGCCCGCATCTCACGTGTCTAGATTTCTTCCTGTGGGGCTCTGTAAAAGATAGTGAGTACAAAACGGAATGTGATACTGCGGACGAGATGCGACGACGAATAATAACTGATGCCTTTAACGATCTACGGAGAAAAAATTATGAAGAGCATATTTTGTCAAGGGTGCACCGATATACTCGGGCACGGGCTGTAGCGTGTATAATAAGCCGCGGAGGGACATTTGATCACCGAATGTGAGACTAATTGAAGATTTTTGTAGACGTAGTGTTAAATTTTTATAACAACATGATAATGTGTAAACGAATGGTTAATAAATTGTGTAAATAATAAAAATCATTTTCATTTCGTTTTGTTCATGGATTATTTCACGTCTATGAATCATAAGTTATCACCTTATCACTATGGCAACGTCGACATTCGGAAATAAGCGTAGTTTCGAGTTTTCATAGTCAAGTCGTAATGGGTAGGTGTAACAGGATTGTCACCGCAATGAAAAATGAGTCAATTTGTTTTTTTTTTAATTAGTTAATTCATCATTATTACCTTCACAAATCGACTGTGTACCTCTTAATTTATTTATTTATTTATTTATTTATTTATTTATTTATTCATTTAATTACAATGTAAGTTTACAGCATTAAATCACACCAAAGCACTTACACGATAAGTTATTAAATATAATATGAACAGAAAAAATACATGCCAACAAGAAAAGTCATCAAACTGAGAACATTCGAAATTATGGAAAGTAATAAAAATACTAAAATAATACATAATAATTAATTATAAATGTCAAGGAACTGCTTAGCAATACGGCATAATTGAGTAAAGCGATCAGCAAACAGGTCGGCGTCCTCGTACTGAGTGAGCATTAGGTATAACAAAGATATTGCGCGCGCGGTGGGAGCGTGTCGAGCGTGGCACGTACGAGCGGACACGCGCTGCAGCAGGCCCGGCCGGCGGCGCGGCGCCATCGCCCCCCCATCCAAATCCTGGGGGACTCTCATCGGAACCACCAACCTAATCCGCTCCAGCACAACGGAGCTGTCCACCCTGTGATGGATAACAGACAGAAAGTGGACTAACAACAACAGCTTCCTCCTCATCCGAAGTGTGTCTAGCCCAACCATCCCAGAGACAAACAATGAAGGGTACAGGTATGGATAATACCCGTAGGCTTGGCAGTACAACCAGCGGGCGAATTTACGCTGTACTCTTTCCACCATCAGAGAGTATTTATCCTCGTAGGGATCCCAAATAACAGCCCCATACTCCAACCTACTACGGACATAGGCATTGTACAAAACCACAGCGACTCCGACACGAAACTGCTTCGACGCCCTCATAACGAAACCTAGAAGGAAAAATTAACGCTATAGTTCCGGGAAGGTCCCCCGTCCCCTTCCACCCTGTATATTACCGGTCTCCCAAGAGTAGGAAACGCATATTTATTTAAACTAGGTGACGGAAATTAACTTTTCTACTTTTTAGGGCTCCGAAGTCAAACTTTCAAACCCTTAGAGTTTCGGTGTCCCAGGCCCGACACGGGCCCGACGTCGGGGCGTCCGTTACAAAATTAAAATGTTGTAGGTAGGTACTATAGTAAATATACCCTATATACTCTTCATATTAAGTTTTTGACACTGAAGTGAGTCGTCAGTCAGTCAGGTACGATTGTATTGATTTTCATATTCGCATAACGTAGGCGTAGAAACTTGGAGCGTAAATTGGATTTAAGTATGCAGGACTTGATGGACACTTGATTCTTATTTTACAGAAGATAAGGGTTATTTTTTTAGCAAAAATCAATTTAGGACCGTATATAATTTAAATTAAGAGTGGTATCCATTAGCCCGTCAGCTAAAAGTGTCCATCATTGGTGCCGTCACCATAGGACACCTAAAAAAACCAATTTTTTTTAAATTAAAAAACGGAATCCTTATAGGTTATAGGATCACTCATATCTATCTATCAGTCGTTCACAGCTGATTTGCTCTGAATCTACTAGAGCGGTTAAGAGGTAATTAGGTACCTACACAAATGTAGGTATATCTGTGATCTAAACACGGACGAGTAGGTAACGAAAAAAAAAATTTTTAAATTATGCCGTGAAATATCGAATTATTTGTTATGGGGAACTATTTTTATTTGTTATTTTCTAGTGAATTTTTAAAAACTTAATTATTTTAAAGTTTTCCATAAAGTCGACTTTATCTTTACTCACGGAACCCTTTCCACAAGAATTGAACTCGCACTTGTCCGGTCTTATGATTTTCTTTGAAGTCTGTTGGAAAGTCTGGTCAGGTAGATTTTATGTTTTATGAATTATTTATTTTTAAGTAAAGCGGAAATGATGAATGATATTGAATCTTATTTTAACACGTTCGCCCCCGGTGCCGTTTCACTGAACACTTGCGCTATGCCGGCTGAAATTGACGAGAACACACACGTGTGTCACCGGTCACCGGCATAGAAGTAATTTTTTATATTTTTTATGGATAGACATGTTGTGTCACCGGCATAGGAGTAAGAATTTTTGGATACACAACACTCATGGTGTGTCTCTGGCATAGGAGTACCTAAGATTTTTTTGGACACACATGTTGTGTCGCCTGGGGCGAACGTGTTAATACCGCTAGCATTTACAATTGCAGCCATGACTTTGACCAGCAAATACATTGAAAAACATTTCAATGCTTGATCAACAGTGAAGTTGGGTTAGTGGACGGATCACGAACAAAACGTATCCCTCTAAAATTAATAAAAAACAAATCTTTTCTTTTCGAAAGATTCCAATAACCTTAAATATGATTTGGATACATTAGGTTCCTAAACATCTTTTAAATTGTGCAGAGTTCAGTAGTCCATTGAAGCACGCGAGTGTCGTAAAAATCGTATTAATCTTACAACGATTCTTCCCTGCTGCAGCTGAGACGTATCTTGTGTTCGAGGTCCATCTCCTCGATCCTCTGTCTGATGCTGCTGGGCCTGCAACCATTCATCACCGATACATGAGCATAGTATATTTGTTATGTAATAGTAGTTTACGTGACGGTTGTGTGATGCCAGTTACGCAGAGTCGCGTACAATACTTTATACCTATAACCTCGTAAGGCCCACCATACCACAAACAGGGAGTTTTTTTGTGAGTGGGACTTGGAATCTACCATCAAGGCAATCAAGTTCAATTACGTTTGTTCGATCATGCCATTTTTAGTTTCTGAAGATAGGAAAATTAATCTTAGTCCCATTGCAACACAGTTCGAATTAAATTGCCTTGATTATGTACATTCTATTGCACACTGGGCCTTACGAGGCTATACCCATATTGCAAATACTGTATGACGCGTTCAGGAACTTAATAGTTCAGACTTCGTCGGTACCAGGCCGGTGACACGCCGCGCTGTGGCCTACAAAATGTGCGGTTCTAAGGGGCTAATCAGTTGAGTGTCACGCGAGCGCTCGTCTTGACGGCTATTCCTAGTTATCCACACTCCTTTTGTCCGCACTGTGGACAACTGGGAAAAAAAACACAGTTGAGTCAAATTAAAGAGTGAAATGTTCACATAATTTCGAGTGTGTGGACAACTGGGGTTTTTTCCCCCAGTTGTGCACAGTGCGGACAAAGGGGTGTGGACAACTGGGAATAGCCCGTCTTGACGCGCGCCGCCGTGCGCTGCCAAAGTACTAATCTTTGTTTGAATACGTAGGTACTCGTACTTATGGCTAAGCGAAAAGCCAAAAAGTACTGCATAGCATACGGGTGCTTGAATAATGAATGACAGTAATGTCGACTTCTATTTTTTTAACTGCCTAAGGATATCGAAAGGTAAGATTATTATTAATATTAGTATAGGTGATAAACTTAAGTAAGTCAGCAGCTGTTGTAGGTATGTGTGAGTAATGTGTGCGAATAGACTTTCGCAACTCATTATTTGCTTATCTTTCAAGTTTGATTATTCCTGCCCACTTATGATTCTATTGTCATGATAAGATATAAATATAATTGTCGATGTCGATTAATTGTCTTCGTATTTTTTGCGTCGTTCATGAATGAACAATAATACTTACCACAGAAGTAAATTGTAAAACATCGATTTTGAATTCAGCTGGGCAAATTAATACGAGTATGGCACAATTTCCTGAAATTGGTAGAGGACGAGCACTGCATATTCAAACGAAAAGAGTTTTGTGTAATTTGTACAAACATGTCCAAGAGGTTAACGATAAAAACTCAAATTGTTTAATAATACCAAAACAATGGGTCATTAAAATAGGTGGTGTACCGAAAAAACTGGTGCTTAACACATATTTTTTTTTTAAGTACCTATGCTTTAAAATCAACTGTTTCTGTACAGTCCACTGATGAAAATGAGGATGACGAACAGGCGAGTGATTGAGGTAAAAAATATACAGTATTTTATTAATATGTACAACTCATATTAAATATTTATATAATTTATTATGCTTTTGCGTTTTTTTGCAAACTTTACACTACTACATACAACAGGTGACTTAGGTACGTTTTTCACCTATAATAAAATTGATCTAAAGCCTGTACCGAAAAAAAACTGTTAATTTCAAATAACTGTAATTTTTATTCCAAACTAGATAGCTATTATTTTCTTGCTGTCATAAATAAGTGTCATTCTTACCTTAGCCATTGCTATATAAATTACTCAGATATCTGGAAAAACTTACTTTCGACAATTAATAGAAAACAACGCCGCGAAATGGTCGTTTCCAAATGGCGTGAAAATCCGCAACGTCCTACGAGTCTTATCGCCAAAGACCTAAAGTTACCGCGAAGTTCTGTGGATTTTATTTTGAAGAACTATTTTAATACATTGTCTCTTGAACAGAAGCCCGGAAGTGGTAGACTTCAAGGGCCAAGTGACCCTAGGCTTGACAAAAAGATAATCAATTGCATAAAGCGGAATCGAAGTATGTTCGTCAGAGATATTGCCAAAAAATGTGGCACAAATGCATCTATGGTGCAACGAGCTACGAAAAGAGCAGGTATGCAGACCCGAAAGAAAGTTAAGACGGCAAAAGTGACCGAAAAGCAGCGTTCTGTAATTAAAAGCCGAGCTCGAAAACTATACGATTTCCTTGGCACAACAATATCACATTTAATAATTGATGACGAAACTTATACCAAAACTGATTTTACAACGCTTTCTGGTCCACAATACTACACGGCGGGTAAAGGAGAAACTGTTCTCGAGTCTGAAACAACTGTTAAGATTGGGAAATTCGACGAAAAATTTCTCGTATGGCAAGCTATCTGTGAGTTTGGCTACAAAAGCTCCATTTTTGTCACAAAAGGTACCGTCAACAGAGAAATATACATAAAATAATGCCTTAAAAAGCGGTTGCTGCCATTTGTGAAGAAGCATAACGTCCCTACGTTATTCTGGCCTGATCTAGCCCCAGCCCACTACGCTAAGGACACGATAAATTTCCTCAAGGAAAATCATATCCCTTTTGTACCCAAGGAACTGAACCCACCAAATGTCCCACAGTGCCGCCCAATCGAGCATTATTGGGCTCAAATTAAGGGAATTTTAAGAAAGACGGGTAAAGTGGCCAAAAATACAGTATGTAAACTTACTAAAACCATCTCTTTCAACCAGTTGCTAGGCTAGTTGAGTTAAGTGTTTTACCACATTTTTTTGCTAGTGTGTGTCGAATATTTTTAATTTTATCATTGCATAAAAATTATAACATCTCACCTTTTTCAAAGTCGGTTAACCCTAAAAGTATCATCCCATGTGTAATGTTTACATCGTTGTTCAGTGCCCATTATAAGACCCGTATGTAATGTTTTCATCGTAATAGATTATTGAACTTGCGTTCAGTGCATTCTTTATTTAAATTTGAAAAAGTGTTAAGATTTAAATAATTTATATATCCCAAGCTTATCTATCGCCTAGACATGCTCGGGTTCAAATAAATGGTTTTAGTAAGTTTACATACTGTATATACCCGAAACTGGAATTCAAGACCAAAAAAACTACGACAGATACGTCACTGTCAAATCTATCAAAGTCACTTATGTCATTGTCAAATAAAGTTTTCAGGTTTCGCCATGTTATATGCTTCTTTGTACATATTGGCTGTTACAATTAATTAATTAGGATTTTCTCAAAAAAGGTACTTACAAACTTGATTTTCAACTCAACATTGACAACATTTTATTGTAAAGAACTTAAACACGATAAGATTGCGTTGTTCAACTACAGAGTAATTTTAAACTAGAATAGTCATTTCAGGTTGAAAGTTAGTAGTTATGCCTCGTATAGGTACAGTCGAGTTCATCATTATCTGAGCAAAGATTGGACCAAAAACATCTGAACAAGACCCAATTGTCAGAAGCATAAGAAGTAGATCAGATATTTTTGATCCGTTCTTTGCTCAGATAATCATGAACTCGACTGTACATAGCAGAACGTGTTGCCGACAGCGTGCCATATTATTAAGACAGTATGGTATGGTAATTACTTATATGTAGTTAAAATTCTTGTACCAAATGTTATTAACACCTGAAGTGATACAAGCACAATACCAGCTTTGCAACCAAAAATTGCGGATGATTAAGTTTTTATTACGGCCTCTTGTATTTATGTGTAAAAATAAGTAAATAAAATCACTTTTAAATTATGGAATTAAAATTACCAATAAATAAATTATCTCAGCGTGTATTTTTAGAAAAAAGGGATATACCATTGTACGAACATTTAGCAGTGGCAACATTGTCGTAGTTTTTTTGGTCTTGAATTCCAGTTTCGAGTATAGACGACTTCCGCAAAAAATGGAATGCTGCAGCCAGAAAAGTTACAAAATGCTCCGTAAAAGCTGATATGGAAGGCGTTCGAAAGAAGCTGTACCACGAGTACAAAAAGTATTCAAATTATAAAAAAACTTATAATTAACTTAGCTGAAGATAGGATTTTAATTTTGTTATACTAATGTGGGAGTAAGGTGATTAGTGATTGATCAGACGTCGAAGTACCTATTGTTTTGATTGATTGACATCAGTTCACAGGAAACTGATTGATATAGACGTAAGGTGATTAGTGATTGATCAGACGTCGAAGCATTGTTCAGATTGATTGACATCAGTTCTCAGGAAACCGATCGATAGATCGATACAGACGTCGAACGTAATTATGTTCGGAGCGGACGCGCAGCGGAGCGACGACGTTTCACCTCGACGGCCAGGAGCAAAAGAGGAAGAAAACCAATTGCGCGCCTCTTTTATAGGTGCGTGTCTGCACATGTCTACTGCGCATCGCGCCACCTTTGACCCTTTCTCACATCTGACCTCTCGCTCTTCAAATCTGTATTGTTATTGTTTTGTCTCATTTTACCTCTCACTTTTATTGTACATAGTTTATACTCGTTAGTCCTTAGTTTGTTTGTTTTATAGTGTTAGCTTTAAGTAATCGACTTTTGTAAATAAATAGGTTCATTCTTCTTCTACAACTTCAAGAGGTGTTTTAATCAAGAATCCCAACAAGTACCTACCTACCAAGACCCCTCTACATTGGTGACCCCTGCGAACAACAGAAGCAACCTAGAAAATGAGCACCGAAGAAAATGTCCCGCTTGGCGCCGAAAAAGCCGTTGAAGCCGCACAAGCTAAACCGGAAATCAGCGGCATCTCCCTATCGCTGCGCGTTCCACCATTTTGGCGCGACCAGCCGCGTCTCTGGTTCTGCAGCTTTGAAGCAGCCACCGCCGAGCTAAAGAAGAGCCAAGCCCAGCTCGCACAACTGGTCATCGCGCAGCTGGAAAAGCAAGATATACAACAAATATCCGACCTCATCTACTCACCGCCGGAAGCAAACTACTACGCCGCAATAAAATCGCGACTGATTGCGATGTACGAGGAGTCCGACAGCGCCCAGGTGAAGAAACTACTCTCGCAAGTGGAAATCGGAGACCAGAAGGCCAGCCAGCTACTCAGGAAAATGCAGAATCTCAACCGAGGCAAATTCCCCGAGAGCACTTTACAGATAATGTGGCTCGAACACCTACCACCCCACATCAGAACAGTACTTGCCGTGAGTGATGTTTTTAAGACAAAAACCACTCTCGAAGACCTTGCTCTGCTCGCGGACAAGATGATGGAGGTTTCGCCGACAGCGCAAATTGCCGCCATTTCGCAACCCCACGCACCTACGCCACCGCCACCGCCGCAAACGTATCAGCAACCGCAGCCAGCCATCGATACTCAATATTTAATAAACGAAATTAGAAAACTTTCACTGGAAGTCGCAGAGTTACGGGCAAGACCGCAAGAATCACAATACAACAGTCGCCCCCGCCGCCAGTACCAACCACGTTCGCGAAGCGCGTCGAGATCCCGCAGCCGCAATAGTTGGCCCAAGCCATATTGCTTCTACCACCACCGTTTCGGCATGGATGCAAAAAAATGCTCGCCGCCATGCAGCTTCAGGACGAACGACCCAGCAGCGGAAAACTAAAAGTAACGCTGGCCGCGGCGGACACCAGCGTTACCGAGACCTCACACCGCCTTTTTGTTACCGACAAAACAACAAAATTAAATTTCTTGGTAGACACCGGAGCCAACATTTCCGTTCTACCAAGGAAAAAAGGTTCCCAAGGAAAACCGCTGCCATTCCAACTCTACGCCGCGAACAACACGGTAATACCTACTTACGGCGAGAAGACCCTCCAACTTGACTTCAACCTCCGACGTCCATTCAAGTGGAAATTCATAATAGCCCAAGTCTCGAAACCAATCATCGGAGCCGATTTTTTAAATTACCACCATTTAATAGTCGACGTAAAAAACCGAAGACTTATCGACGGGAAGACCCTGCTCACAACGAACGCTCAAATAAGCACTGCAAACATACCTACAGTTCGCAGTATCGACATAAAGCAGTCTTATCACAACATACTCGCAGATTTCCCCGGCACCACAAGACTCACATCGATGAAACTCAGCCCGAAGCACTCCGTCGAGCATTTCATCGACACCACCGGTCCGCCAATTCACTGCAGAGCTCGACCAATCGCACCGCACCGTTACGAAAAAGTCAGAAAGGAGTTTGAGAACATGATCGAACAGGGACTCTGCAGACCCAGCAAAAGTCCGTGGTCATCTCCGCTTCACGTCGTACCTAAGAAGAACGGCGACATACGTGTGTGTGGAGACTACCGAAGGCTAAACGCCATCACCAAGCCCGATAGGTACCCCATACCACGCATCAAAGATTTCACATACCAACTCGCCGGCAAAACAATATTTTCAACCTTGGACCTAAACCGCGCCTACCAACAGCTACCAGTCACGGATCCAGACATTGAAAAAACAGCCATAATAACCCCATTCGGCTTGTTCGAGTTTCCTCGCATGTGTCCCGGACTGAAGAACGCCGGACAAACATTCCAGCGTTTCATACACGAAGTACTTAGAGGACTCGATTTTGTGTTCCCGTTCGTCGACGATTTACTACTCGCCTCAGTCGACGAAGAAGAGCACAAGAAACATCTCCGCACCGTACTCGAACGACTCGACGAGTACGGTATCACAATCAACCCGTCGAAATGTTTATTTGGACAGCCCAAGGTCAAGTTTCTCGGATTCGAATTGATATCTACCAAAAATATCGTTATTTTTTCATTTGAAATTTACAGTTTTATTTCGTTACACCCTTTAGGTAGGTAGTTATGAGTAGTTGGACTTATGCCCGGTTCCTATATTCAAGAAACGAATCGTTTTCATACGTCTCGTTAAAATTTGACATTTGCTACGTACAAAATGTGTCAAATTTTAACGTGACGTAAGGAAAACGATTCGTTTCTTGAATATAGGAACCGGGCATTAATTACTGACAATCAGTACTTACGGTTTTGAATCCTCTACGCAAAAAGAGCGATATAATATTATTTATTTTTGCGTTCAGTGTAAGTAATAATAATAATTTATTTATTTGCCAGTAAACACAACAACCAAAACAGGATCAGTACAATATGTATGTAGCTTATATATTTATATACTTAGGTATTGCGTTACTATATAACGTGAGTGTGATAATTTTAGTAACTTACATACTTATCGTTATTTTTGTGTAACTTTGCAACATTTATTAACTTAAGGTAAGTAAGTAAGTTAGTTAAAACTGTATCACGGTGGAGCAAGATCCTCCTATTGATTCACTCTTAACTCTTAACTTTTAAGTTAATAAATGTTGCAAAGTTACACAAAAATAACGATAAGTATGTAAGTTACTAAAATGATTAGTTGAGGGTAGAAGTTGCAAATACTTAAGTACACCGGCTGCTAATTATGAATACTGCTAACTTAACGTAAACATGTAGTATATATGCAAAAACTTCCGATGAATTTCATGTTGCATACAAGGAAAATATTTTATTCTAAGCTATGTCTATCATGTTCATGTAAGTATGTATGTATTTGTGTGTGTGAGTGAATGTGTCTGTGTGAGTACGTATATGTAGAGTGTATGTATGTATGTATGTATGTATAAACTGTATATGTGTATGTATGTTTGCTACACATGTGTATGTGTGGATGTAAAACCATTTTATTTTAGAAGTTTCTCTGCCTCTGCATAGCTAAGCGATAGTAGAAATTTGTTTAACACTTTTTTACATTGATAAGAACTAAGGTTACGCAATGTGACTGTGAATGTGAGTAGCTCTCGCATTAATACTAACTGCCTACTAAAGCAAGGTTAGCATATACTGGTTAATATGTATACACAACACACAAATGGCAGCATTTTTAAGTAACTGGAGTAGGTAACAATAGTGCTTGAGTTTATATTTTAGTCGTGTAATACGAGTTGCATAATCCAAGAGCTGATGTAAGATCGTTACAGAGTTGATTTGTTTATTTTATTTATTTATTCAATTAAACACACCAACAGTTGCACAAACAAATACAATTGGCTAAGTAAAGTTTTTGGAAGATATGTATATTATATTTTTTATCGATAGTCGTCATCCTAAAGATCAAGAAATTGCGGCTCTTTTATTTTTATTTCCTCTAATATTTTAGAAATATTTTTTTTACTTATGAAGTTGACATTTGTACACTTCAATGACTGACTAGCTTGTTGCCTTCGTACTTAATGAAAAAGAAAAAAAACACTTCTATATCTGTCATTGTCAAATCAAATCAAAGTAAACAAACAATTCAATACAACGGCTATTTTCTGTTTGCTTGTGTTTCATGTGATCAGTGTTTTTAGAAATATTTTTAACGATCTCAGAACGAACTCTGGACTTTCGTTTTGCCGCTTTGCTTTAAGAGCTTTGCACGATATTTGGTCTAAGATTTATTTTCGAACCCTTTGGCACTTCTTCTTGGACACCGATTTCTTCCTTTTTCGACGACTCTTGCTCTGCTTTTTGATAGCCACGAGAGCACTTTTGAATTGTACAATCCACGCAATGAATTCAGGCAATCCCACACGGACTGTGGAAATGGAGTATTACAAAGATTTACTTGAATTTACTTATTTGAATTAAACCGTTTGTTTACTTTGATTTGATTTGACGTTGACAGATATAGAAGTGACAGTTTTTTTTTCTATTTCATTAAATACGAAGGCAACAAGCTTGTCGGTCATTGAAGTGTACAAATGTCAACTTCATAACTAAAAAAAAGATTTCTAAAATATTAGAGGAAATAAAAGTAAAAGAGCCGCAGTTCTATGATCTTAAGGATGACGACTATCGAAAAAAAATATAATTTACATCTCTTCCAAAAACTTTACTTACCCAATTACAAAATATATGTATAAAGAAAATAGTTCTGTGTGCAACATTATTAGCACAGTCGGGATTCGGGATTCATTAAAACTAACAATTAGGTATTTTATCACATTACAAAAAGTAAGTAAAGAAGTTTAAAATAGTAAACTAAGTCTTATTCTGTAGATAGAAACAGATATCCGAGCAAACAACATATAAACCTCGGACAACTTGGATAGCCGTGGTAGATTCTTGACGTGTAAAAGTGCCCGTACGGCCTACTTACTGAATAAATATCTTTTATCTTTTATCTTTATCTTAGCCACCATGAACTATTTTTTCTCGTCATTTAAGTAAGCGTACTAGATAAGAAAACTACAATTAATAATAACTTCAATTTGTTTTCTTACAACTGCATCGGAAAAGTAATAGTATAATATAAGCACAGAATGAGTAATAGTACAAGTACAGAAGTTGCACTCCCTTTCAAAAACGTTATTTAGGCAAGAGAAACGTGCCTACTCTATGCCTCTCTTACTATCGTATAACTTGTTTTCATTCGCACGCGGCGCGTGTAGTGCTAGGGTTGTCACGCGCCTAGAAAACATCAATGAGAGCAAAAAATGTTTTAGCTCGTCTTATGTCGCTTGATCGCTTGCGGCGGTCGCAACGACCTGTTTTTAACAGACTTCAAGAAAAGGAGGTTCTCCATTCGTGGTTTATTTTTTTATGTATGTTCCCCGATTACTCAAAGACGACCGGACCGATTAGAAAAAATCTTTTGTTTGTTTGAGAGAGTAGGTACAACAACTCAACGCCGCTCGTGCCACCACGTGACCTTCAAAGTGAGCCGCTCGAGTAGGTTCTGAATAGGCGGACCAATAATAAATCTTACATTTTAAAGACTAAAAAAATATAATTAGGTATTTTAAAATAAATGTAAGTGGCCCAATGCAAGTTTTCGCCCTCCAATTTACCACCCTCATAGTAACACAAATACCTACTTAACGTGTTTAATATAATAATAGTAAGTAAGTACCTCGTGTGATCATAAGTTTTGAGACGAAATCAAAGTTACATAAAAATTTAAAGAATAAAGCTATATTTATAAATTTTACAGATAATGATAATTACCTAGCCATAAACCAACAACCACAAGCAATTACTGTTCAAAATGCCCACCCCTATTTTTAATACAACCTTTTAGACGTTCCGGCCAGTCATCGATCGCGGCACGAATCTTCTCCAGTGGGATATCCTTCGCTGCTTTGATGAGGGCCCGCTTTAAAGAATCAAGTTTGGGTGGGACTTTTGGCAGGCCCTGAGTTCCAATTCAGTCCACAAAGAATAGTGCAGTGGATTGAGATCAGGGCTGGAGGATGGCCATTCTTCCGCTGAGATGAAGCCCGGCAAATTTTCCCTTAACCAAGCTTGAGTCGTTTTAGCCTTATGGGCGGGTGCTGAGTCTTGCTGGAAAATCCATTCTTTGTTGTGAAATAAAGTATTAGATAGGGGTTTCACTACAGTATCTAAAATGTCACTTTGATAATTTTTTGCTTTAACCTTGACACCTTGTTGGCAAAAATGGAGCGGAGTAATACCTTCGTACGAAACCCCCCACCATACCATCACACTCGCCGGATGATGGGCACGCGAGACATGTCGTGCTGTAGCAGGAACATCTTTGCTGCTTCTGGCATAAACTTTATTATTTTGCCGGTTAAACTTTTCTTCGACTGTGAAGATTTTTTCGTCGGTGAAGAGTATCTTTTTCGCATCGTGTCTCTTTAGCAGCATCGGGCAACGATCGCGACATAATTTATGAAGGCGATCATTTAGAAAATGAAATTTTCTACGGCTATAAGCCTTTACTTTGAGATCGTATTTCAATATTCTGTTGACTGAAATACGCGAAATGTTAGTTTGCAGAGCGAGTTTTTAATGGGTGCGACATTGAGACCGGCATTAAATTCAAGATCAGTTTGTTCACCAACAATCAAACGGAAGGTTAGCGGTTTGACGGTTGTCAAATGTGTTGAATAACAGCTGATAAGACTTAGCCGTCTGTTAAGTTGGTTGGTGAACTAGGCCCCAAGTGTTGGTGATAACCATGGTCCGACGCGCGCATGCCCAGTTTTTTTAATTGTATTTGCTGTTTATTTGGTCGACTGCTTGACTACAATGGTTAGGTTACCTGTCGGACAACGACGACGGGTCGGTCGGGCCGCCGACGGCCGCCTGCCGGTGCGGCGAGACGGTGCTGAGGTTGGCGCGCGGGATCTTGTACACGCGCACGTTGCGGACCGAAGTGCTGTTCCCTGCGGACACAACGTGAACGCGTGAACATCCAACTGAAATATTATTATAGCATTGCCGTATTGTACCTACTGTCGTTTACTTTCGCAGAATGTATGTTGTCTAGCCATACGTAGGTACCTAGGATACTAAGTTTTTTTAGTACTTACCCGGTGTGACGTACCTACTTCATGTTTTATAAAAGCAAATTTCAGTTTTTTGCTATGTAAGCAGTAGAAACAAAGTACATACCTTGTCTGAACAGTACTTTTTCACATTATCGCATTGCAATAAGCATACCTACATCGCACTAAAGCGGGCATTTTGCTGTCATCTGAATTTAAGAGTTCACGTACTTAGTATTTCATTTGGTTAAGGTTTACAAAAAACTATCTGAATTTACGAGAACAGGTACATAGTATTTGTAACAGGTTTTTTTTTACATTTTGAAGCAGAGGAAGAACCTTGAAAGCGAAGAACTTAGAGAAAATAGTAATCATGTATTCGATTAATGTACCTAAATAAGTGGTTTAATTCAAATATTATAATACTATTCAATATTATTTATTCGCTTTATTTAAAAATTAATGACGTCAGTATACTCGACTAGTAGGTACGTCTAGCCAAGATACATTCAGCAGGGCCCTATTTCACGAATCTACAAGTCTACGGATTTACTTGTTACCAGTCACCAGTGTTACAATTACAAATTCTAGTAAATCCTGTTTCACTATTACCTCTTATTAGACTTGTGGAATCCTGTTTCTCAAAAGCTATCAGACTAGTATTACTATTCTATGGACTATTATTTTTCACTAGCTTGTAAGAGAGTTACTAGTCGCCAACTAGTAAATACTGGCTAATTTCACCATGGTAAACTGCTTTTTGTTTCACGAAAGTTAAAAATAATAAATACACTTGTAAATTACAAGCCTAAACCTACCAAGGTCGGAAGCTTTGTAAGAATTACAAGTTGAATTTACTCTTGTCAAAAATATCGATTTTATTGTGAAAATTGTTGTGTCTTGTCGATTTTAAGTGTATTGTGAAGTTTTTAAAGCAATGTGGACTGATTCCGACAGCAGCGATGAAGAAATCGTTATTATCCGTCGGCGTCGAGTATTTCTTCCAAGAAATCAGTTTAGGGGCCTGACGACTTCTTTCGAATTCAATCAAAGATAGGCAAAGGGTTTAAGACATACTGCCAAGTCTTGTGTCGATTACCATTAAAATGGTAAGAAGTTTTTACACGCTTAATAATTAATACGATACTAAACAATAATTAATTAACCTAATTAGATCCGGCACCTCAAAATAATGTGTGCTCGACTCTACTTGACTGATTATTTGAATAAAAAATGTAGGTACCTAATTCAGCCTTGATAATAGCGTAAACAGCCATTCGGTAACTAGTATTTTTAGTCTGTGCACCGCTACTAGCTACAAGTCTTGTAAAAAAAGTAATGAAACGTGATTTACCAAGACTTGTACATATTAACTAGTTACTACTAACTAGTAAAGCCGTATATTTGTAGATTCGAGAAACGTACACTAGTAATCCTAGTATTTACAATTTTACAAAGAAGTAACTAGTAACTTACAATTGTAGCTTGTTGAAACCCACAATTGTAAACTTGTACAAAATATTAGTCCATGGACGGGTATTACTAGACTAGTACCTTTCGTGAAATAGGGCCCAGCAGAAGTAGCTACTAGGTACTAAATAATAATAAGTACTTATAAATCGAACTTACTGACTTTCTGACAACTCGAAGTTTTATTAATTTATTTGTGATCGATAAATGACGTGCCCGCAAAATGACCGTTGGAGTGCGACGTATGGCAATAAGGTTCAAAAGTGGATTCATCTCTTCGCCGTCGACAATAGGTACTATATAAATATACTCGCCAATAATGACATTAACGACAGTAATTTTGAGACAGCAAGATAGAATTTGGCGATAAAATATTATGTACCTAAAGTCAAGCGCAACGATATGTATGCGTGCGTCAAAGTTTCAAAAATATGTACACACTGTTATTATTACTATGGTCTATGTATTTTTGCAACTTTGTGCGGATATTATTTATATTATTTTTTATCGTTGAGTGTACTTGCTTACACAAACGAAATGTATACTAACCTCTGGTGTGCGGCGAGCGCGGAGGCGACACTGGCGCCATGCGCACCAGAGGCGGGCGAACGTGCTCCTGCTCCGAGGAGCCGGAGCCCGAAGCGCTGGAGGACGGCGCGCTGCTGCCGCCGCCGCCGCCGCCGACACCGACCGCCGCACTGCCAAATCAAAAAGAATCGTCCAGTTACGGAAACTTTACAAACCTGACGTGTACCTACCATACTTATACAGAATTTATCCGTACGACGACCCGTAATCTCAATTGACGTAACGGACAAATGGCAACTTTTCAGAAGAGCCAAAAAACTGTTTTTTTTTCTGTTTATATTCATAATTTTGTTGTTTGTTAACGTATCATATAACTAAAAATAGCCAATTCCTTTTTTTTCATTCTATAACTACAAATAAGTCAGTTTATGATTGACGCTTAGTAAAGTTACTTTATATCATTTTAGATATATTTTATAAATATTGATTCAGCCGTATCATATCTGGAGAAGGTCAAACTTGGTACCTGTTTTGAAAATGATTCTTATTTTAATTTAAATCAAGTGCCTGAAATATAATGATGTGATAGATTTTTAGAACTGGCTTAGTAAGCCCTTTCATTAGATACCACACAAGATAGGTTTCAGAACAAAAAACTATTCTTTTCCCATACAAAAACAATTGACGTCATAACTTCTCTCCTTTTTAGGGTTCCGTAGTCAAACTACGAACCCTTATAGTTTCGCCACCGTCCATTATAGTTTCCGTCCGTCCGTCCGTCCGCAGCCTAGCACAGAGACCCTTAGACCCTTATTTATTATTTTTAACTTTCGTGAAACAAAAAGCAGTTTACCATGGTGAAATTAGCCAGTATTTACTAGTTGGCGACTAGTAACTGGTAGATTAATATTGTAATTTGTGAAACGTAATCTTACAAGCTAGTGAAAAATAATAGTCCATAGAATAGTAATACTAGTCTGATAGCTTTGGAGAAACAGGATTCCACAAGTCTAATAAGAGGTAATAGTGAAACAGGATTTACTAGAACTTGTAATTGTAACACTGGTGACTGGTAACAAGTAAATCCGTAGACTTGTAGATTCGTGAAATAGGGCCCTGTAAACAATAGACAAAATAATTATAATTATGCAAATAATAAGTCATAGGTATTCCCAGAGTGGGGTAGGCGGAGCTACAGAATTACCACCAACTGTAAAAAACTTATTGATTCTGTCACATAGAACCTTTTAATATGTACTAATAATAATAACATTACAAGAATGTTTAACGTACCTTTGTTGCCAAGTATTTTTCGTCAGTCAGGAGCGTTGTTTAAAAAATCTTTTATTTGCTGAGCTGTCAATACTTTCGATTTTTTGGACTTAAACCCATCGGATAATCTTTTCAAGAAAACGGTTAAATTCGTGTAAGTTTTTAAGTTTACTTGGTGCTTCGATTGCATCGTTGTTTTCAGCATTGACCATACTCCACAGTGTCGAGGACTAATATTTCATGGAAAGCTCGTCAAAATAATTAAGAAATACACCTTCACTGTTAGAATCAACTTGCTTTTCATTTTTCCATAAAGTCGATAATACTAATAAGCTAAATAATTGTTTTCATCAAATTGATGACGTTGGTGTACTCCCCCCGAGACTCGGTTATAGTGATGAGGATAGTCTCGATTAAATAAATAATTATCGACAATAAGGAAGATTTACTAAGGACCTGGAAATTACCTACTGAATACAATTTATACTAAGTGTATATTTTTACGTTTTCCAAAAGACCCGGAATTGAAAAAAATATGGACCACCTCATGCAGCATTTTGATGCAAGTTAGTATCGAACGCTACCAAGCAAGAGGCGAAAGTTAATATAGATTTTGCTGTACCTACTTTATGTTTATGTGAAAAAGTAGGTATATTTAGTATTTTAGTAAGTATTTCACGTTTCACTCTCAAATATTTACTTATACAAACAAAGACCAATGACTATAGTATTTTAAAACTTTCATAACTTTGTCAAATATGATCTAATACAAATACAGTCAATAAGGTTTCTTTTCATAAAACAATAATAAGAAACATTGGACTATAATCTCCATGAGTGGTCAAGAGGGCAAACTTTGTGAAAAATATATAATTTTAAATTTATTAGAGGATATGTAGGTACACTATTTTTCCTTCGCTATAACGATAGTGATAATTTATCTGATTTGTTCTATTGTTGACTGGTAGAAGATGATTTATAATATTAGGTCCTCCCCTTATACGAAATGTCTTCTTAATGCAAGAAGAACAAGGAATTAACAATTTGAGGTACCTATATGAACATGCTATACATCGGGTTCTACTGTAAATAATTATAATACTCGCTACTTTATATATGTATAAAATTGTTAACAAAGATAAATAAAAAACATCCAACTTTTGCGTTATTTTTATTAACAATTTCACTAACCAATAATATCCTATTACTATGCTCGTAATAGTTTATAGGTACTAAAATTGGGTAAGTAAAGTTTTTGGAAGAGATGTAAATTATATTTTTTTTCGATAGTCGTCATCCTTAAGATCATAGAACTGCGGCTCTTTTACTTTTATTTCCTCTAATATTTTAGAAATCTTTTTTTTAGTTATGAAGTTGACATTTGTACACTTCAATGACCGACAAGCTTGTTGCCTTCGTATTTAATGAAATAGAAAAAAAAACTGTCACTTCTATATCTGTCAACGTCAAATCAAATCAAAGTAAACAAACGGTTTAATTCAAATAAGTAAATTCAAGTAAATCTTTGTAATACTCCATTTCCACAGTCCGTGTGGGATTGCCTGAATTCATTGCGTGGATTGTACAATTCAAAAGTGCTCTCGTGGCTATCAAAAAGCAGAGCAAGAGTCGTCGAAAAAGGAAGAAATCGGTGTCCAAGAAGAAGTGCCAAAGGGTTCGAAAATAAATCTTAGACCAAATATCGTGCAAAGCTCTTAAAGCAAAGCGGCAAAACGAAAGTCCAGAGTTCGTTCTGAGATCGTTAAAAATATTTCTAAAAACACTGATCACATGAAACACAAGCAAACAGAAAATAGCCGTTGTATTGAATTGTTTGTTTACTTTGATTTGATTTGACAATGACAGATATAGAAGTGTTTTTTTTCTTTTTCATTAAGTACGAAGGCAACAAGCTAGTCAGTCATTGAAGTGTACAAATGTCAACTTCATAAGTAAAAAAAATATTTCTAAAATATTAGAGGAAATAAAAATAAAAGAGCCGCAATTTCTTGATCTTTAGGATGACGACTATCGATAAAAAATATAATATACATATCTTCCAAAAACTTTACTTAGCCAATTGTATGCTTGTGCAATTTTCAGTAAAAATATCGATATTAGCTATCGACCTAATCCTCGCACCGTAGGTTATGCCGCTTACATTCGCATCTACGTATTCTTAAACTGCGTTTATACAAAGTCTTTACATGTGTGATATGTTTGTGTCCATTAAAATGTATATGTGTTAGATTTTTGTCAAGGTATTCGTGTGTAATGACATAGATAGTTTTTGCATTTGTAAGTAATCTTTCGCATGTGTTATTTCTTCACCCCCCGCAAATCTCGGCAGACATGATTGTACTCGATCGTGCCCTATAAGGCGGCTCCAGGTAATATACGTTGCCTTTATGAAAGAGTGCGGCATCTCAAGATGAGTCGCTGTTGCAATTTAAATTCAAAACACTTTCTATTTAAAGTTTTCTTTACAACGTCATCATTTTTTGAGATGTAGCAGTATTGTATAATGGCTCTAAGCTAGTAGTTCTTGCAGGATTTAATTAAGTTTAACTTGTATAAAAAAAAATCGAAACATGCCGAATTGGAACTATGTTAGTGTAACATTTTTAAAATGGGTGTATACTTATTTCAAAGTTTTAAACAAATAATTTAACTTGATAGACAACATCGCTGTATAACATATCTTGGTTGATCTACAGCAAAATCAAAATAAATCATCAAGAATAAATAGGCAATATGTATTTACCTACCTACAAATGAATAGAAACGCGTGCCTTGCCTGCCCCTTATGCTTACTAAAGCTTGGGCGACGTATAAACTATAAACTCATCCGAAATGTCCGTAACCCGTAACGTCCGCGCTATCTCTGACCAACTGCTTGCATGTGAGTGGTCACTTTTCGAGTATTACAGTAAACCTACTACCGTAGACCCCGGCCACACTGATGAAGTGGTCCTAATATGCTTCAGTACAAGTTGAACGTGGGGGACGCTGACCTTTCGCCCCTTTCTTCCTCTTCGGTGGAACTCGGCGCCGCGCGCCGGCGGGTCTGCGCGTGGGCGTCTGGAGGCCCAAGGCAGGGGTCCAGCTCGCCGTCCTGTGAGCTCCATTCCGGCGGGCACGCTAAGAAGAATATGTCCTGCAAGCCAAGTGCCACTTAGAGCGAGGGCGTTACCGGTTACGAGTACCTACCACGCGGGGAGTGAAATAGATAGAGCTCTGGTCTTTTCCCTTTCACTCGTGGTAAATTGAATAGCGTGGCGATAGCAAAGTACTTGATAAGAATGTCATATTCTATAGTTTATTTGGAACTCAGGCCTCTAACAAAACCTACGCTGTTGACTGGGCGAATTTATATTTTGTATTTTCATATATGCAAAAATATGAAAATTACAAATTATTCAATAACAATTGTCATCAAGGAAATTGCATCGCATTGCACACACCATTTGACCATAGTACTTACCTAAATAGATTACGTTTGAGCAGTATTTCATATTAGCAAGAAACAATGAACATTTATGGAATACTGTCAATTAATTAAATAACATCAAAGTTAATTTATAGGACGCATTGGCATAATATAGAGATAGAAATAAATAACCGTTTAATACTAAGATGGGTCCTTTACAATATGCCTACCTACCTATTGTGATGGGCTATTATCTCAAACGGCCAACCGTGTTGCCCTTTTTATGGGATGCATTTTACAAAATAATAAAATTCCTGAATTGTAATACTCACGTGACGGCCACACAGCAGCCGAAGACCGGGGAAGCAGGAGGTGTGCACCAGCGCCCCGTTGGCCAAAAGGCGGATCTCCATGAGGTCGTCGTTGAACGCGACGACGTAGGGGAAAACGTTCACTGAGGACAAACCAAATCAGGGGCACACTCTGTCAATTGCTAGCACTTCTTGCATTGTTTCGTTTGCCGCTTTGTAATTCTATTTGATTCATGGCGAATATTGTAAATTAAATAGCACCGTAACGATTAAACGTCCTTGACAAATTTGTGTGGCAGTGACAGTGATTTCAAAAGTTGTTTTCGGGCTTCGTTTTCTCATGCTTGATGTTAAACATTACAGGATTTAACATGATTTTAATTTTTAATGACCTTTTCTTCTTTGTACACTTGCCCTTACAATTTTATTGTGCGACTTTTTTCCGGTGTGACATATATTCCAGTGTGATTTCCGTTGTGCAACGACGATGGTATAAATTTGGTTCTTACCCATAAATTAATTTATAAAAGTCGAACACACTATAAATAATAAACAACCTTACGGTTAACAGATATTTGATATTAGAGATCACTGATCCAAAATCGAAATCCTTTAAAAGCGTCGGTGGCCTAGTGGCTAGTACGAACCCCCGCGGTCGCCATGTACCAATGAGTTTTTCTAACTTAAGTGCATTATCCGATGCTCTACGGTGAAGGAAAACATCATGAGGAAACCTGCACATTCGAACAGCTAAAAGTGTGCCTATGAAGGTAATTGTACAAAAGATCCTAAAGGGTCGAAATGTATGCGGAAGGGCCCATCTGTAAGATAAGACACTGATCCGAATTCACCCCACCGTCGATGCTGTCAGATAAAACAATTGAGCATAGTTTCTTCTTGTTCCAAAAGGCGTCTCACAATGTTTTCCTCTCTGATACAACTAGTTTTCATAAACATCAAACAGCGTTAGTTCTTGGTCCCGCGCTTAAACTAACTGAACCAATTTTACGTCGATCGGTTCAAGCGTTGCACGTTCAATACTCGTACATACGCAACTAACACAGAATAAAAAAAACGACGATTAGCATAAGTATGGATGATCAGTGATCACTGATGTTAAAGATACTATTAACTACTACTAACAGTCCTTTAATAAGATTTTTGCATCATCCATAGGCACACTTTTCAGGTCATTATCTAGGTCATCCTTGCTTAAAATCTTATTGGACAAAGCACCACCACTATCTGTTTGTTACGTTATTACAGCTAAACTGCTCAGCAGTTGTTGCGGGCGTAAAGCAGTAAATACTGGCCGATTTTGGTGTTTGGTGTGAAGATACCTCAAGAGAGATAGGTACCCTTAGTAGGACAAGTAGTTGGAATGATTTTGAATAGTTTAGAACTTACAGACTTCATAGGGTACGGTAGTCCAGGTGAAATCGTACTGGGCATCGCTCTCCAAGCCACGGCTATTCAACCTCTCGAAATGGCACGTGTCTGAAAGAATATAGGGTAAGCGTACCAGTGAATGAACCCTTAAGGAGAATTTCATCTAAAACACATTTTTTAATAAAAAGGAACAAAACAAAAAATTAGAATTATTTACAAGGGTGTAAAAAAATACTTTTTTTTTTTAAGATCTGAATTTTCGTGAGTTTTTAACCGATTCGTTGCGTCTGCCATTTTCGAAAACTTTTGGCTGTGGCGGCGAACAAATATTTCATGACACGACAGGCGTGCCATACGCCATAGAATATGATGACACGCCTAGCGTGTCATCAGACATGTGTAAAAAACTATGTTCATTTTTTGTTTTTTTCCCTGATTTAGACTTGATTGAGTTCAGTTGACATCAAACCAAGGAAGTAAATTGATTAAAACGTTGTTTTTAATTTTTAGTAGCGTTTAACTACGCGTTTTACTTGAAATGGATGGTGTTACCTTAAAAATTCAGATGTTACAAACATTTTCTACTAAGTATGAGTTTTATACAGGGTGTTCGGCACATGGACCGTCAATTTTTTTTGGGATATTGTTGGGGTTATTTGTCATCTTTTCGCCCTTGGACTTAGGGTCATAAGGGTCACGGTTTTGGAGATATGATTTGTTAAATGTTTTTTTTTAAATTTTCCGAAATTCCTCCTTTAAACGTTCGTAACTTTTTTATTAATGCGTATTACAGAAAAATATGTTGTATTCTAACTTGTTAATACATGCTAGTTCAAATACTAATAGTCTTTATTCTAATTGATAGTCTCAAAGGGACGTACGAGGTTTTTTATTTCACAAATTTACTGTTTGTGTGAAAAAAATCCAACTTCAAAATTCAATTATTAAAAACCTAAATACAATTTTGGGGTTTATTTTGTTTTAAAAAGTTCTCTAGCTAATTACCTTTCTAACGATGTGCTACACATTAATAAAAAGTAAACGGGAATATCCACATTTTCAAAGAAAAGTTCGAGAGCACCTAGATAACTCGTTTCCTAACTCGTGGATAGGCAGAAGTGGCCCGATTCCTTGGCCCGCAAGATCTCTAGACCTAGCGCCTTATTTGTTAAATAAAACTTCGCTTCAGTACTTGTAAAGTATTGAAATGAAGTTTTATTTAAAAAATACTTGAGAAATTGCGTAGGCACTTCCGTTACATAAACTAGTTCTTTTGCCCGTCCCCAGACAAAAGTCTAAGGGCGTTAGGTCTAGAGATCTTGCGGGCCAAGGAATCGGGCCACTTCTGCCTATCCACGAGTTTGGAAACGAGTTATCTAGGTGCTCTCGAACTTTTCTTTGAAAATGTGGATATTCCCGTTTACTTTTTATTAATGTGTAGCACATCGTTAGAAAGGTAATTAGCTAGAGAACTTTTTAAAACAAAAAAAACCCCAAAATTGTATTTAGGTTTTTAATAATTGAATTTTGAAGTTGGATTTTTTTCACACAAACAGTAAATTTGTGAAATAAAAAACCTCGTACGTCCCTTTGAGACTATCAATTAGAATAAAGACTATTAGTATTTGAACTAGCATGTATTAACAAGTTAGAATACAACATATTTTTCTGTAACACGCATTAATAAAAAAGTTACGAACGTTTAAAGGAGGAATTTCGGAAAATTTGAAAAAAAACATTTAACAAATCATATCTCCAAAACCGTGACCCTTATGACCCTAAGTCCAAGGGCGAAAAGATAACAAATAACCCCAACAATATCCCAAAAAAAATTGACGGTCCATGTGCCGAACACCCTGTATATAGTACCTTCGGTAGGACAAGGGCACAATTGCACTTGCGTCATATTGGACATTGTGCCCTTGTTTTACCGAACGTGCGAATGTATAGTGGGCTAACGGAATGGGTAAATATATATTTTTTACAGTGCGACGCGATTTAAAGCTATGCACTCAATATTTTCATGATTTCTCCTTGAATTATTCATTCGAGTCATATAGATAACAAATATTTTTTCTTGAATTACAAAAAGTAAAACGTTCATTCTAGTATTTTTGGTGGATACTAAGCATAAATTTTTATTTTATAATAAAATATTTAAAGAATAACCTAACATTTCCAATTTTTTGAAAAACAAATATAATGTTTAGTGCCGTGCCGTGCTACCAAACGGTGCTCTAAAACTTGAGTTTTGCCCCGAAATGAGGTTTAAATGTATGAAAGTTACAAAACATATGTTGAAAGATGTTTTGCCGTTGTTTGCACACCGTGAGTGAGACGTCCCAGCTTCATGTTTTGTGTCACATGTCAAAACACACAAAAAATATACGATCTGTACATAATAAATACGTTTTATTATAAACAAATATGAAAATATCTTGAAATCGTTTCATATAAAACACGAAACGATAAATCAAAATGGAAACTAACTATTTAGTTATAACGAAACGTACCTACCATTTGATATTTGCAAAAATTGAATTGTGAGGTTTTTTTACATAAGCACTAAGTAATTTAAAGGTCCAATTAAGTTATTAAAGTAAGCGGCATATTATATTTTGTGTTATAAACTTATTATTAGTTATAATTTTAAATTTCTATTTTAGGATTAAATCGAAAACGCAAGTATATTCCTAATAAATACGTTTTATTATAAACAAATATGAAAATATCTTGAAATCGTTTCATATAAAACACGAAACGATAAATCAAAATGGAAACTAACTATTTAGTTATAACGAAACGTACAGATGTAGTGCAAAATGATTTTCCTTCGGGAAAACTCGGATCTCAATCGGAATACGATGGCACCCGAACTGTCAATCAATGATTGTATTAAATGAGTGACGTTTTCATGTCCATTAAAATGGAACTTTATTGTTTAGTGTCAAATGACAAATGCTGTCATTTGTCACTTTGTCATTTGACACTAAACAATAAAGTTCCATTTTAATGGACATGAAAACGTCACTCATTTAATACAATCATTGATTGACAGTTCGGGTGCCATCGTATTCCGATTGAGATCCGAGTTTTCCCGAAGGAAAATCATTTTGCACTACATCTGTACCTACCATTTGATATTTGCAAAAATCGAATTGTGAGGTTTTTTTACATAAGCACTAAGTAATTTAAAGGTCCAATTAAGTTATTAAAGTAAGGGGCATATTATATTTTGTGTTTTAAAACTTATTATTAGTTATAATTTTAAATTTCTATTTTAGGATTAAATCGAAAACGCAAGTATATTCCTAAAACAGAAATCGACAGATAAGGATAAACATTGTATAGCTATACCACCGTTACTCTAAGTTTATTAGTAAGGGGGTCATAGTACACAATTTGACCGGTTCACATTTAGCACCTTTGTTGCTTACAGTTTGAAGTGTGCCTATAATCCGACTATGAAAAAATGTCCAGTTGGTGATAGAGACAAAACATGGAAATCTTTTCTCCTTCCTCTTACAGGAATCGCAATAAGGCTATCTTTCTTTGTCAAAGCGTGTCAGGCCCTTGATTTTAGTAGAGTACTTACGTGCGTAAAAATAAGTATTATGGTTTATATGAGAATTCATACGAACTATGTCAGTTCGCTTTCTGCATAGATTTCAACTTTACGTCCGCTAAAACAATACAAGTGCCAGTAGTAGATGTCTACAGTGTGCAGTGTGTGCACACTACTCTCACTCAACAACGCGACTCACTGCGTCCAACTACGAGTACTTCACGAGCAGGTACACGACTCACTGTGTACTCGACTCACTCCTCTTCTCCTGCTTCGCTCGCCAACGCGGTTCTGAGCACTACTGGAGACATCTACTACTGGCACTTGCAAGCGACAATTTAACGCACAGACTGCACGTCATCACCATCAACCTCCGGTCTCAAAGGGGGGCTGGTGTGGCGACATAGCGACATCTAACGGCAAAACATGTACCACCAACTCGCCAGCGCCAACAGTGCCACAGCGTCAGACAGCGGAACTAAAGCGGTCTACATCGCGCTATCGAAATTTCTTCAGTCAGTTGATATATGTAGCACTTCCAACTTCATCCCAATGGACTTCGGTCCCCTGGCATAACACCCACTTGGAGAGAGATCTCTCTATTGTCCTCTCTTTCTACACACGCTTCATACCACTCTCGCTGTGTTTCGTCCCCCGTCGCCCGCGGCTCATTGTATGGGAGTGTCACAAACAAATTAGCCAAGCTATAACTAATCTGATGAAACGCATAACGATTAATTAAATAATATTACCCTCTACACGAATATTATAAACACAAGTTGTACAAAGACCGATCTACTGGCACTGTTACTGGCACTAATCACTTTATCACGATTTTGACGACATTATAATTCGAGCTTAGAGACGACAATGATGATCGACGAAGGAATACTTACGGCTGTAGCACAACACGAGCTGCCGGTCGCGCTCGTCACCAATGCGCAGTGCATTCACGAGAGTGCCTCGCCGCTCCGTGGCGTTGTCGGTGCGCTTCAGAATCTGGATCGAACATTCAACATTATTAAGTTTAACTATGTTCCTTTTACTGCCCCACGTTATAAATGTAAGAGTAGGTTATCTTGGGCCTTTTATGAGTTTCTGTTACCTACATACCTGTTACCGCTAGGGCACGATCGTCGGTACTCAGGCGCGTTCACTCAGGGTAGTCCCAGCTTCTATTTTAGCCACTTACTCTTAGTTGGTCATACTTTGATCTTTGATTTGTAATTATTGTAATGTTTATAGTACACAAACTTCAAGTAAGTTTAAATATTGTTAGGTACTTACCTACCTAAATTAAATTATAACTCGTACTTGTTAACTACTCGTATTGTTTATAGGTATGTGAGGTGAAAGTTCCCTTTTGGCATCTTATGCTAGGCGGCGGTTTCCTTTGACTATTGTCAGCACGCACCGCACTGCATTTCTCAAGGAACTGCGGTAGACCAAATCCAGTATGGTCTTGACATTTTTATTTTCGTATAAAGTTACTTAGAAACAACGGTAACTCCTTTTATAATAATTTATAGGGCACCCAAATACGAAACAATAAGTGGTGTTGATAGCGACATTTTTGAGTCGATGCGCTGATTGTTGTGGCTTGCGGCTCGCGGCGCGTGCGGTTGAGGCTTGCATAGCGCACATGCAAGCTGTGCTGTGCCATACGTTCCGCTGTTTAAGACGATTTAAAGATGAACGAATGTTCTATTTATACAATGGCTTTAAAGAAAAATAAAGAACTGGCTTTATTGCAGTAGGTTGCATCGTATTTTCAAAGGACGATGCTAATGTTGCAGCCCATCCGCCGTTAGTTCCGAAAATCCTAACACAGGACATCTCCCTGTAGGAGCGGGAAGGTTCTGGAATAGCGATTACGTACTGACGCTAAGAATGATCTATTCTAATACCTCCCACGCACAGATCTAAAAAAAATACGGACGTAGCCTCGTCCAATCATGAGTGAAGCACACAAAATGGCCGTCCGTTAACGAGTGAGCGTGCTTTGGGGGTTATAAATCGCCATATAAGGTAATCATCAATTTGCCCATATTAAGGCTTTTTTACCCACTGCAACTTTTTGCAGCGATACAAACGCGCATTTGACAGCCGCGCCACTGTATCGCGACTAAACGTAGACGATTTGTGACTGTATCGATGCTGCATCGAGACTGAATCGCGAATTTAATTGAAATTGAGTTTTCCCATTTTGTAGTGACAAAACCATTTTCAACTAAAAAATTATGGGACTAAGATATAAGAAAATTGTATGAAAAAGACGAGTCAAATGAGTCCAAACCCAACTGATCCACTATTAGCCATTGAAGAGTTCCTATGACCACCTGTCTCTATCGTCATAACAGCTCGATAGTAGTTACCATATAATTATATTGCCATTGCAATTACATAAGTATGCAACATTTCAAGAAAATCAGGCATTTTCTTCGGTGTAAAATTAAACGTTATTCGTGATGTGGCGCGACGCGTAAATGGCCGTTGGCTTTTTTGCATATGTGTGACGCTAGATCGTGTATGACGAAAGAAATGGCAGACCTTGCATGCTTCACACCTTTTTAGTGCAACGTTAACCGTAATTTTTATAGCGCTTTGTCGTGAGAAAACTTGAATGCCATTGAATTATTTGCATAAAAATATCTTTCAAAATTATCTTTATTGTATTTTGTAGTTACTTTCTTCATAGGTTTAATAAGTAGTGCTTCTCCCCAAATATCGTGTTACAAATGAATGTTAACATAAATTAAATTAAAGTGGGTAAGCAAGCCAATTTTCACTTCAAAACCGAAAAAGAGGCCCTCGTTAGTCGGAGAAACTAATGACTTTATTTGATTAAGAAAAATGAAAATCTATTATCACATCTACTTCACGATCGCGTCCTTTGTGTAACAAAAGTTAGCCATACAAACTTTATGGGTAACCTACATAGGAATCCATAAAGTTTTGTTTTATTATTGGAAACGATTCTCTAAATAGGTATTAATAACCGATAAAATAATAAAAAATAACAGGTTACCTATCGACTTATGTCCAGAGGAATAGCCCCTGTGAGAGCGTTAGGCAATAGGCAGGTTTTGCTAATTTGATGCGCCTAATACTCGTCTTGCATCGGCCTTTTCCCGTTCTCAGCAGTAATGTACCTACCAATGCGATAGATATTAACACCACTCATAAATTATTGTCTTGTAACTTGTATTACTTTGTAATATTATGTACGTATCCAATTTTGCAATAATATTATACCGTTTCGCAGCTACGTACGCGTAGGTACTCTTAATACGCCGACAAAGCTGCTTTTTATGTCTATGGTTATTTGTAAGGCGCATAGCAAATAAAGGAAAATTGATTATTTTTCCAATTTTATGGCCCAATCACCAGCCCATCACGGTACGAGTAGGGTTGCGTTGAGTGTACCTGACTTTTTTCGCAGTCGATGACCTCCCAATGGTGCTTGTACCCGGCCGCCAAGACGCCTGTGGTGCAGGTCAAGTACTTGATGATCAACGGGACCTCGCAGAGCACGACGTCCTGACAAAAGTATAAGCTACATTACAAATAAGTACCTACATTGACTGTCTCTGGTACCTATTAAAATTATTGTTCAAGAGCAAGAGCAAGAGGTAGCTACCTCGTCTTTAAATAAGATTTCTTAGTCAAATTATAAGCATAATCTAAAAAGGCTATATAATGAATAGGTCGCTCATTGAATACAAAACGGACACATTCCAAAATAATTTGCTCCTGCATTAAAAATCTAATACGAATGGCTTCTAATTTCAAAATGCAACACTGACTCATTTTGGAATGTGTCCGTTTTGTATTCAATGAACGAGGTATACCTACGTATTTAGTTATGTCATGGAAATGGTATGGTAATAGGGTATTTGACAAGAGTGAAATTAAATTGGTTTTTCATTAACAACAGATAAACATTATAAAAATACTAGGAAAACATCAATCTTATATTCTAGTTTGCTATTTTAAGATTTTTAAATTCATAAAATCCAAGAATAAGGACGCTGTCTGATTGTGACGTCACAAGATAGTAATCCCTATAAATTCCATAGTAACGGAGCGTTTTTAATGTTTCATAAAATGAAGCTGATTTGACTTTTGTCAAATACCGTATTCGGGCTAAGGCCCGGCGGCCGGCGCGCCCACTGTCGGCACGGCATGGCAAGGTATGACTGCTAAAGTATACCTCGGCAGACTTCGGTATTGTAACGCAAACCTAAGGACACCTCTGCATAGAGCCTATTGCGGCCCTAAGCAGACCTCGGCATGCCAGAGAACTCCTCGGCATCCCTGAGAATTCTTCGGCATTCCTAGGTAGGCCGTAGGCCTCGTCATGCCTCAGGACTCCTTTGCATCCCTGAGAATTCATCGGGTTTCCTAATCGGACCTCGGCACGCCTAATAACTCCTCGGTAGAATTGCCGTCAGTGTGCGCCTGCCTGTAGGCATGTCGAAGAATCCCTTCCCATACCGTGTTGAGAGTGGGCGCCAGGCCTAAGCAGCTGTTAAATCCTTCGAGTAATTATTTGCCATTAATTATTTAGTCGAATCGTGCGTTGGTTGAATTTGCCTTAGGTCGCCAGACGGAGCTCTATTCATCACACGTTCGTTGTAATTATGCGTATGAGTGAGCAGAACACGTAAATTAGATAATTTAAACACGAATTAACAAATCTAGAAGGAATCTAAACTTCCGGCCGTCCGGCTGACGCTTCAGTAGCAGTTATATCTTCTATAATGGTTTAATGTTAACGAAGTGCCTTCTTCTTACCCGCATATGTACGTACTCGAAACCCTTGGCGCCGTCATGTGCTTGCTCGGTCATCAGAAGCACCCGCCGGCCTACTGCTACGGCCAGGGTCATTTGATCTTCTGCACAAGAGTACAAGTTATTTTATACATGAAATTTTATTCAGCACTGAGTACTTCTTAGTCATACAATAATCTAGTAAAGTCATCGCTAGGTAGTCAAAGTGTACCTATGTCAAATACCAAAGACGTTACTCACACGCCAGCGACAGCTTAAAACCAGAGCGAGTGTCAACCTTGCACCATAGAAACTTAAGTTTATTTTGCGCTAGCAACCATGACGAAAATATCCGTCGTTGGCGTTGAATCATTGGTGCAGATATAACCGTCAATTGCGTTGAAAAGGTTACTTATGATTAGTTGTTTGGGTATGTATGTTTGGGTCATATACCTACAAGAACATTTTGAACCAGTTACCAGTTATTAGAGTGGATTAAACTTTGAACTACCTCCATAATATGATTTAATTTACTAGGAATGAAGTTGGTCGAAACTACATGTACCTACCTACCCACATGGCGACCATCAGAGATCTTGCTCTTACCTTGTTCAAATATATCGAATATGTGCGCACTTTTGGTCCGCGACAGGCGTGCCTGCTTGCAGTCCTGCAGTGGCCTCATGGCCCATGCGCCGGCGTACAGCTGCGAGACCGGCACGGCGTACACGCCGGCCTGGGCGGACAGGGCACCGGGGGCGGCGCGGGCGCCGGGGGCGGCGCGGGCTCCCACGCAGAACAAGCCTGCGCGCTGTGTCACTCGCGCGGCGCGTACGCACCCCTCCCAGCGCAAGATGACGCGGGTTGTCCCGGTTTCTAAAAAGCAAACGCACTAGCAAATAGGTGGTAACACGTAGGTACCTAACGGTGGTGGTAATTAAAGCATTCTCTACCGGTCAAAGAATGGGCAAAATACAAACAAATCATTTTGTCTACACATATTATAAGTTTTAATATTTCGTTGGAAAATCCCCTATACATACATATACTCAGTATAGGTGAAAAACTTAAGTAAGTCACCTGTTCTATGTAGTTGTGTACAGTTTGCAAAAAAAACGCATAAGCGTAATTAATTATAATATAAATATTGAATAGGAGTTGTACATATTAACAACATACTGCACATTTTTTTGCACATTTCTGCACATAAATTACACAAAACTCTTTTCGTCCTCCTATATGTAGGACTTTGGCAATTACGAGGATATAGATCTTGACATGTCGATTGATTTAGGGTTTTGACTCCGTATAAATTTTTGTGTTAAATTGTTTTATGATTTTAATTATATGTAACTCTGAGGACTCGATGTAAGTACCTAATTAATGATAGTTTGACATGCTGAACAATTTATGCTGTAGGTTTCCCTACCTAGTCAATAACTAGCTACTTGAGAAAATGTCATTTAGATATTAGCAAACCATTTTATATACAGACGCCGTTCGTAAAGAAACTTTGACAGTAGTCCGGATAATAACTCTCAATCTGGGTATTCTAGTTTAATTGTACAACAGCAACGTCAGCAACATACACTTCACAAATTTATGGGCAAGAAAGGGACCTTGCACTTGACGCGTCGTGTTATGCATGTGTGCGTATATAAATTGGCTATAATTCAAAAGAGGTTGAACGAATCTTTTTTATATTTTTTATGTTTTATGCAACTTTAAGATTGACGTTTAATGTCATATTATTTTTGTGGATGATTCGTGTGAATTATGATTCATCTTCTAACATTGATGACGAACTTGCATTTAATAAAATAACAGTGAAAAGATGGTTCCAAATGAGTTATCGGTCAAGATCACACCAAGCTGTTGAAGTGGATGCGTGCCATCTTCAAGGGTCATAACGACTATGGCTGGAAGACTTTGACAACGATTCACCGATGATTCACCGTACAATGTTGCTTATAGATACATACCTACTTGACATTGGCAAAATTACGTTATTATGTAGACGCCATTTAATAAATAAATAATAATCATGATTCAAATATGCCCCTCCACGTCTGAATCTTTTGGAGATAATTCGAATAGTATCGCTGAAAAGTATCAGGATGCGTGTGGCCGAGATAGCAGAGATAAATAATGAAGTCATTTTTGTCGACGAAAAGACATTTAGATCGGACGAACTTGGTCGCAAAATACTATACATATAGACGAAAAAATTAACGGTATCTCGAAGCAAAAATATTGTCGAACAAGTCAAGTGGAAAAATCGGTCTGGGTACTTGGGGTTGGATGAGTTCTACGGGTCCAGGAGAATTGGCAGAAGTGAGTGGCAGGATGACTGGAGGTCAATATAATTATGACGATTCTAAGAGATGTTCAAAATCTCCTAGATTCGAGATATGAACTTAAAAATACGATAGGTTCTCAGAATGAGCAGCTGAAAACGCTTCAACAATATTTTGAGTTGGTGCTGTTTGCCTGCTTGATTTTGTTTATCTTCGCATCAAATCAAAATCACTAAACCAATGTTATGCGGTTTTCATGAAAACGTGTCAAAAAACGGTGGTTGGTCAGGTTTAAACATAATATAAAATTAAGGGTGAAAATAGGGGAGGTTACATTCATAATGAACGACGAAGGTAAAGCTTAAAGCTGCGCGTCCACCGCATAGGAATCGGAGCGTACGAGGCGTCGGTATTTACAAAATGCCGATAATGCTGTCCGTCCACTGGATTTGGATTTTATATCGGCAATTTCAAAGGAATCGAGTTCGTGTGTGCACGTTTTGCAGGAGGATAGTGACGAAGATATTGATGTCATGTTCTTATTGTATTGTATATGTATTTTGTAGATTATAAAGTTATTCATATCTTTCCACTAAACTAATTAAAACTTCGTCCTTCATCGTAAATGTAAATGTAGATATGCGCAAGCGTCACAAATACCTAAGTCAGAACTCGAAGCGATCGGGATCCGAATGGCGCGCTCACTGCGGAAGACGTCATCGGCAGAAATACCGGTCTTCGGCGCAGATATGCCGATCCAGTAGACGTACTTAGTACGATAAAAATCAATATTGTAAAGAGCAACAAGTCCGTCCGCTGCGTACGCTCCGATTCCGAGTTCCGTATCACTATAATAAAGAGCGAAGCAGTTTTATAATTACGTAATTACCAACCTATAGCGTGTTTCACAAATATCTACTTTTTTGTTGGCATTGAATGAAGGAGCGTTAGTACTGACCTTCCAATACATAAGTATTGGTGTTGGTGGAGAGTAGCAACCTCCCAGCATCGATCTGTTCAGCGCAAATCGGGTTCCCCGGCAGCGGGTTGGTGCGCCAAACTTCGCCTTGCCACGGCATTCTGCGACCTTATGTCAGAATAAAAAGCTTCAAATGTAAGACTGCAGCTTAGATAAGCCCAAACTGGGATTAAAAACGAGTTGTCCCATCTGTGACAACTTGACTTATTCCACATTGTCTTTTCCCTAATTGCAAACCTAATCCCGTTTATTTTCAGTTTTTATGAAACGAATGCCTAATTTTCGGCATTTGTTTCATGCATTTTCGAGCAGTGTTTGCGAGGAGTTTGAGAGGAGTTTACAAAATGAATAAAAAAATAATCGTAAATGCAGGTGCCAGCAATAAGCGGGCCTGCCGGTGAGGGACGTAGTGGAATGCGCAAGCAGAACCTGCGGCTTTCACCAATAATGGTGTGGAGGGAGAATTCCTGGGGTTTTTTTTATGATAGATGTTTTTTTAGGTGAGTTGTATTAGGTGTGTTGTTGATTTCAACCATCTACCTAGTCCTGCCATAAGTTCTGTCACTGAGATTTATTAAAATTTAAAAATAAACAACATACAAAAACATTTTTATAAATCTATGCATAAATCAAAATTTTAATAAATATAGATTTAGTAAAAAATATAATTTATGCTAAATTATTGCAAAAGGTTGATATACGGGTTTTTTGTATTTCTGTTTTGGGTTAGTTGAGCATGGTATAATAAACACGCGACGACGATGGTGCTCTTATCGATTATAGCTTTTGTAAAAGTTGTCACAGCTTGTCCAAATTTATGAAAAAAAATATGAAAAAATGAAAAATGTTTATTTTTGTTAAAATTTAGGAACATAAAATTGTGCAAGGTTGGGACCTCCTAGTAAGTAAAAGAATACCTGTGACAGGAGACCCCGCTCTTCCATAACATAATAGGGTTATAAATTTAAAATACTTTATACTTTTAAACATAAACAACATTAAGAATTAACATTTTTAAGTAGTCTACAATTTTAATCTCTAATTATGAAATATGTATGTGTGTGTGTGTGTGTGTGTGTGTGTGTGTGTGTGTGTGTGTGTGTGTGTGTGTGTGTGTGTGTGTGTGTGTGTGTGTGTGTATGTGTGTGTGTGTGTGCGTGTGTGGTGTGTGTCTGCGCGCGCGCGCGTGTGTGTGTGTGTGTGTAACTAAACAAAGATAATTGTATAATGTCAATTCAATATTCAGGACGGCTTCGATGTCTTCATAGCTCAGAGTTTTAAGCCAATCAAACACAGGGGGCCTAATATGGCTGCGTTCATCGCGTGATAAATTTTGGATAAGGCATCCGTCACGTTCTGACAGGTAAATAAGTACACGTGTCAAAAAGTGACGGATGCTTTATCCACTGTTGACACGCGATATAGACGCAGCCATACTTGGCCTGCAGTTGTCTTACAATTAAATAGTCTTAAGGGATAGATATTAATATATTTATTTATTCTATTATATACACGAGCGGAAAGGACCGGGAATTGATTACTGGCAAATTGAGAATTACTAGGGGGGAGTGGGGCTACATTGTGTTGTTGTATGACGTATTAATCAGACTTACTCCATTAAATATCGATATAAATATATTGCAAATAAACCGAAGATCTATCGCCAATCTTCATGTTTCTTTAAATCGACGATTTTGCATGATTTTTGAGAAATTGGAAATCTATCCATGTTCAATTTCTTCATAACTTGAGATTGAGAATCTTTTCAAGTCTATGCTACTCTTCAGTATGGCTTGAGAAAAGAGGATTCAACATATGAAAGAATCAAAGTAGGTACTGTCGCCTGCTGATAGATCTAACCCAACAGCGAGCCCATAAAAAAGTGTTGCATTGGATTCACATAAAAGACTAACACGCGAAAATGTCAGATAAATGTGCTGTAACAGTATGTTTTAACTATATGCTTGGATAAAAATTCAAGAAGCTGTACCTAACTGCATAGTTAACTAAAAAGATTCAGCCGAGAAAATGTCAGGCCGTATCTTTCTAAGGGGACAAAATTCCAACAAAATTGGATGGGGTAGATACCCAAAAGGTCTAACCATTGACCTTAATCCCAACTTAATCCCAAGACATTAAGATTCCTAATTGCTTGCTACTTGAAACGCAATTAAGAGTACAATGTTACGAACGAAACGTAATATGGTCCTATACTCGACATTTTCAAAGCGATTTTACAACCGGTTTTTATTATTTTCTCTTGGGAAGCATTGTATGGAGTGTGCGTGCTTGCGTGCGTGTGTATATGTGTGTTTTGAGTTTCTAAATAGGTACTTACATTGCCTGGTCGGCTCCCCGTTGGAGAGCGCGTCCCCGCGCAGCACGGCGTCCAGCTTGATGGCTTGTCCAAAGTGCAGGAACCGCTCGGAGCGAGCTGCGCCGGCGGCACTCTTGGCGTCCGACCACACGTCAGATAGCGCGCGGCGCGCGAGCATCGGCTGGAGATATATTCAATTTTAAGTAACTCCGGCCTCTACAAGAATAGAAGCGGCCGATTTATATCACAAGCAGCTGGATAATACGAGCGATTACCTAGATCTTTCACCGTCAAAAAAATATAAACGAAAAGCAAAAAAAAACAGTGTAAGAGAATACAGCTGGTATTTGAACTGACCGCTTTGTCACAGTGCTCTAGATACACGTCTTGGATGAGCATGTCGAGGGTACGCTGGCGCTTCTGCGCAAACGTTGGCGTCTGGAACGCTGCCTTTTCCCCATTCATCAGTTTCACCTGTACACAAACCATACACTTTGGGGTGACTAAATAATAACATATCTTACGAGAGCTAAATATTACACTTATACCGGTCTCAAATTTACCTACTTTTAACCACCCTTTTAACAGCGGATGACTCGTGGTCACACCAGTTTGTCACCCCAGTGCTATTCGCTTTAGTCGGTTATTCGTCAGAAATAATTTTTATTCCGCAAAAGTAGGTAGGTTAGGTTCGTTAGGTATCTTAAGATGCCCGAAGGGCAAATCGCTCAGAAATAGGAGCCCTGCCATAGGCAGGGCTCCGTCGAAAGGCACTGGGGTGACAAACTGGGGTGACCACGAGTCTGCACCCAATTAGATTGCACTGAAATGACGTTTTAAAATAAATATAATAATAATATTATTAAACAGGATTTCAAAATTGTGGGAAAAGCGTCTACATAATTGCTTTTCTACCAAGTAAGCTAATTTCGGTTAAATCTCGCAATCGTCACAAAAGCCTCAGAGACTGAATTAAAGTTTTGACCGAGGTTAATTGATACCGTTTGATACAGTAGGGACTATGCATAGATTTTGAAATCACATTTCTCAACAAAATATGAAAATTCCGTAAAAGAGAATACCGAAAGTTAAATTAAAATGAAAACCGGCCAATAAATACGGACGATACAAGCATTTTTAACTGCTAAATAGACGGCGATTGGACAGTGAGATCTACGTATATGCACAGTGACGTCATGTAACAGGTCGGTCATATAAACTCCATTTTAAATTCTGTTTTGCTAAAAAGAGATAGAAACAAATCTTTTTTGGCATAGATATCTTGGTTATTTTTATAGCTAGGTATTCAAAAAAAATATTTTCTCAAATGTTTGTTACATGAATTCGTTTTTAATAAAGGTGTGGAAAAAATATATGAATATTCCCTCCCCCAACACATACAACCAAGATTCCATAAGTGCCATGGATATGGTTGAAACCTGGACTATAATATAGGGCGGGTGACTTATTTTTTGAAGTCCCCACTCGAGCAGCACTATGAATAATATTATATAGCACTTTGAACCTTATTTAATCAGCCAACGAATTGAATCTGAGCGGGAATCTGGACATTATTTTCTACCGTATTGCCTAAAGCACTCGCAATTAAAATCGACTTCAAAGCGGAACAATAAGTAGTTTACATTTTTTATGCAGACAAACCTTCGATTTTGAAAATGAAAACAATTGCGAATGCGAGTGCGTTAGGCAATAGCCCCTCCGGTCACTTGCAAATGTCACCAAATACAGTCGCCATCAGATATATGATAGCGGTCAAGGTACTCAAATATTTCGGAGCAGTATTAAATTTCAATATATTAATTACGCTAGATAAGGTCTATAATATCGGCCCATATAATTCGTCATAAATTTAGGAGCAACGACTTTTCAATAAATTCGTAACATACAATTAGGTAAAGATATCGGAACTTACAGAAGTCAAAAATATCGAAGCAGCCAGGATGATCATAAAGATCGGAATATTTATGGAAAATATACCTTAAGTCTGTGTCACATAGTTCATATTTGAATTCGTTACTACACTCATGGACCAAATTACCGGAACATGCGAAAATATAATAATAGGCTGAGTTTGCAGCATATTAATCATGCGTGTCTGAAACCTTATTTTAATGGGTCCACCGTAAAGTATTATGTATGAACTATGTGACACAGACTTAAGGTATATTTTCCATACATGTTCCGATTTTTATGATCATCCTGGCTGCTTCGATATTTTTGACTTCTGTAAGTTCCGATATCTTTACCTAATTGTATGTTACGAATTTATTGAAAAGTCGTTGCTCCTAAATTTATGACGAATTATATGGGCCGATATTATAGACCTTATCTAGCGTAATTAATATATTGAAATTTAATGCTGCTCCGAAATATTTGAGTACCTTGACCGCTACCATATATCTGATGGCGACTGTACAAAGAGTCAATAATGTCACATATTTTGGCATGAAAATTGATGAAAATTTTCTTTTGTGGAACAGTGCATAATATGTAAACTTTGTTTTTGTTATAATACATAAATAACTAATCCACGCACGGTTGCACGCTTTCCCTTCTCGTAATTTGTGATCCCTGTTGGATCCCTCTACTCTTCGGGTGGCTGTCTGCATCTTGGTCATGAATATCTTGGTATACCTATTCAGCATTGTCTATTTGCCACCTAATTGTTGGCCGTATTTTTAGGCACAAGACCTGACGGCTTTACTTTGGTTCCATAGCTAAGCTATAGGTAGTTATGGTTATGATTTTCACTCGAGAAATCTTCCAATGTCATTTTCCCCAGTTTTACAATATTTTCCTGTGTAGTGGCGTAGACAGGTCGGCCTGGGTGAGGGTTATCTTCAATGCTATGCCTTCGTTTGTTTAACTAAACTTGACCATTTTTGGATTGTGGTAAGGAAGGAGCAGATTCACCGTAATCCTTTTCTTGGCTTTGTTAAGGATTATGGCCGCTCAAATTTTACCAGCATCGTAAAATCTCCTTGAGTAATTTTTACTGAATAAAGACGACTTTATCCAGTAAAAAGGTTCCTGATAACTTTGTGTGGCATGAGGGCAGATAGTGTTTGTGATATAATTTTTTGTAGTTGTTATTGGAACTCTAACATAAAGTCGTTATGCACAATATGGCGTAATAAGATCAGAAATCATGGCAATACGTTACCTTGCGTTAATTACGGTATTTATGACTTTTACGAGCAAGTGTGGTAAAAACTATTTAATATCTAACCTAATAATATTTCAACCTTTGGTATGCCGAAAGGCCTTTCATGCTTGTTCCCGTCACCTGCCGGACAATAATTAAAATTACTTAACTATGATGCATGAGATTAAGGTCTTTATCTGTTCCAAATTTCAGTTTGATTAAATCGAACTTTAATCGATAGTTCTAAATCCAAATTGAATACTGTTCGTCACTATAGTCACGTAATAATAGACATATCGTATAATCTGTGCCGCTGTCAGCCATTGTGTCAGCCGCACCAAGAGTGAGAGAAACTTGAAATAAATTGAACTTTGATGAGGGTTATTGAGCTCACCAGCAAGAAGTCCCGGAAGAGCTGTAAGTCGGTGAAGACGGGCGGGCAGGGCAGCGAGGGCCCGAAGGGCGGCACGCCCTCGTCGCTGAGCACGCTCAGCTTGTATCCGCCCGGTGCCTCCGACACAACCGCGAACACGTCTGCTCTCTATAGGACCACTATTGGCACACGTCTCACAATGCAATGCTCTTAACATTCACTGATTTCGGGAACCGAATTTGCATTAGTAGGCTATTCTTTCCATTAAACTTATGAATCTTATGATCTTTATAATAGAAGAGAGAGAGTAGATTAGATAGATTTTTGTTATGTAACTTACTATTTATAAGGTCAATATGTGTAATTCATTTATCTTCGTCATTTATCTTGATACCTACAGTAGTGTAGCTAGGTAGGTACTTCGCACAGTGTATAGTAGTTTCAATTACAATTTTAATAAACTCTTCAGTTATACATATATAATAAAGTCAACACCAATTCAGGAATATTGTGTAATAATCTAACTCGAGCAATAAATTATCCCGATTTAGAAGTTAAGACTGCACCGAGCAAACGTCTCGAGCGTCCAGTGGCGCCCTAAGCTCATTACTGTTATTGTGTTTTCTAATTAACTAAAGAATTTCCTTGCAATCAGACGATAAGTTTTTGTAGTGCAAGTAAAAATACAATTTATGGGATACGTAACAAACTTTAATAACAATTACCCTTTGAGTATTCAGCTTAGCGTGAAAAGGTGGCCACTTTTTTCCGTTAAGTTGATAACTCGAAGGTGTGTTAATAGTTCAGTTCGGGCCGGCAAACAAGTTTCTCGTGGGTCTTACAACGCTATAAGTACCTTGCACCTAAGCTCCTGCTAGTGAATTGATTGAACGTTAAACGTTAAAGGATACGAGTGAAGTGGCTCTTGACGCTGGCCGGGGTGAAGGTGTCATGCGCCGACGCGTCCGTGAAGATGATGTTGATGATGTCGTTGCCGATGTGGCGCTTGCGCTCGAGCTGGGACACAAATCATAGTTTTAGCATATTTAGACATTTTTAATTGGTATCCCATCATTTTATCGAATTTTAATTCATCGATGGTAAATATTATTTCATTAAACGCCATTTTCTGCTGAAACCATGCTGAAACATTAATTACGTAGATAAGTTGTTAGTTAAGATTAAAATTGCGAATGCTAAAAAATTAACTCATGCGGCCAGAAATTCCTTTCGATGAAATGAAAATTCTGAGTATGAATCGTATGATACGTTCGTGGGAAGGTGTTTCGATAAGAGCTGGAGGGACAAAAAAATGGGTTATCATGACTACCGATGTCGTTCTTTACATTTCGTAACACCATAATAATCGGACCTTTTTTAGGGTACCTACCGGAACAACGATTCACTAAATGTACGACGAAAAGTATGGGCTGCACCTAATTTAATAATCGCTCCGAAAGTAGCCTAAATTGTCCCCCCCCCCCCCCCCCCTTATCTCTGATCTCTGAAACCGTAAGTCAGAAAAATATTAAAAAATATAAAGGCAGCGCTTAATAAATACAATAAAAAATATTCTCAGCATGATCCGACATATCGTTTTCGAGTTATAGCCGAAAAACTACGTTCACACTTGAGACATGACGACGGACCGGACTACGTGGCATCGTACAGGACATGTTGCTACATGTGGACGATCTAGGGGTTGTGCTGACACGGTTACAAACCGTGTACGATGAAATGTGACAAGTGTAGACATAATAATATGGTGTCGAACAACACTGCGTGGCTACAAGAGGTGGCAAGGTGAGCAGGAAAGGGACCTATCGCGTCCGGAACACGTCTCGAGGTGATCCACTCCTACCCCGTGTCTGTATCTGTATCATCTGGCGTGTCATCCGGCCGTTTATACTGTGTCCAGCAGTTTCTTCCAGTCTTCGGAACGGATTGAACTGTACTGCAGCGTGTGACAATTACTCGCGTTACAAAAACACGTCCACATTACCGTACTGACACGTGTTTATGATACGGCCACGGAACCCGCCTTAATGTTCTTTTGAGATAAATTTTTGTGTTTGTAACACTTACCATGGTCCGACATGCACTAACCCATTTTTTTAAAGAAATTAAATTATTGTTTGTGAGATCTATTGAAAGCTTCGACATAAAATGTTGTTAATTAACGGCGTGCGGTGATCTCAAGCAGACAGTCCGAAGACTCACGGCAGAATCCGCTATACATTTGCCGCTGTTGGTCTGTGGTGCCCTTAAGCCTGAAGCAAACGCGACCTTAATAAGCATAAACACTCCCAGACCTTAATAGGGTAGGTTTGGTTACAAACCAGAAGGTTCTTCTAGGATATGACGGGGATAATAGAACTGACCTGTTGCTTGTTGTTGGTTGAATAGGGCAGCATTGTGGACACGTGGAACATGATCTCGTGGCCCAGGTGCACAGTGAACACCGACTGAAGCCCCGTCATGTCACCTGCGCAACGTGCACAATAAATCGTCACTTAGTATTAATTTGTATATCAAAGTAGTGGACTAAATTCAGCTCTAATTTTATTATTTAATGTTTCTTAAACTAAAATAAACAAATAAGAGGGTGGTAACGCTAATGTAAACGGTCCCTACATTAAAATAACAGCCCGCGATAAAAAGGTCCTCGTCCCTACCTACGATGGAGTAAACTACGAGTATACAGTGTGTTACCAGCACCCTGGCTTTTTTTAAAGTACGTTAAAATAACGTATATCTGTAACGTAACTATGACATTAATTTAATAAATAAATAATTTTTCAGGCTTTGATAACTTTCTAACAAAATTTTAATTGCCAGCAATGTAAAGCACAGCAATCTGACAAGTGTAAATGACAGTCGACGGATACTTTGATTATTATGATCTGCCCCCGTACCACGACATGCCTTGTACCAAGCAACAGCGATAGTAATAACGATGAACACGCAGCACATGCACTACATTAAAAATGGATAGTATCTAAGACAATTAATTGTGAAGTTATTTTAATTATTGTTTAATTGATAATACTTGTAAACAATTGCTAAAGCAACATATTATCGGCAGTTTTAATAAATGCCCGCATGCCGGTAACACACTGTATAAGAAAGATGACTTAGCGCCTTCGCTTTCACCTTCGTACCTACATAAATTAAATATTGTAATTGTAATTATCTTTGTGCGATTAAGAGTAGGTATACTAATATGTGCATTAACATAACGTGGAGTCATTAGTAAACGATGTGTCAATTCTACTAATACTTAATAGTGATCGATCAAGAATATAATTACCATTAACATCCAATCCGCCTCGGAATCGAGTCCAGCCTTTAAGTCGAACTGGGTTGCCTAAAAGCTCCAAAAATTTATTCCATTTCTCGTCACCGAACTCTGAAATAGGTATATATTAATATTAGAAATTTATTTTAGGGTTCCATACCAAAAACTGAAAAATGGAACCTACTGAAATGACATTATTGTTCATCTGACTGTTTTCCTATCTTCTATCTTTCTTGCTCCTGGCCCTTTCGCATTGAGTTCAATCCTCCAAGATCTTTCGTACCTTCTCTTCTACACTGTTCTGTTCGAATGTGCCGGATTTATTTGAGATCGTTGGGTTGGTGGGTGGGTCAAAGATTCAACCAAAAACAAGCGAAAAATGTGTCATGTTTACAGTAAAACTATCGAGGATTTTATTTCTAACTGTGTTTTCACTTTTAACAGTCTCAAGGAAGGAAATATGACCAAGTTTAATATATCCAAAGAACAAACATACAGGCGTTATGGTTATTAAGATCCCGAATCCAAATCACGGAACACTACAGACTTTATCATATGTGGCTTCTTAATTCACTCGGATATAATGTCTGTACCAAAGATGTTCATCCATTTTTTTTTAATTTAAATTTCTATTTTTTTCCTTAACTGAGCACGGGTTTTCAATAACATATAATAATATTTTTAAATAACTAAAAAAAATACGAAGTATAAATCTAATATTTCGTAAAATTACGCGTGATAATCTAATCTTTTAATCTCTTGAGCTTTATTCACTTTAATTTGGTAATTTCAGCACTTCCGAAGCACACACGATGCCATTTTATTTATTTTCGTTCCACCTCGGCTCACGTAAGTTTCGTCGCCATGTTTCGTGTGAACTGAGAGCGAGGGTCGTCATTTCGGTCTTTTATTTACATATTTTATTTTTTATACAACAAACAACTAACATACTATACATTTATATTACCGCCAAGCTACGTTTATGTTATTACTTATTACGTTTGATGGCGAGACACTCTCAATTTTTATACAACGTAGCCTATTAAATAAGTTGTGTTTCATAATAACATCAACGAGTGTTTTAATGCCTAATTATGTACGGTTACATACACTACTTTATCTACCCACATATCATAAGCCTGCATGATGCATTCAGGAGCCGCATATTATGACCGGCATCGCGGCGTTGATCAGGGCCACTAACAGTAGGTAATTATTATGACGTCAGTTGCTTTGTCATGGATATCAGGAGGCGTCGCCGAAATATCTATATCATCTTGATCTCTCATTTTATGATTTAAATTTAACAAATTGAACATTGTTTTTAATACTCTTGCTTGTAATATCTGCGCCGGATCAGAATAATGATACTGCGGCTCAGTGTAGTAGGAATATTAGCTGTTTTCCAACAGACAAAGATAATCGTTATTGAAGTCTATTTTCAGTTAGTTATTCCCTACCACTGTATTGGTAGCACCGGTTCTTTATGGCACAATATATAATAGACCTTGTTGGCTGAAACTAATTCAGAGAGAACAATAAAGCTTTGTTTACAAATACATTTTTGTAGTTTTTTACGCTCGTTAACTCGCGATCAAGTATCTTCATGTTAACCTAATTTTATCATGTTTCTTTAAAAATATGTGAGAATAATCATTCAACAACGCATGTCGCATAAGACCTTGCTCAGGTACTCAATTAGCTTATCCAGGAGTAAGTAATTAACGTAGATAAATACATGTCTAACTGAGAACGTTAGATAATGTTAAATGTCCCTGGGAATCCGTAATAACGCTTGTCCTAACGCTTTGTTCGTCTGTATGAATGAGTGTCCTAAACTGGTTTTCAGCTGAGCCAGACTAAGTTTTAAGCGTTCCAAAAATACCTGCGGTTAGGTGTTCGAATATAGACCCGGTTAACTAAACTTGTAATACACTACATGAATAAATAAATAGTTGGTTGCAGGTACGGTACCATTGGAGAGCATTTCGTCATCACTTTTCTGTCCGGGTTTCATGAAGATGACTCCAAACTTGAAGTTCACGGAGCCTTCTTGTTCCTCCAGGATCAACAGATCTTTCTGCAGTTCGGCGCAGGGCACCTACAAGAAAAAAACATTATATAAGTATTATTACAACCATCATTATAATCACGACATAGTATAAAACAAAGTCGCTTCCCGCTGTCTGTCTGTCCCTATGTATTCTTAGATCTTTAAAACTACGCAACGGATTTTAATGCGGTTTTTTAATAGATGAATGATTCAAGAGGAAGGTTTTTATGTAGATATAATAAATTTTGTTTTATGTACAGAAAACTCATATACTTAAACCGAAGCGAAGCAAGGGCGGGTCGCTTTAATATAATACATAGTTTTTGAAAAATCTGAAAAATCCTGATTCAAAGATAATCACACTAATATTATAAAGTCGAAAATTTGTGTGTGAGTGTATATGTTTGTTACTCCTTCACGCTGCAAAGGGTGAACGGATTTGGATTAAATTTGGAATGGAGATAGCTTATACACTGGATTAACGCCCAGGCTACTTTTTATCCCGAAAAATTTAAAAATTCCCGAGGGAGTAACGATAATCGAAATCTACGCGGACGAAGTCGTGGGGCAGACTCTAGTTATTTATATTTCACGCGAAAAATAAAATTAAGTTGTCAAATTTTACAGTTCTGGAAAAAATATCAAAAAAAAAACATGGAAAATAAAGTTCATAACAAAATGAGTACCTATTTTATTTCTGTTTGGGATTGTTTTCATGGCGCATGGTTCTTTCGATGGCCGCCCGTGTAAAATTCGTTTATATCCCGACGTTTATATCTTTCAGCGTGGCTCAGCATTGCCAAAGTACTCTCGCATTACGATTTTGACCCAGTGACTGAGTGGTCAAAAAGTTGGGACGCGTCCATGGCGGGTAAACTGGGCTCTGAAATTGTCCCAGGAACTAGAATTAAGGGCACTGAACTCCCAAGGCAAGACTGGTGCCACCTTAATCATTAATGAATGATGTAACGCTCAAGACATGGACGGTGCGCCCAATATAAACACAGTCTCGTGTAGGAGGTAGCCAGATTGTAGGTGGTTTTCGTCGCAACCCTAATGAATAGTGGGTAACGCAGCTCGTAAACGTTGTTCAAAAAAAAAAGATCGAAAAAAATATAAATGTTGAAAAGTTTTACCGCAGGAAGTATCTTCAGAGACAAATTTCATCTCATATTGTATATTGTACTAAATTTAGTCTAACTTAAAAAAGGGGTTATAATTGCCAATATAAAAAAAAACCGTCACGGTTTTTTTATTTTTGGCAATGTTGCGTTCGGCGCTCGAGGTCAAAAATTTGGATTATTCATTGGGCCAACAACATAAACAAGTCTGCAGAACTACCGGACTTGACGCAAACTAGCCCGTACTTTCATTCGCCTTATTATTTCCATTCATTTACTGGAGTATAAAGATGATTTTGAAATACCTATTTATTTATATGCCCCACTTATCATAGTTCGTCGACTTTATATTTTTCCTTTAACTTAATATGGGGAAAAATAAAGTTGCTTTTCTTCCTAGGGACCTAATTTCGTTTATGCTAAGACTAAAACTGAGTCTTAGGGCCGGTTTTATAAAGGCCCGTTAGTAAATACGTCAGATCAAATTTTAATAACTGATCTTTATAAAGCCCAGCCTTAGTAGAGTTCTAGTCACCGGTAGTCACTACGAACTACCAGTCAGTAAGTAGCTATCCGCCATTTCGGTGAGCTTGACTCACTGGATGAGATTTAAAACTCGACGTCTAGTTTTATAGTGTCTCTTTTCTCCTAAGAATTAACAACGTGCATATAAAAATAGTCTTATTTAAAGTTCAGTCCAAGTTTGATTAAGAACGATGTCGGTTCTAAATAACCCAGAATTGATCACCTTAAGGGGACTTAAAACAAAATTATCAAATATAACAGGCACTTCGCAAAAAAAACCACCTTAATTTATTTCAAGTGAAGTTGCCGATTAAAGAACTTGTGAATGATGTAAACAAAGCGCCATATGTATATGGTCTATGGTTTTATGAGTTTTCTAGTAATGGGAAAAGTAGACTAACACTAAAAATCGCTTATTTAAAAAAAAAAATCAGAATCGCCAGTTTCGATTGAGACAGACATGTCACCAATAAGTATATTCCGTTACTTACAAAAAGTTCCGGTATACAATCCGTAGCCCTGTCAATAATGCCGTCTTAAGCTTTTAATGTTGATTTCTAACCGATCAAAATTAAAATCGTTTCAACACACTGCTTCTCGTTACAGTCGTTATTTGGCAACACTTGTCAGCCATCACAATAGACAATTGCACGCTTGCAACGAAACAAATATGTCATTGCAATATGTCGGTATAACCTCAACTGCAAAATAGGAGGTCTACGTAAGTGATTATTTACTCAGTGGTCTATGACTGGCTGTCATTCTGAAAACATCTGTCCAATTATTTAATTTTTTGTAAATTATTTTATCGTTGATTTTGGTCCACAAATCCAGGGCGGTTTTGTGGGGCAACATGTAACATTGATGAAGAACTTGCATTGAATAAAATAACAATGAAAAGATGGTTCCAAATGAGTTAGCGGTCAAGATCACACCAAGCCATTGAACAAAGTGGTTGCTCGCCATCTTCAAGGGGCACGACCACAGATTAAGTAAGAGTTACTACGTAACAGATATTTATCTGAGCGAGGTACGTCCGATAATCACCGCCTGACGGAACATAGTTGCCGATGCTAATACATCAAGGATGCCCGCGCGCGGCGATGTCAACTCTCTCGACCGGTTTTTGAGTGTCGAGTCGAGACATGGTCGAGACACGTCAAGCGAGATGCAAGTAGGCGAGTAGTACACTCTTACTTAATCTGTGGTAGTAGGTACATTCTAGTCATTACGTCAAGTTCGGTTAGATGTGTGTGGTGTGTTGTTGTTTCTTTGAATTCTTTTGGTGAATGTATAATTAAAAAAAATTACTCATTATTGCTGTGTGAGTGGGTGTTTACACAAGAGAACCAAAAATAATAAAAAGGAAACGTTTTTCTCTTTGCCGGTGAACGAGGAAAGGTCAGTAGTTGCAATTTATTTTTATTTATATAAGATGATATACCTAAGTATATTGAAGTGATCAATCAACACGAAACAGTGTTCATCAAGTTAGAAATATTGAATTATCTAAATTCGGGGTCAATAGAAATGATAAAATTATTTGTTTACAAACAAATCAGTACTGTTTGACGGGCGCCTGTCGTATCGCATAACGTTTTTTGTCCTAAAAATGTTTGGCCGAGAATGTTTGGCATACTGTTGAATGGCATACTACTCGTTTGTCCTAATATTTTTTGCGCATACTCATTTAACGTCCTAAAGCAAGTTTGTCCTAATATTGATAACTCTAAAGTCTAATTACCTAAAGCATAATATTCCTAACATGAATTGTCCTAATAATTATTTTGCCTATTATTAAACTGGCTACAATTACAGCACCTAAACTAAACTATGGTAGGCGTGAAGTCAGAATCGTTACGTATTCTACCTTCAGGCAGGTTAGATTTCGGTTAGGTTAGGTACGACGACGAGCGAAGCGAGGAGGAGTGTTAGATAGAACTGTGACCCTAACAAGCGAGAGATTTTAGCACATTAAATATTAGGAATATTACAATTATGCACATCAATCATTCGACAGTTGAATCTTAGCCACATCAAACGATAGGACAAATAATATTTAGGACAAACGATAATAGGAGCAACAATTTCGGACAGTCAAAAATATGCGGAACAAAGTGTATGCCACTCGTTATTAGGACAAAAGACGTTATGCGACACAACGATAGGACTAATAATTGTATGCCATTCGATATAGACCCCTGTTTGACACATAACCTCAATATTTCTGCAAACGAGTTTTGATTCGAAAAAACCTATAGTCAGTGTTCGGAATTTTCACGGCAAAACAAAAGACTGTCGCAAATTTACTAGGGTATAAAATAATTTTTCATCGATATCGAGAATTACTATGGAATATTTTATAATTTAAAATAATATGCAAAAAAAAAACAGTAATTCACAGATTATTCAGTGTAAAAGTTATTATTTAAGCCTTAACGACATCTTGTTTTTAATGAAAATATTGAATAACCCGTCCTTTTGCCTTTGCCGAATTTGAGTAGTAAAGAGGTGAAATATAGCGACTATACCACCTCATTGACAATAACAGACACTTAAAATGAAAAAACTCTATATTGAGACATTAAACGTCACTTCATTGATATGACAGTGCTCAAATACGAACTGTCTAGATATTATTTGTAAAACGCTTGAAAACGGACGCGTTTGTTACGTAATATTTTAGTAGTGTACTTTTTCAGTAAAGTAAAAATGAGTAAAGTGCAAGATTGGCTCAAAACGTGTCTAACCAAATACCCTGAATTTGTACATAATGAAGTGACATCTACTATATACTGCTCTACGTGCGATATTAATCTAAAAATAAAAAAATGCAATATTCAATCTCATCTAAAAAGCGATCGCCACAACAACCGTACTGGAGGACCACATTCCAAACATCAATTTTATTACGATTTAATTATTTTTCTGATTTCCTGCAACATACCCTGGTCAACGGTTAACAACACTAACTTTCGAAATTTCTTTAATAAATACTTATGCTGCGACTGCACAAAAGCATCTCTACCGGACGAATCTTTATTGAGGAAAGTTTATTTAAATGTTGTATACAAAAACACCATTCAGAGTATAAGGGAAATAAATATTAACAATTACTTGTGGGTTTAGTGTGGTCCACATATGTATGGAAAAAAAAATAATTGATTTTTACCTTCTCCACAACACTCTTTTTGTTTGTATAACTGTAAATAATGTCTGTACCAAAAATCAGCCAATTCCAAGCATGTTTAGAGGTCGCGACAAATTAAATGATTGAAATAAATAACAAAATTACCAAATACTTTTACAAATAATTTTGATCACTGCCGACAACGATTTGTTTGATACCCCATATCTCCGTACGCTACGCCAAGACATGAAAGCATACTACAACAATGCAGTCGAAATTCAGCAGCCAAGAGACGACTACCTTGAGCTGCTGAATCTTAGTCGCATTTTCCTTGGAGTGACAGACAGCACCGCTGAAATTAAGTTTCGTGCTCCTGGTGCCCTTCATCAAGCTCGGTGGATGGCCAAAGCAATCTATTGCCTGAAAATATATCTTTTTCACGGTCAATTCACTCTCACTGCAGCGGAAAAACGATCCATAACAGAATTGTGCTTATTTGTAAGTCTCGTTTATGGCCGATTTTGGAATGAGGCTCCAATGGCAGAAAGAGCTCCTTTGAATGACGCAACACTTCTAGCACTAATCAAAGATTACCCAAATCGCAAGATTAGTGATACTGCGATGAAAGCCTTTCTTCGCCATTTGTGGTATTTTTCGGAACATCTAATAGGACTTTCTCTATTTGATCCCAGGGTAAGTATTGAGTCCAAAAGAGAAATGGTTAAAATATGCAAAAACCACCTAGACGAAAGGCTTTGAAAAGACTAGATAGCAAAACTTTTGACCCAGAACAGCCTTTACAGTCTTTTTTTACACAGCGGACTGCGGCCTTGTTTGACTTATTAATTTTTGAGGGACGCGAGAAATCAGTAGGTTTTTTGGAAAAAGATCCTTGACAATGGGCCACTGATGAAATTTACACCCAAATGGCGGAGAAAGCTAGACAAATAAAGGTCGTAAATGACTGTGCAGAGCGTGGGATAGCATTAATTACGCAATTCAATTCTTCTATCACAAAAGATGAACAGCAGAAACAATATCTCTTGCGTGTGGTTGATCTTCACAGAAAAAAGTTTCCTGTGGCTTCAAAATCCAGTGTTATGTCAATGTCTTTCGAAGATAGTGATTGAAAATATATGTACTGGGTATAATTTCGTTACATTTTAATACGATTTATGTTAGTTACTTAAATAAATATAAAAAAACTACATTACTTACTTCAATAATAAATATATATAAGCCAAGTTGCATTTTTTTCCTAGTATTGTCCCTTTTACAGAAGTAGCAAATCGTCGCGATCTCTAAATATTACTTGTTTTAGCTGAAAATGGGCTCGAGTGTTCCTGGGACCCTAAGGAACAAGAAGAAGCTTGTGGAAGACCAACTTTGTAAATATTTTTTTTTGGACCATTCTAGGGTATCTGTAGACGAAACACCAGATTTTATGGGAAAATGTGTGACAAACGTGGTGATCAGATCTTTGCAAAAACAATTTTCTCAACAATTTTATCTCTTGGGGTCTAAGGTTTTAGATAAAGTCAATGGAGAAGCAGTAGCTAAGTTAATAAAAAACCAATTTCAATTTTTGTTTCAAGAATCTTTTCAAAATAACGTAAATAATGTTCTTCTACTTGGCACTGATAGTGCCGCTTATATGCTGAAAGCTGGTCATATTTTAAAAACAACATTTCCACGCATGAAACACATAACATGTTTAGCACATGGTCTGCATCGAGTGGCGGAAGAGGTGCGAGATAACTTTAAAAATGTAGACATGTTGATCTCTAATGTAAAAAAGATTTTCTTGAAATCTCCTGAACGTGTACGACTTTTTAAGGAAAAATACCCTTCCATTCCTTTACCACCTGAGCCCATAATCACCAGGTGGGGTACTTGGATAAATGCAGCGGTCTATTATGCTCAATACTATGAGCAAATACGAGACATCTTCTCCATACTTGCTAATGAATCGTTAGCCATAAGAACAGCAAAAAAATGTTTCCGAAAGAGAAAACTACCACAAGAACTACATTTCATTCGGGACTACTACGAAGTTATAGCCTCTGCAATAAAACAATTGGAATGTTCGACTTTGTCCCTTACGGAATCTTTCCTAATATTGGACACCGTTCGTTGCTACTTAAATTGGAGCGAACTTTTACCGGTGATGCGGAAATTTGAAGCTGTTTTAGACCGAAATCCTGATTACGACAATTTACGAGAAATAGCAGAAAATCTTACTAAACCTGAACAACAAACCGCCTACAATGAATTTTACAAATTTGCCCCTTTGACGTCGAGTGAAGTGGAACGATCATTCAGTGTACATAAATGGCTTTATAGTGATAAACGGAACCGTTTACTCCCAGAGAACGTCGAAAAATTAATGACTATATACTCTTACCACTATCAGAAACCAAATAAAATGGCATGTGCTGCTGTGTGTACTGATGTAGATTTTGAAGAAGAAATTGAATCTATTTCGATATAACTTTACACAAACCTAATGTATTTTATAATATATTTATGTTTATTTGGTGGACCATTATTTATTTTACTATCGATATCGATGAAAAATTATTTCTTACCCTAGTAAATTTGCGACAGTCTTTTGTTTTGCCGTGAAAATTCCGAACACTGCCTATAGTTAATACTTAGTTATTTAATCTTAAACAGAATGTAAAAGTAACAATCAAGCGTGTACATCATTAAATATATCTTCCGCGATGTCCAAAAGTACGTGACTATGGTAAATAGGTCCGTTTGGTTTTGTTTACATCTTTTATTATTTCTATTGACCCCGACTTTACCTACTTTACTTATTATAAACATACGAGTAGGTTTAACATAGGAATATGTATATTTTTTTTGTAATAAAATACGTAACAATTTTATACTGGTGTCCGTTATTTTTTTAAAGTTGAATCATATGTAAAACCTGTGTAAAACAATAAAAAATAACAAATAAATATTATATTTTGATTATTCATGTAACTGTTTTTCTCATAATGTGTACCTGTTAATTTATATTAATATTTTCGATGGGTTGACAACCCTACCGTTCGAGCTAGCAAACGTAGGTAGGTACAACTATACGTTCGCAGTAAACTACGAAAAATGAACTTTCAATAGGAGTTAATATGGTTTATTTAGGCGCGTTCGGCCAGCATTATACATATATTTTATATGTATTCAATACTTTTACGTGTTGATCGGACCTACTTTGTCGCTTTGTATAGAAGTGAAATATGCCTGGCACGACTATGACTGGGACTTCGACGACAGGACAGGATTCACCGTACAACGTTGCTTATATATACTTGACATTGGCAAAATTACGTTATTATGTAGACGCCATTAAATAAATAAATAATAATAATAACTGCAAAATAATTTCAAACTTTTACTAAAAAATCTAATTTTAAGTGATATACTCGTAATATTGTTCAATTAGGATTAGAATAACAAGTGGTGAAATAACATAATTATGGATTTAGTAGTGATACCTAAATTGTAGTGACCGACCGAAACATGTTATTTTGCCGAAACCGAAACCGAAGGTTCGGTTTCATTGTAGTTTCGGCCGAAACCGAAACCGAAACCGAACCTTTTATAAAAAAAAAAGTCCTTAAAAAGTCGAAAAAATGTAAGTAAGCCCGTTTTTTTCTAAAATTAATTTCTCGCCGACCTATATAAAAATCAAATCAAATCATCATTTATTTCATGTAACATGACACATAAACATTATTAAGATTATTTAAGAGGCACGCAGAGGTAAGCATTATATTACCATTTAATAACGCTGGTGGGAGCATGCAATCCCTCACAGTGTGACATAATAGCACAGTCAGGCCTATCATCTATCATTCTTAGAATGGTATTGGGACTGTCCCGCACCCGGCGCACCAGGGATGCAGCGCGCCCGCGCATGGTTGCATAAAAACATTCAACGCGAGCCTCCGCAAACATCCCGGAAGCGCTACAGAAACGAGGCAGTCCCACTATCACCCGGAACGCGTTATTATATTGGACTCGAAGGGCCCTATAGGCCCGTTGCGAATAATACACCCAGAGGCTACAGGTATACAGTGACGTACAGAAGGCTCTAAACAGGGTAACCTTGACCTCCCTGGAGCACCCTGTAAACCTTCGAGCTATCATATTCGCCCGCACCGATAGGGCCCTCCGCTCCCGTTCGATGTCCCTGTCGTCCTTGAGATCGACCGCCACCACATGACCTAGATATTTGTAATGGTCGACTCTGTCTATTGGGCTGCCATTAAGGTAAATTGCAGGGACCTCCGACGTTTTGTTGCTATGGATCTCAAAGACCATATACTGGCTCTTTTTCTCATTATATTTAAGACCATGGTTAAGTGCGTAGGTCTCACACACTTTGAGCAACCGACGCATTCCACAGACCGACGCGCTCAGCAGCACCATGTCATCAGCATAACTTATGTTATTCACACATACACCGCCCACGTGACACCCGACGTGAATGCTGCTGAGCACCTCGATTAGTTCGTTCACGTACAGGTTAAACAGGTTACCTATCTGAACCACTAAAAATGTTAGTCCGAATTTCGTTTCGACAAAAACTATTCGACAAATTTCGTTTTATTTTATTTTCATTTGTCCGAAAATTCATTTCGAATTCTTACAATTCGGCATTTATTGTGTCGGTTTTTTGATCATTCGACAAATTATATGTTTCCATAAATTTCATTTGTCCGAAGTATCAGTTACCCCATGTAACCTTTCGGTTTATTAATAATTCGACTTTTTTTAATTGACTTTTATTTCATTTGTCCGATGTAACGATCCGAATTTTTAACTACTCGGCTTTTCTGACATGGAATTTATAATTTTTGGCTTTTTAATTACAATAAGTACAACACACACGCACGTATATTATCGGGATTACAATTAGGTACTTACGTATTTTTATACCTGGCAAACCAAACAATTGAATAATAATGAAACCACTGAATTGTCATACATACTTATATTGCCTTGGTTTTGATTGTAAAAGTGACATGTTTTTATTTTACCAGCAAACAAGCGGTTGTTTCTTTTGTATTTTTTTATCGGTTAAAATATATATATCTTACATTTTGTGTGTTGTTTAGTTGTAAAATACGAGTATAATTGTTTAGTTACTAATAAACTATAATGTCTACCATTTAAGTAGGTACCTAACTGCCTAATAAGGTACTGGAAATGTTTATCTCACGATGACAAAAATATGTCTTATACCTTTTGTTGATTCACCATACTCTAATTGTAATAAACAAGCAACAATAAATAAATGTAAATATTTTGCATAAAGCAAGCATGTTTTTTTTAGGGACGACAAAAAAATAACCTCGAAGGCTAAGGCGGGAGCTTCGCTACGCTTCGCTCCCGCCTTAGCCTTCTAACCTAACCTATCCGAGTCGCTTCTGCCCAGACCCATCTTGCTCGCTCGCTTCGCTCGCTCGCTTTACATTTTTCATTAAAATTAGGTAGAAAAACGGTATGAATAAAAATAATTGATACTATAAAAAATGCTTACCTATCTGAAACACTAAAAAACGTTTGCCAGCTGTTTCATTTGCCATAATTTTCATTTGTCCGAATTGTTGTTTGTATGGGAAATGAAAATTATGGCAAATGAAACAGCTGGCCAACGTTTTTAGTGTTTGCGATAATATATAACAGCGGAAAGTCTGTCGAAAAATAACTTAGGATAGCGTTAAAAAGTAAACTGAAAATTTGTCTAAACGTATGCAGTGCCAAAAGTATCATTGGTTAAATAAAAAATGGGCTAATAAACAAAATACGTAACAATTCATAGGGCAAGTAAATGAGACGGGAAAAGTTTTTCGGACAAACGATACTTTTACTAAACGTAAAATGGTGAAGAAAAAAAATTACGAAACCTGTCATCGGACAAATCATAACAATTCGAATAGTTTTTGTCGAAACGAAATTCGGACTAACAGTTTTAGACTTTGAGATAGGTTACCGGTTAAACAGTGTAGGTGAGCTCAATCCCCCCTGTCTCACCCCACACTCCAACCTGTACTCATCAGACTGCGCATTCACCCACCTAACGCTGTTAACCTGGTTTCCATACCAGTACCTAAGTATACGAACCATTTCCGGTGGTATACTGGTTTTCTCAAGCTTTCTCCATAATACATCGTAGGAAACCAGGTCAAAAGCCTTAGATAGGTCCAGAAAGCAGGCAAGCACAGGGGTCCTGCTATTTGCATAATATTTGACAGTATGCTTAAGACACAGTATTGCTGTTTCTGTAGACAGACCCTGCCGAAAGCCAAATTGGTTGTCATGCAATTTCACATGCTTACTTAACTGTGAATTAAGCACACTGTCAAATATTTTGGCTACAATCGTTGCCAATGATATTGGCCTATAGTTATTTTTATCGGACAGGTCTCCAGTTTTATTTTTAACTACCGGCACAACGATTGTGCGCATCATGTCATCTGGCAAATATGAATGCCTTATACATAGCGTAAAGAACATTGCCAACAATCTCGATATATGAGGTCCCGCATTCTGGAGGTGTTCGATGCCGAGCCCGTCATGACCCGGAGATTTACCCCTGGTCATAGATTTAATGATATGATGAATCTCTTTGGCAGTAAACCCCGGACCGGGTTCAGCATCACGGATCTCACCCTCGAACCCCCCCAACAGCGAAGGACCTAAGGGAGATTTTATAAAGAAATATTCTTTAAACAAATTCGCAATACTTTTGTGGTTACTCACCCCTTCGACGCCCACTGGGTGGCCAGCCACAGGTTTCATTTTGTTAGTGGATTTCCAGAAACCCCAGAAATCCTTCTTTGAGTGCTGAGAGGTAATAATGTCCTGTTTGATTTGTTTTTGATGATCTTGACACCATTTCAAACGTGATTTAAAGATCTTTCGACTCTCTAGCATCTCGTTAAGAAGAACGCCGACCGTTGGTCTCCCACCAACACTCCATTCATGATACCGCTGTCTGGCCACCCCGTGAGCCTCACTGACAAACTTATTCCAGCCTGCAACCTGTTTTTTATCCCTATCCCTTATGCCCCTCCTACCAACAATCGCTGCTTTCCTAAGAGCATATGTTATTTTATTATAGAGGTCAAGTAGTATATTTTTATGCCCAGGATCCTGACAAAATTTATCAGCACATGCCCTTAGTTCAGCAGGAAAATCAATAGGTTTTAGCATTTGATGGCAATGCTTATTAAACAGCGAAATTTGCTTTGTCGATCTTTCTCCCCAAAATACATTTCTATTGTTATTTACCGGAATCTGATTCGGTATTCTAGGAGCTAAGACATTCAGGTCACACTCCACAAATACGGGAAAATGGTCTGACCAAGTAACACAATTATCAATATACACATCGCGTACAGAATATACCGCGGACTGCGTATAGTAGAAATTTTATAAGCTGTCCGTTTCCTTATCTTATACACAATGGCATTGTTCTCTTTTTTTGAAGGCTACCGCTAATAACAAATCATAGCAAGTAACAAAAAATGCAAACAAATAGCTACCGCCTTGTACAAGTCACAAGGTTGAAATTGCAAAAGCTTAACTCACACTGACAATATTAAGTGGTCGTGGACGCACTACACAGCAAAGATCTACCTGAGTACGGCTTTCAACGTCCGAGTGTAATTATCAAACTTGCTATTATTTTGCAATTTCAACCTTGTGACTTGTACAAGACGGTAGCTATTTGTTTGCATTTTTTGTTACTTGCTATGATTTGTTATTGGCGGTAGCCTTCAACAAAAGAGAACAATGCCATTGTGTATAAGATAAGGAAACGGACAGCTTATAAAATTTCTACTATAACTACAACGTGATCCAGCCAACGCTTACATAGATGCGCATCGCTAAAGAAAGTATAGGTATTCGAACTAATCCCCAACTTATGTACGTCCACACAACACCACTTTTCTTCGTCACAATAACTAATTAGCTCGGTGAAAAAACGTTCATTCGGATGAGCATTAAAATCTCCCATAAGATAGATAGCTTCAACGCTATGTTCGTCAATTAACGCACTCACCGTTGCTAAACAATCCGTGAACTCAGCTAAGTTGTCTGCGCTGTCCGTAGGCATATAAACACTCACCACCATTAAGTGCTGACTGTCGTTAGTCGTTATCTTTATCGCGCACAAACGCGGGTTATTGCACTGCACTACAGCAACACTTTGAAACACTGACCGCCGCCACAACAAACCAACGCCGCCGTACGGTCGCCCGCGCAGCATGCCAGCCGCTGTGTCAACCGCCGAGGTCCCCGTTGAACAGAATTCATCGTCAATTGTATTTAAATATGTTACCTCATCAGGCATCGCCCATGTTTCCTGCAAAGCTACGATGTCCGACCTTCGGCATAAGTCCCTAATACAGTCGACCGATCTTTTCATGCTTTTGCAGTTGAAACTACAAAAAGTATAGATCATTATGAAGTTCGGACTAGACATCATAACCTCATACACATAGACTACGCTATGGGAGGCTTCTTGGTTTCATTGCCGTACTCAGTACTTCCGATCGGATGTCTGTATTTAAAGTGTACAAACTTGCGAAAAATTACACCCTGAGGCCATAGATTTTCATCCAGGAACAATGGCAATTTACTTTGACATACGAAAAATTTGTACGCTTTATGGCCAGTATTCCTTTTTATATCTATTTTTTGTAGGGACACACTTTCTTGCGTTTTGGCCAAAATGTATTCCGTAATGTCCGTCTCTTGAGTGTCATTGTGAACGTTCGTAATTAGCACCGGTACATTACGCTCAGCCGCCTTAAATTTCGCATTTGTCTCCTTTGCCACACCACATTGACCCCTATATAATTACAGGTTTCTACTTTCAAAGATTTATCACAATGCAGCACAGTTACAGAGGTTCTGTTTGAAAATTTAACTACCTACCTACTATATTGCCAGCCGTGCCGAGCGCGCCCGACGTTAGCCGAGCGCGACCCGAAGGTACGATGCTGTAAGTTTCGGCGCGGCCGAAGGGTTCGGCCGTTTTTGGCCGAAACCGAAACTCGGGCCGAAACTTGATTTTTTGGCCGAATTGGCCGAAACCGAAACCGAAACCGAAATTTCGGTCGGACACTACTAAATTGTTTGTTTACATGGTTTACAAGTTCTGTTGATAGCGACACGTTTAAAATCTGTTATGTACCTGCCTACATGGTACTTAATCCTACAGCATTAAAATAATATTATTTATATAAAATCATTATTTTTCTTCGTAAACAATTATTTCTTTATTTTATAGCAGTAAATCTTATTTATTTATGGTATATCTAAAGTACTGAAAAAAAAAAGTGCCTGTGTCCATTGTAAGGGGGTACATATTTTTATAACAGGATTGTGAGTACGACTAAATGGCGTTGGAGAAAGCAGCTGTTGACGGTGCAACTGTTTGTCAAATAGCGTAACTACCTACCGTAGTCCCCTTCGCTTCTTGTCCCAGCCGACGCGATACAAAGTTCGCCGACTCACCTCTTTGGGCTCTTTATCGAGACGTTGCATTGAGGGAAACTGCTGGAGGATCTGCTTGACGGTGGGGCAGATGGGCGAGGGGTTCCGGTGATCGCTGGCCCACATGCTGGGTGGGATGTACATCTTTTGGGAGCCCTACACAGAAAGGTAAAGTTAACGCAAATAATTAAATTAAATAAATGTAAACAAATGCAAGCCTCGAGATTATATAGTCGTGAAAGTAGTCAGATGTTGGGTTGTTGTGTGCCATGTAAGAAATTTTAGTTAACAAAAATAAGACCAGACGCGGGTACTACGAAAAACTTGCAGCACCCGCAGACATTGATGCTCGGTTCTTCAGTCTTCTTGTTACCGCAATTGTAGCACGATCATTCAACCGTCGGGGTGATTAATAATGGCGGTGTTTTACGCGATTAACTACCTACAAGTACGTTATTCTTATGACAATACCTATGTCTAAAAAAGAGCGATGATTACAAACAGAATAGTGATAAGCTGACTAACTACTGAGTAAAATTAAAGTACCAAGGTCACTATTTGTAAAAATTAAAACAAAAATCTCCCGAGTGATGCATATTTTAAAGTTCACAATTCAATACGATAATCAATTATTTCATAGTTATCATTATTAAATAAATAACTAACTACCGTTAAGTTCGCGTTATTAGGTGGTCATTACATACATACATACCGTCACGCCTTCATCCCAGAGTGGGGTAGGCAGAGCTACAGAATTACCAACAACTTTAACAGCCAGTTGTTAATTCTGTAACCACATTTTGCACAAACAGGCTAAGATGTATATCATGTGTATATTAGTGACAGGTTGCAAGCCCATAGGTGGTCATTCTGTGATTAATATTGAATTAGTGCCCTTTATGAAGCAAGAAAGAAAATAAACAATAAGTTAGCAAAATATTTTATTCTACTCTCCCTCTATATGAGATTTAAAAACATGTTGCTAATTTATTATTGAGTATTTTTTTTGTCCAATGCTTATCGAAAAGACAAATAAGTAGGTACCTTAATTTCTGCCTAAGCAAGCACCTAGAGTGACACAAACTAATGTATTAGGTTTGGAAAATGTTCCGGAATCTGTTAAGTATCATGTGAAACACAATAAACTTTAATATATCTTTGAAACCTCAAAAGCGATATCGTCTATACGTATATGCATATACTCGTACACCGTGCCCAGGATGTACCCGAAGGATTTTAACACTGTGTTCCTGAGGTTAAATGGAGTTAAAAATGTATTTTAAATTTTCACTTTTTTCGTACAAGTTAAACGGAATATTTTTGCTTCTCTAGGAAACACAGCTAAAGGATACGCTTTTCTCATAGGCACAGTCGCGGAACGAAAAGGTTGACCAGTTTTCAAATAAATTCATTTACGCGTTGCAAGCACATGTTACCTTTTTAAACTTTGTAACAGACGAGAGAAATAATATTGAACCAATAGTGCCTGTTGCTTATACGTGACCATAGTAACCCCTTTGTAACGACCAATAAAGACTAAGTTCAGTTAACCAATAGTCGCTGTTGTTTATAGTGAAATGACATTCATTATGGTCAACCTTTTCATTCCGCGACTGTACCTAATAGGAGAGAGGGCGCTACTGTGCAAATCTAAACATCGGCTCTGTGTAATAAATGTGATTAAAAATAGTAATACATCAAAATACTTTATTATTGTTATTGGAAAAGTGACGCAACATTATGAATTAACATTCAACATTAACATTCAGAGCATTTCAATATGAATGATTTTCATCTATCCTAACGCGCTGGTTCCAAGAAGGTATGACAGAAACCACATAAATGCCGACGAAAATTTTAGGGTCTTGAGGATGCCGAGAAGAATATTGAAATCAACTGTATTTACGAGTAAGACAGTTGTGAAATGTAACAAAATAGGGACGGTCAGATTTTTATTTTATGCGTGTGATATATCGTTACCAATCATCTTTAAAGTTGGAATTACAACAACGTCAGCAAAATGTTTACAATAAGGAAACCAGATGGGCTCAAACAAAATGGAACAGAGCAGAATCTTTCTTGCCGTTGCGATGTAAGGACGATTCTACCCCCTTGCCCGAGATATCTCACCTTTTTGTTGAAAATGACTGCGCGCAGCAGACCCGCTGCTCCTTCTTGGACGACGGTGACCAGGAATGGCTCCGAGGATGTATCCAAACCTATGTAGTTCTGGTGGACTGAAACAAAATAGATGTTTTAAAGGAGATTTACAAAGTTTGCTGCCCAAAAGTGAAATTACTTCTAATGAGTTCGTTACTTTTGTTACTTACTATTAAAAAGAACACAATTTTCATAATACACTGGCCCGCAAAACTAAGTAAAATTTCGTTGAAAGTGTGATACCCAGATAGATTTAGAAGAAAAAAAAAGAAGGTTTTGTTTTGTGGGTTTTAGTTAGCATTTTTTTTAAAGTTTTCTGTGAGCGATTATCCCTCACACCCACTGAGAACTTTGAACGCCAACGACGCCGTATATACTCGTAGATAATGTAGATGATGAATTTCAAAGCAATCTACATGCCAGAGTGCCCAGGCGATAAGAAGCCAATCCTGACACATTACACAACCATGAATATACTATAATAAAAAAATAAAATAAAAAAATAAAATTTATTCTGTAAATAGGCCACATGAGGGCTCTTTTGCACGTCGGTAATGTAGAGTGAATCTACCAGCGCTTCAGTAAACACCATCATTGCGGAGAAGAAGCGCCGCAAGAAACTCCGGCAGAGGTCATTTTTTCAATCATAAAACATAATAATACTTAAAAGTAAGTTACATTAAGTAATAATAGGGTAATAAAGTAATAAAAATATTATTAAACCTACCAAAAATAAAATTATTACAAACGTTAGGTTAATAAACCTCATACTCAAAATAAAGACTATGAGAACAACACGACGACGTCTCTACGTCAAAAGCTATACTTAGAATAATTAATTAAAGTCCTTGCAAACGTGAACAGACCGGACCCCAAAAACAGCACCCGTTCACGAGTATGACGCGTATCTCACTCGGCCATCGCCTCCGTCAACCATGTGTTCGGGAAGGTGGCAACCCGATCAACGACCCCGCCCGCCGTAAGCAAAGACCTTTGAAAGAGCGAACGTGACATGCTCATGCTGCCGGACAACATAAAAGTAATATTCTCGTTTAAAAGCGTCTTGTATACACAAGAACTGGTAAAGATAAAATACAAATAGTTAACATAAAATTCTTGAAAACACAGTTTGCTTAAAGGCTATGTTTATCAAGGTACTTACAAATATTATAAATATTTTAGACACTACTTAAAGACATCTTGGTCACGAATGAAGTCATTTACAGTGTAATAAATATGCCCTACCTAATCAAGCAGCGCTTGATGTGAGACTTAAATTTATTGAACGGCATATTGACGACGTCACATGGTATTTTGTTGTAAAAACGTATGCAGTTCCCGAAAACGAAGTGCTAACCTTACGGAGACGGTGACCTGGATGAGCTTATCCCTATTTCTGGTATTCAAATTATGAACGTAGCGGTTATGCTTAAAATCATGTTTGTGTTTGCGTACATACATGAAATTCTCAAAGATATATTGAGACGCAACTGTAAGAATATTGATTTCTTTAAATGTATCCCTAAGGCCCACTTGCGCGGACCGGAGTTAGCCCTTAACCCAGAGTTAAGCGTCGACTTTTGTACGTGGTTTGCCGCCTAACCTCGGGTTAAGACGCTAACTCTGGTCCACGCAAGTGGGCCTTAGTGAATCACGAGACCCTAATTGATAAATAGCACTTACAGCCCGCTTCTGTAGCTTTTATTAAACTTACCTTGTTTTTCTTCGAGTCAAATTTAGAAAGTCAATTTGAACCAGTACCCGTCAATGGAATGGGTTGAAAATTGGAATACATGACAATGCAATATTATGGTACCATCGAGCTGATCTTATGATGAAGTCGGAGTGTAGCGAAGTGATCTCTGCTGTCCTTAATATGTACCTGCCGAGTTGCGGCTCGTTAGTTTCGTCTTGATAAGCAGATGATGTCTGAGCGGATAGAAGTGTAGTCGGCAACTAAAGCTTGTCCCAAAAAGACTTTTTTGACATACTTATTTCTAATTTATTACAAACTAGCGACCCGCCCTCACTTCGCTTCGGTTTCTGTATGATATATAGCTTATAGCCTTCCTCAATAAATGGGCTATCTAACACTGAATGGTTTTTTCAAATCGGACCAGTAGTTCCTGAGATTAGCGCGTTCAAGCAAACAAACAAACTCTCCAGCTTTATAATATTAGTATAGATTGAGAAAAATGGCGATCAGCTGTAACCAGGAATATTATGCGATGTTAATTTTAAATCAAGTCCGCGAATAGTAACGGCAACGGTTTATCGATGGTAGACCACCTTCTGAACAGTCATTGCTAGTTAAGTTGGTATGTTACAGTATTAAGCCGTAATAGATACTTAAAAACCTTAATATCAACCCTAAACTCAGCTTGTAGCACCTACCTACTCGTAAACGAAATCCTTTTTTAAAAATAAATTTCGTCGTTTATGTGACTTTCTGTGTTATTTACTCTTTGGTTATACTAAAGTAGGGTTGCACTTCAAGAATAATTATTTTATTTATTATTAAAAATGATAAAATAATAAAGTCATGGTACCTACAGTTTTCATACATGATCAATGTACTCTTTACAAGGGATCATTTAACAACAACCCCTTTCAACTTTAGAGATATTTCATCCCTCAGAGACCGACATTTTCGTAGCACTTCATTTTGGGCTGTCGTCGTAATGACACTTGTCCGATGACTTTCAGTGTACATATCGATAAATCAAACTTTTAAATACATTGTTATTGTTAGAAACTTATCGTGTCATACGGGTAATCAGATAATAATATAATAATAAATAGCCCGCCAAGTGCGAGTCGCACTCGAGCACGAGGGGTTCCGTACCATTATCTATAAAAATAACGTTTGTTGTATGCCCCCTTAAACATTTATATTTTTATTAAATTATTTAATTTTAAAGTGAGTATACAACTTTATATTCTGCGAATATTTCAAGCGTCTACCTGTTGTAGTTATTAATATCGAGCATAAAATGCCAAAAATTTCGGCAGTTTCCTCGTGGTCCTACTATTTTTGTCCTACTAATTTTCGACGGAGCCCCGCCCAAGGGCGGAGCTCCTGCTTCTAAGTAGTTTTGCCCTTCGGGCATCTGAAGCTACCTAACGAACCTAACCTACTTACTTTTACAACCATAATTAGTATTTAGTGATCAAATCTAGGTTCACTTTTTGACTAGTAGGACAAATTAGTAGGACCACGAGGAAGTATGCAAAATTTCAGGTTTGTTGTATGGGAGCCCCCTTAAATATTTATTTTATATTCTGTTTTTAGTAAGGTCAGGTGGGGTAAGGGGAACATACTTTATTCATCTTATCTTATTTTGAGTTCTATACTACAAAGTATAAGGTTCTTAATTGTTTCGCTTAAGACAAAACATACTTATTTTCGTTAGCTATCCAGGACAAAATACTTTTTATGCTAGTTCTAATGCATATCGCCAGAAAATGATTATTCGTTAGACTAGTTCTATCGTTTCCCTTTCCCTATTTCTGGGGTAAGGGAAACAGTCTCAATAAATCTAAAAGTAATAATACTAGTTTGGATTATAACTACGCAAAACATTTTAAAAACACCTTTATTGAAATGCGTACTTGATGCGTAACGAAATACTGTTGCAAATAGAAGATATTTATCACAATCGGTATTTGGGGTAAGGGAAACATACGAGTTTCGAACAGAGGTAGTCAACTAAAAACAAAGGAAGTAAAAAGGAAGTGCAATGTTTTTACTGTAATGTTTATTAATCGTTAAAATAAAGTAGCCTCACGCTTATCAATAATTACTAAGAATAATATTAATAGGAATTACTTTTATTTGGCATTACAAAGTTTTACATACTCAATTAAGACAACTTAGACTTAAAAAAAACAAAAAAAAATATACGGTCGAATTAAGAAACCTCCTCCTTTTGGTATGACGCATTATTGGTTGTTCTCACATAGTTTCTCGGCATTTTTCTGTAAAAAATATTGTAGTCTGTAAAAATTTTTTTCTAAACGGATAAAAACAAGATTTCATATCGCCAACCGTCATTTGACATCATACAAAAAAAACATAATAAAAGTATGTAATAACATATAATAATAGTCAATAGATAACCAATCATTATAATAGAATAGTTCAATACCTAACAATTTTTTTCCCATAACTTGGTAGGTACCTTACCAAATTAATAACCTATTTTGCCATTTAGGTTAGGGTATAATTTGTATGGAGAGGACAGCTGTTACGGTGCCCAAGCAATGTGTAAAATATCATAACATTTATGGTTAGTTACCGATTCAAGAGACTGTAGCACTGTAATTCTACTTTTTATAAAATTTGCCTTGCCTTCAAAATGTTTGTTACTTCTGACATCGGGAAAGAGAAACATATGTCCCCCTTAACCCGGCCATGATAGTTTCCCTTACCCCACTTTGCATTTGTAGGTTATGTTACAAATCACATCAAAATTTAACATTTACAGCCTATTCAGCAAAAATTTATATGCATACAAACAAAATATATCTATAAAACAATACTTACTGACATTTGCAGACTTGTTACCAGACTTTTTAACACATAAATCGGTATCCAAATCGAACACGTCGAACTCGTGGTTTCGTTGTTTGCCAACTAAAGTATTGTTTTTGTCACACTCACACGTTCAATCATCATAACTCAATCTGTGTTTTTTTTTTGGAACTAATTCTCAGTTACTGCTTTATCGATCGAGTAATCACAACGCTGCGGTGTACAGTTATTGATATATCAACTAGTGTTTCCCTTTCCCAGTAGTTCCCCTTACCCCACCTGACCTTACTTGTTTTTATAGTGGCAAGAGAATTCCCAAGTAACACAAAACACCATTATAAAAAACATACAACAGCACGAACTGACGCGCAAAGCATTATATGCAAATCCTATATCAGCTGTATTTACTTTTCTACAGCTTTTTTAAGAGCAATTTGGGCCCCAAATTATACAGCATTGAGCTTTATAAAGGCTGCTTAGTAGCATTACAATGATTGCACAAAGTTATTATTGAAGTCGGTAAAGAACAAATCACTAGACTTAAAGCATTTATTGCGACCACAGTACAGCCAATATACACCTTATTAATATACAATCTCTAAAACGGAACATATTCAAATGCTAATTGTTTTATTTCCTTTGTAGAAAAGAATTCCTCAATAGATTTTAAAAAAGTTATGTTACATTTAGTATTTATTGCGAGCTTTTGGTGCAGGAGCAGTGAAGATTCGCGAGTATTGTAAATAATTGTGAAAAATAATATTGAATGGCAAGTAAACTTTATTTTCTTTAATGGGTGAAATTCAGCTGCGGATGTCAGTTTACTGAGAAAACATGTTACGTTTTGTGGTAATATTTCCACGCGCCCTCGTGACAATGCTTTTTATCACAAAAAATATAGAAAATTATAATCGACTCTTAATATGTTTTGTAAAATTATAAGCTCTTAGCTTAATTTTAATGAATAGAGTTGATTTTATAGGCACCGCGCATAAAGTAAAATTATAGAAAGTGCTCTTTTAATCAGAATTTAGTCACTTTTAATCATTTTAATTGTTTCCGTAACAAGGGGAAACAGAAAGCAAATGGCGTCAGATAATATAAATGCTTTACGCATTCAACGAAAGTATAATAATGCTGTTAATCTTAATATAGCTAACCAAAATACTTTGGGCCTGTTTACCAAAGTATAAGACACTCAATAATAGTATTCAGGTATATTGCAACACTTCATAAGAACATTATAATGTTTGCTGCCATTATACACCATAGTGATTAGTTTCTATCGTGTTTATTAGGGTATCGCAAATCATTTGGTAAAACTTTATTAGCATTATTAGTTTTTTTCCAATCGTTTTTATCCATGGCGACAAAATATAACACGCACGCACACAAACACGATTATAGGTATGTTACTAAAATAACCACTCGCAAAATTGAATTACGATGTAATTATTCCTTGCAATAATAAAAATACATTTCTTTATATCAATATACGACTAAAAGCTTTATTGAAGAAACAGATTATGAAGAAAACGGAGTTAAGATTTTATCAATTGTTTAGTGAATGTTACTATAGGATTAGCATTAAATGAACACAAACACAGATCATTAAAAAATTTTGATCTTCAAAAATTGCCACTACAGCTCTGTGCAGGATAAAATATTTCGTTAATGCTTATTTAATGTATTGGGCTTTTCAAATTACTATTATAAGAGTTTAACCTTTGTGTAAGTGTAAAAGCTATTTAAGTTGCTGTATATTATAAATACCTGATGCTTTGGTTGGAGTTTAATCTTTATTTAAGAGTATAGTATAGCTTTAAGCATTTCGAAACGAACCAAATGCTATTAAAAACTATTTTATCTTTGCCGATGCCAATTAAAAGTGTTATTCGGACTTTTGGACATAAATCCATATCCACTTTGGTTAATATATAGGTTACGTGTTACTTGGGTTACATCGTCTATAAAAAAATCAACTGTCTATCTATCAGGTTATCTATATGGTGACAGACAGACAGACGGGCAGACAGACATACGGACAACGGAGTCTTAGTAATACGGTCCCGTTTTTACCCTTTGGGTACGGAACCCTAAAAAAGGACAATCTATTTATTTATGAAGGAACTAAAAAAAACTTGTAGAAATTGCATGATATTGAAAAGGCAGCAATGGATCCTAGGTTGTTAGGCTTATTTGGGAACTGATTTAATATGCGATAATTATACTGTTGTTCAAGTAACTTTTATATTTAATTGCATAGGTATAGGTAGGTCGATTTCAATTTTTCCGCTCGTAAAGGTTAACTGGAAGAGATTGCTCGCGATAAGACCGCCTGTTGTTTACCTCTATTTTAAAATTTATTTAAAATTTTGTGTTCTGTATTGTATTCTATCGACATATTGACGACGGAAGTAGACAAATGATAATTAACTAGCGTTAACGAAAAGTGCCACGAATATTCCGGTCTCTTATAATCATATTGTGGGTAGTTACTGCTGATGTTATACTCGTAAGTAATTGATGCCACATAAATTGACCACAGTTTTCTTATTATAACCGCAGTATGCGTAGTTAGCGTGCATATAATTACCAATAGTGACACCTATATGGTTAGACTCTTACTTACGAACCTGGCGTAAGTATACTTACCGCCGTAATACTTAGGTACTGAATGTTTGTCATGATAATGGACTTACTACTGCCTTCTGCCTTTTCTCACATGTTTGCCTTTATCCTTAACGATATATAACACAAATAATCACAGTCATTCAGATTTGATTTGAGCTATATCAGCTGAAACAGCGCTGGTAACCGTATTCAGTTGGCTTGTACAGCTCATAATTATATTGTGCATAGTGACTCAGCTAATATACAGCACTTCTGTGTTACTTGGGTATATGACATAAATATGATATACTTACTTTTTCCCAGGAAGTACTTAAAGTACCATCTTGTTTCATTCTCGGGGTTTTCCAAAATTGGCACATCGTGATGCCCGAACAACTGCGAACAAAAATAAACTATGTTGTAACTCTAACAAGAATGTTTCTACAAACAGTCAGATAGTAAAGGACATCGGATCGAAATAACACTTGAAGTTGAAATACCTCATTTGAAAAAGTAGGTTTGTAATGTTTGTTCTGTATGTAGACGGTGCCGGTGTGACATTCGTTATTATACCGTCATTGTGGACCATTGTTTAACAATGTACTTAAGTTTGAAAACCATTTCAAGGAAGCACTTAAAATTTAAAAATATGTCACATATAAATAAGCTTAAGTACCGTTATTCGAAGCCTATACATATGTATAATACACTGGCCCGCAAAACTAAGGACCGTATTAATAAACTAATCTCAACTCATCGAGGCGAGCATTAGCTCGCCTCGAGATGCGTCAAAAATGACAGTGTTCTATGGTATGACGTTTACTTTGACGTATCTTGTGACGGGCCTCTAAACCAAGATGTGTTTATTATTAAAAATAATAATATTAATATCACATTTTCAATGAAATTTGCATTAAAAGTGTGATACTTAGTTTTGCGGGTCAGTGTATTTGAGAGCGGTGCTTGATTCCGGAAGTCACGTGGCGATTGGTGATTGGTCGCTTTTTCCCCCTCCTCGAGCTACCCCCGATCCAGCAGCCACGTTAGTGAGGGCTGATGGCGACCTCACGATCATTGGCGTTGGTTTTCCAGGATATTACGGTCGGTATAGAAATCCTCGAAGGATCACGTATGTACGTATTATTCATCGAATAAAACGGTTTGACCGTTCGGTATTAATGATTAGTTAATATTCCCACCTTTTGTATGATTGTTTTCGATTATCAAACTTATTCCTTTCTTATCTCTTACCCACCAGTCGTTAGTGACGGTGCCCTAAGTTACGGGTATAAATTAAAGCTTTGAATTGTAGGTGTCTGCTAAATGTAACATTAATACCATTATACAAGACCTTTCTGTTATACTGTGTCTGCGGGGATAACATTAAAAACTTTTGTAACCCATAAGTGAGTAGGCGTGCCAGTAACACCAACGGCAAAAAGTGTGGTTTTACTGTACCCAACTAAATAGCGTTACTGCGGGGCTAGACAAGTTGCCATCGTTCACGCGCTAGCGTTAGGTGATCAACTGATCACTGGCGACATGTGTTGTCATTGAACAATGTATGGGAATGACGTAAGTCACGTGATATATCACTCGTTACAACTGACACGCTGAAAACTGATTGTCTAGCCTATTTAATTTTGACAGCGCCAAGTGACAGGTGATCACCAAATTGATCGCCTAACGCTAGCGTTCGTGAACGATGGCAACTTGTCTAGCCCCACTGGTTACAAATTTCGAAAAAGAATATAATGGTGCGTGAGCAGCGTGAGTGCAGACCTAGAGAGCTAGCCTTAAGCCTCGCCTCTTAAAGGTCTCAATATTTAAACGTGCGCAAGCGGAATTTGCACTCTGCATCTGCTAGCAAATGTTGCTCAATTTTAACTTTTATACTCGCCTACTAAGGCAGCTCTCAGAAAGTTCTGTTTCGCAAGCAGAGTTTCAACGTGCTTACTCATGTTTGTGTATATTTCATCCTAGGGCACACCTGGCGAATATAAGATACTTGTACTGCGCAATCGCAATATACATTAGGTACTTATATTTTTTTACCTTTATGCTCGCCTCTTGAGACAGCTCTCAAGAGTGCCAAGTAAGTAACTATTTTAGAATTTGTGATAAGCCTTTTGTGCAAGCTGGGGTTCAGATTAATACCCGGAGACTTGAAGCTACTTGTGTCTCGTAATCACAAGCTTTCTGACGATTTAAATGCTTCATAATCAAGCTGCATCAAGCTTCATCAAGCTTCATAATGTCTGTGTAGGTATATTCGCCGCAGGGCTCCTGGCGGTACCTAGATACTAGTGGTGCGCAAGCACAATAATATGCTCAGCTCATATTGATTAATTAAGGCTGCGCCCACACCGCTGCTTAACGGTGCGTATATTACGCTGCTGCGTCAAAAACGACGCCATGTTGTTACTATGGCCCCGTCTTTTATTTACGCAACGACACCGTAATATACGCACCGCACCGTTAAGCTCCGGTGTGGGCGTACCTTAACACGTTATTTTGAATAAAGAACGATTACGACAATTCTTATGCATATGCGGTTTGAAGAGCATGGCTACTCGCTCGTTCTCTTTAATGGCAGACCCCCCTCGATTATTTATCTCGGCACAAGTCCCGACGCCTTAACAGAAGAACTTATTGAAGGTGTATAGTTCAGGGTAACATAAAACAAATAATAGCATTTAAGCAGGTTGAAGAGAATATCTGTGAAATCTTACACGCATACGTAGGTATATTTTTGATCAGTGACCTACTTTACCATCTACCTTCTTCCCTTAGCGTGGCCACAATTTATCATACAATAGATATTTTATAAGGGTACTTTAATTGTTTACGACTTATATAAGGTGCTAACAAATTAGTCACGGATATTTATACAGCTGATAGTACTCGGTTCTCGGAGTACATTTAAGTATGAAATATCATAGGTTTACTTATGGTTTTTTGGAGAAAACTAGGAAACACATTTGCTACGTTAAAACACCCTGTTAATAAGATATTAAATGAGACCTCTTTATAAATTCTAGAACCTCTTTAAACTATCATTCAGACGCTAGTATTTAATAACCTACGGTTTTCCCGCCGAATCATAATGACATTTACGAAAAACAACTTTTGACAAACAGTGTTGAACATCTTGACAGGTACATAATCGGGGTAATTATTTTAAAGATTAAGGCCCACTTGCGTGGACCAGAGTTAGCGTCTTAACCCGAGGTTAGGCGGCAAACCACGTACAAAAGTAGACGCTTAACTCTGGGTTAAGGGCTAACTCTGGTCCGCGCAAGTCCGCCTAATTATAATTTATATTTATTGTTCGGTAAATTAAAACAATAAAATGATATATACAAAGGTTCCTTAATTAAAGTTAAAAGTTAATTATTTTAATGTGATGTATTATCTCTAAAAACATCCGTGACTAATTTGTTAGCACCTTATATACCACGGTCAGGTTAAAAGGACAATAAAATTTAAAATTAACACTAATGATTATTCTAAAAAATTATGGGAAAAAATGTTTTTGTGAAGTGCTTTTTTTGAAGTGACCGAATGGGTAGAAGTCTGATGGAGCAAGGTCAGGGCTATACGGAAGATGCATCAGCACATCCTAGCCAAGCTGTCTCAATTTTTGCTAGGTCTAGCGTTATCATATCATGACAAAAGATGTGTAGCACGCACTTTCCCGGCTCGATCATACGCGAGAGCAAAATAGACAGTGAACCAATTTGTGTGTCAGAACAGACAGCACGCACAACCAGATACAATTGGGACACTGCCAAAAAGGTAGTAGACGACAGCAGGATAAGATGGGCATTATCGTCCTTCCAACCCTACAAAGCGCCAGGACCGGACGAGGTATATCCAATTCTACTACAAGAGGGTGCAAATGTAATTGTCCCGCACTTAAGCAGATTGTACAGAGCGTGCTTAGCCTTCGGGCACGTGCCACACGTGTGGAAGCTCGTTAAAGTAATCTACCTGCCAAAACCAGGCAAGGCAGATTACAGTGATGCCAAATCATACAGGCCAATAAGCCTGTCATCATTCTTTCTAAAAACACTAGAGAAATTGGTAGACAGGCACATAAGAGATGGAGCTCTAAGGCGGTATCCACTGCATAAAATGCAATGCGCATATCAACCGGGTAAATCCACGGATACTGCGATTCATTTGGTAGTGAATAAAGCTGAAAATGCACTCGAGAACAAAGAGATATGTCTCGCGGCATTTCTCGATGTGGAGGGAGCATTTGATAGAACTACGTTTGAAGCCATAAGCACATCGGCTGCTAGGCATGGCATTGAACCAACCATATGTAAATGGATAGGCAACATGCTAAACAGCAGGCTAATAAAGTCAAGTCTTTTGGGTGACGCACACAGGCGGATTTTCTTAAATTTCTGGCCAAAACTAATGGATTGAATAAAAAGTTAGAAACGGTGACAGAATCAAATAAAATTACAATTAAAAAAAACTACAGCTTTATTTATGTTCGATTTACTGTTTCTATATTTTATTAGTTATTTTTTCTTACATGTCCAATAAATACTTTAATTCTTTTGGATAATCATTTATTTTTCAATCTTGTTTGTAATGTTTTCGTGAAATATCCGTTATATAAGGATCAGATGATACTAGAAGGTTGTTAAACACATCTTCTATGTTTTGGGTTCGACTGAATTTTCTCGAATATCGTTCTCTGTACATTTTTATGTCCTTATTTCTGGATTCTTGAGCTTCTGAGAGTAACCCTAAAGGCACTATACAATTTGTTATTGTTTCATGGCCATGAAATAATATTTTGTGTGCAGTTGTTGGTAGGGGGTACCATGGATAATGTTTGATAAAGACAACAGCTGTCTTACAGCAATAAATTTTAAATTTATTTGGGTTGACTGGAAACGTACTTGTGAGAGCCAAAAGGATTATAAGAAATCGATATATTAAATTTTTGTTTATGCCAGTAATTTCAGCTAAATCTTCGAAAGTCGTTCGATTTACACGTTTTATAATATTCAAGCAATCGTTGACGGCTTATGATGATATTCTGAGAAGATGAACCTAAAAACAAAGAAAAAATAAAAACTAACTATTTTCGTGATTTCTACTTCTACTTGATAATTGTCAAATAAAAAACAGAGTAGCACGTATTAGCAACCTAAACTATCAAAAAAGTTTAGCTAATACGTTGGTCTTTGTTAAAATCTTCACGCAATAGCGGGATTCTATTGAATTTATAACTTTGTAGCATAAAATAAGCATCCGGCAAGCAAAACTCCGATTGTAAATATACTTTTTTTTCTTGTGTGTAGACAAACTTAAAAGTATATCCATTTATATTAAAAACATAGTTACATACCTCCAGCTTCACAATCCATAATTAAAATAACCCAGAACACAATAAAACAAGAGAATATCTTATATAAATAAACATATATTTAACAAGTAATTAGTCTTTGCTCAGAAGTCGATACTTTGATAGCGTGGGTAGTAATGACAACGTTCATTTAAATTTTCATGCGGACTGTCATTAAATGCAAGGAAGCATACAGATTAGAAAAATAAAGTCTCGTGACCATTATAGTTGACTTGATACATTAGACTTTTGGCCAGAAAATTAAGAAAATCCGCCTGTGTGTGACGTCCTATACGCCACAACGACAAAAGGATGTCCCCAGGGAGGGGTTCTCTCACCAACTCTATGGAGTCTGGTGGTAAACTTACTCCTAGAGGAACTCAACACTGGTCCAATACACACTGTTGGGTATGCAGATGATCTCGTGATACTTATCAACGGGAAATTTCCGGATACAGTATCGGAAATCATGGGAAAAGCTCTGGAAAAGGTGGAAAGCTGGTGCATTAGCCACCAACTATCCATCAATCCCAGCAAAACTGTAGTAATTCCATTTACTAAGAAAAGGGACCTCAAACATATTAAACAGCTAAAACTGTTTGGCGAGGCACTAAAATTGTCAAGTGAAGTGAAATATCTAGGTATAATACTAGATAAAGAGCTCACTTGGAAGAAACACGTAGACAACGCGTTAACAAAAGCGTTGAGAGTGTTTGGAATGTGCAGATCAGCATATGGAAAGACATGGGGCCTTAACCCTAAAGTTCTGAAGTGGATCTATACCATGATGGTTAGACCCATAATCATGTATGGCTGCTTGGCCTGGTGGCCAAGAACAACGCTAAGGACGTGCAAGGACTCTCTAACTAAGGTGCAGAGGGTGGCTTGCATGGCTATAACAGGGGCGTTCAGAACAACGGCGACGGTGGCAATGGAGGTTTTACTAAACCTGCCACCACTGCATATTGCCATTCAGTCTGAGGCGTGCAAGTCGCTACAGAGGTTGAAAGAGACGGGCCTGTGGAGCGACGCATCGCCTAGAACCAGACACACTAAAATGGCACACAATGTTGTTCTAGACAGAATACTGACGATGGGCTGCGATAAAATGCAGCCCAAGTATGTATTCCGGAGGAACTTCAATGTCCACATCCCAACCAGGGATGAATGGAAGTATGGGTTGCACCTCTCAGAGGAAGACAACACGATATGGTACACTGATGGTTCAAAAATGAGCACCGGTACGGGGGCGGGTATTTACGCCAAAGACTATAACAGTAGCATAAGTATGGGCAACTATGCAACGGTCTTCCAGGCGGAGCTGTATGCGATAATTGCCTGTACGCAAGAGAATATAGGTAGATCTCCACAGGACACAACTATCTACATTCTAAGTGACAGCCAAGCGGCACTAAAGGCACTGACAGCGCCTAAAGTAGACTCAAAACTAGTCTACAATGGAATCCAAGCCTTAAACAGGCTTGGTAGGCACAACAAAGTGAAACTGATGTGGATTCCAGGACACGAAGGCTATCCCGGGAATGAAGCCGTGGATGAGCTGGCAAGGGAAGGGTCCAAGGACGCATACGTCGGACCAGAACCATTTGTGGCACCCTCACCGGGCACCATAAAAGCAGCCCTGAACGATAACACCCTAGAAAACCACCAGAAGGAGTGGAAAACTACGGTAGGCTTAGGGCATGCAAAGCTCTTCATAGAAAGAGTTGACCAGAGCTGGACCAAAAAACTTTGGAAACTAAGCAGAAGACAACTCCGATTCGTTATCGGAGTGTTTACAGGGCACTTTGGGGTCAAACATCTCCTAGCAAAGATGGGCCTATATGACAACACAGATTGTAGAATGTGCGGCGAGGAGGTGGAAACAATGAAACACTTATTGTGTGAATGTGACGCACTCGCCGGAGTAAGAATGAAAATACTCGGTTGTGGCTACCCAGAACCGAACGATTTCAAGGCTCTGCCATTGCACTCCACTATCCGCTATTTGGAAGGGGTGGAGGCTGCATTGGATTAAGAGCTAAAAGAGGGGTAATTACACAAAAGATCCCATAGGGTCGAAGTGTATCCGTAAGGACCCCATCCATAAGATAAGATAAGATAAGATGACAAAAGACCACGCGCCCCTGCTGTTTATTAGCTCCGGCCGCTTTTCCTCAACGTCTTCTTTTAATCTCATCACTTGCTGGCAGTAGAGGTCAGAATCGATAGTTTTACCCGATGGCAAAAGCTCATAATGGACAATTCCTTTCCAATCCCACCATACAAACAATATCACTTTGTATCGAGTTAAGCCGGGCTTTACCACTGACTGTGGGGCTTGTCCATGCTTCGACCACGATCATTTTTGCACGTTTTTACCGTAAGTAATCCATTTTTCATCACCCGTAATCAACCGTTTTAGAAATGGTTTGGATTTGTTACGTTTCAACAAAGAATCGTAATGGAAACACGTTGGATTGGGTGCAGACTCGTGGTCACCCCAGTTTGTCACCCCAGTGCCTTTCGACGGAGCCCTGCCTATGGCAGGGCTCCTATTTCTGAGCGATTTGCCCTTCGGGCATCTTAAGATACCTAACGAACCTAACCTACCTACTTTTGCGGAATAAAAATTATTTCTGACGAATAACCGACTAAAGCGAATAGCACTGGGGTGACAAACTGGTGTGACCACGAGTCATCCGCTGTTGGATTATGTTTCTGTCAGTGAGATGGTGGCACCCAAATATCTGTTTTTTTTGTACCCAGACTTTTGTTAATGACGTAATACTATTTTGTAATCAATGTACAGTTTCTCAGCAATGCCATAACTACTAACATGTTGATCTTGCTCCACTTTTTCCTAGATGGCATTGATTTTATCTGTGACAGGGCGTCCAGATCGAAGCTCATCTTTCACACTAACATTACCAGACTTGGAACGGTTGAACCACATCCGAGCTACTCTTATTGATATCGCATTAGAAACATACCTACACAGCAAAAAAAAAACGGTGGTATTAGTTGTATTTTTAACTTTTTTTTGCAATAAATTTATAAAATATACCGTAAAATGTTCCTAATTTGCTCACCCAAAGGCTCCATGGTTATATTGAGGTAATCTGTATTGTAAATCATTATTTTTCTTTCATTCACTTCGTGGCTGGGTGTATACTCGTACATCAATTATTTTCAGCAAAGTCATCGATTTGTCTTACAATAATGTAACACACGACAAAGTCACTATGGAGCATAGTTACCCATAAAGAAGCAAAGTAGGAACATTTTAAGGTACCGAATTTCTTCGTCACATGCGTTCATTTTGGTAGAATGAAAAATAATTGAAAATTGGCTGGATCTAGTTTTTATTTTATAGTATTTTCAGAATGTCTTTTAATGGGTACATTCAGTACAGCCAAAGATACGAAAATACTTTTGCCCGGCTTATTATAAGCAAAAAGTTTTAAAAAACTGTATCAATATGTTCGTTAAAGTGGACCTTATTATATTTAAAATAAAGTTAATAAAATAATGACTTTTTTCTTTTGGGCTGTCCAATCATAAATTATCTTGAATTCGGCACTATGTGCGGCAGTCGGACTTGCACTTGACCGGTTTTTTTACCATATTGTGGTACGGAACCCCAAAAAGATACTAATCAAAATTGTAAAAGCATTCGTTTATCGTTTTAATATAGAAAGATAAATTTAATATGGGTGCTTGTATTCAAACAAATGCAATATGCCTGAGGTTAGCGGTTGGCGTTCAGTACCTAAGTATGTAATCTCGCCCAAAAACCTTCTGCAATTTTGCGACTGAGTCAGTTCGATCGAGTTTACGATTATGATTCGATTACTCCCTTTGAGCCGGAACTTGGCTGCCTTCGTCCTGTGATGTTTATTAGTACCTACTCGTACTTACATTTAAGATTTTTATTTCGCTTGACCGTAATATTCACGTTTCCATTTACTTGGAAAAACGGCTTCGTCTTGCGATCTTTTGATTGTACCTCTACGTGCTTCATTATAGTTCTACCAAGGAATTTGCAACCATCGATATTGGTTTGATTTAGTGTTCATTTAGGAAATGGTCTTTGTTTAGCATTGCACATTAAATGATAAACTTTACTTGTAAGCTATGTTCTTTAAAAAATTACGTCGGAGATAAAAGTACATAATTTTATCGAATTATCGGATATACTTTATTTTTACTATGAAATAAGTGGTCTTTGGGATACAGACGTGATTTATGGTATACTCGTATGTACTATAAAATACCACTGCTAACTAGATTTATTCATTAGGAGTAAGCGCAGTTCAAACTGTTGATTAGGTATGCATACAGGTTTGTACTCCTCTCTCACTCGCACCCTTACGACCTTAAGCTATATCCGATTTTTAGGAGCTATTGTACAGTACGCAATTTTAAAAATATATCTTAAAATGCCGGTAGGTGAACTAAGAAAGGATATAAGTACGACGTCTTAGAGGCGACTTAGTGGGCATTGTCATGTTTGCAAGTCAAGTTTGAATGTCTGTTCGAAGACAACTTGAATCTCATTGCACAGGTACATGGCTCCCGCTGGGGTTGGAATTCGGTACTTTACGATAACGAATCGACACCAAAGACCCTAGCCATGCTACCGAAGTGACTTTAGACACGAAGGACTTCTTGACCATTTGAAAATCTAGATAATTGAAAAGGGAATTAATCTAAAATAAAGTTTTAATTAACAGTGAAGCTTACCCCGTCTTTTTCGCCCACGGAGTCACCATTTTCCAGACGGTAGCGGCGGGACACAGAACTGAATCCGCTATTGCTGGATCCAGACATCTGTAAAAAAAGAACATCTTGGGCCTGCACCTTGTACACATGCATTCAAATTAGATCAACCAAGACCAAGGATTATTATTATAATATTATATAAAAATGGGCGGTTCCTATAAAATAGATACATAACAAATCTAAATAAAACCCCTTGCAATAAACAATACAAACAATAAACAATACACTGCAAAGAGGAAACATATTTTCGGATCCCGTAACCCTCATTAGACCAGGGTCGATAATTTTTAAAACCAAAAAAAATAATAGTAGGATGAAACCCATTAGAAAAGGAGGGGAATATTATAAAAATAAAAGGAAAAATAATTTACGGGTGATCTGAGGTCGGGAAGGGGATGGGGGTGAGTTTTTAAGGGTAAAAAACGGTTTTTCTCGATTTCCGGCAAAACTAAAAGTCCTATCGAAAAAAGTCAAATGGCAAAGTTGTAGGTAATAAAAAGATCTAAAACTTTTGTATTTACACTTTTTTCACATAACCTCAAAATTTATGTGAAAAATCCAAAAAACCAAGTTTTTGGTTTTTTATTTTTATCTTTTACAATTATTTTTTTTTAACGAAATTCGGTGAAAACTTACCTTTTTATGTCCCAAATACGCTGTAATTTATTTGATTAAAAATATTTATTTTTTCACCTTATTTTGAATTAATATCGAAAAAACACCCTAATTTTCAATCGAAAATTCACCCGTCAAAATCAGCTTTTTTCAAAAAGTCGGTATGGTTTCTGTTCGTTGAAATCTCTACTTTCCGATGGTGAAAAAAAAAAATATGTTACTACAGTAAATCTTCTCAGAAAATGCAATCATCCATACTGATAATCTGAAAAGACAAAATCGAATTAATAATGCCTTTACTATTTTATCGTGAATAAACTCCCATGAAAAAAAAAATATTAAAGAAATAAATGTCAAAATGTATAAAAAATATATTATTATTATAAATCTATTAAAAATGTATAAAATATATATGGAAATCGGCCAAAAGTTTGTTATTAAAAATATATCGAATACTGGTTAGGCTAACGGTTGTAACAGCTGCTACGAAATATATAGTATATAATAGTAGGTATGTATGTAGTAAGACCCAGACCCGCCTAGCCCCTTCCCCACTTCTCCACGAAATACCTTTTGATGGGCTACAATTTTTCGTAGGTCACTCAGGTATATATAATTTATCTTAAAATAGTTATAAATAGGCATCTACGCATATAATTTAAAGAAGATTCGACAACTTTCTCCAAATATTGATTTTATTAACTTATTTGTTTGTTAATTATAGTAGGTAGTATATTTTTATTTGCAATTTTTTTGTTATCAATGTCACATGTAATCTAACGTTTTTCGAGTAATTAAAGTGTAAATTTTAATAAATAGCTCAAAATTATTTATAATAATTAAAAAAAAAAAAATCGAATTCAAGTTTTTTTTGATTTTTTGCATTTTCTGAGAAGATTTATTGTAGTAAAATATATTTTTTTTTCACCATCGGAAAGTAGAGATTTCAACGAACAGAAACCATACCAACTTTTTGAAAAAAGCTGATATTTTGACGGGTGAATTTTTGATTGAAAATTAGGGTGTTTTTTCGATATTAATTCAAAATAAGGTGAAAAAATAAATATTTTTAATCAAATAAATTACAGCGTATTTGAGACATAAAAAGGTAAGTTTTCACCAAATTTCGTTAAAAAAAAAAAATTTTGTAAAAGATAAAAATAAAAAACCAAAAACTTGGTTTTTTGGATTTTTCACATAAATTTTGAGGTTATGTGAAAAAAGTGTAAATACAAAAGTTTTAGATCTTTTTATTACCTACAACTTTGTTATTTGACTTTTTTCGATAGGACTTTTAGTTTTGCCGGAAATCGAGAAAAACCGTTTTTTACCCTTAAAAACTCACCCCCATCCCCTTCCCGACCTCAGACCGCCCGTAAATTATTTTTCCTTTCATTTTTATAATATTTCCCTCCTTTTCCAATGGGTTTCATCCTACTATTATTTTTTTTCACTTTTTATTATTTTTAAAGGCTTCTACCCTGGTCTACATATTTAGTTACGAGTATCCTATCGTAATCGCGCAAGTTTTTTGACCGAATTTTATTTGACCGAAAACGTATAGTTTTTTAACGTTTCTCCGATGGCACGATTCGACAATTTATTATCTTTTTTTATATATTAATTATTATATTTTAATATATGTAGAACCAAATAGATATAGTAGTACCTAGCCCCAGCAAGCCAATATTAGCAACAACGCCTTGCCATATGATTTAAACTAACTCGAGTATAAATTTAATTCATCAATATATTCCCGGTTTTTCCAGCAAAGAACTACGAGTAGAAATAGGGTTGTCTTTAGATAATGAAAACGTACAAATTATGTGCGTTACTGAACATTATCTCCGACAAGACCAATTTTTTTGATTTTATAATATTTTATATTAGTTAGTTAGTTTTCCAGAAATAGTGCCATTCATGGTGGCTCTCTTATAATAGTGAAAAGTATTTTTAAATTCAAAGAAAGAAAGGATATTGTAAATCTATCAATAGAAAGGATTGTACAAATGTCTTGTGTCGAACTAGAAAGTTATATAGTATGTGTTTACAGACCACCACTGTCTGCTTTTTGCACATTTGAATCTACTATGGAACATGTCTTAAAATTACGATGTAATAGCCAGAAGCATGTTAAGGTAATTGTCCCAGTGGACGACAATGTATCAATGTTTGACAGTTTCGCAGTTAATTTGAAACAATAAGAAAAGTTACGTTCAAATAACTCAAAAACCGTTTTCAATGTATACTTATGTACTAAAGGCACCTATCATATACGTTTAAAAATCACTCATAATTTTGCAATTTGGTGACAGTATTTTCTAACAGGTGATCCGCGTCGGTCGTGCGTCGATGTTACTTCGCAATTCGTTAAGAGATCAAGTGGTTTAAGTGAACTTAGTTACTGAATTATTGGATTTTGTTGGTAAGTATTTATTATAACTATTAGATAACAGTATGAACTATTAATTTTGTGTATTTTTAATGGTGTATCACATTAATTTAATTGTGTTGGGGGTATGTCAAACATTAGCGCAGAATTTTAACGTTTAGTAGTAAATGACAGCCCATGGGCTACCACTATGTTTACACTGGCTAAAATTAATATTTTTTTAAACGTAATTTCAACCACATCGTAAGGTTTGAGAGCAAAGCGGTGTATTACTCTGTCAGTTTCAAGTTTCTATTCAGTGTTTGAGTAATTTTTGACATGGGAGTCGAACACTACCACTCAAACACTGTTTTAATGAAAAACCCCAATATTTGACATTCGTTTATTAAGGTGTCAAACACTGGGCCATAACTAATGTCATACATTGGTTACAGGTATTTCGCAAAGTGAAAATGCATGTAATCTGATTGTACTTGCAAATAAAAACATTGTTTAATTGTGAAACTGGTTTTAACTAGGTATAGACTTTATTAAACAGTTGAAGAGTTATGAAGCTAACGAAAATATTAAGGTGCCAAACACTGGGCCATAACTAATGTCATACATTGGTTACAGGTATTTCGCAAATGAAAATGCATGTAATCGGATTGTTCTTGCAAATAAAAACATTGTTTAGTTGTGAAACTGGTTTTAACTAGGTATAGACTTTATTAAACAGTTGAAGAGTTATGAAGCTAACGAAAATATTAAGGTGCCCAACACTGGGCCATAACTAATGTCATACATTGGTTACAGGTATTTCGCAAATGAAAATGCATGTAATCGGATTGTTCTTGCAAATAAAAACATTGTTTAGTCGTGAAACTGGTTTTAACTAGGTAGACTTTATTAAACAGTTGAAGAGTTATGAAGCTAACGAAAATGCTATGTCAAATACTGGTACTCAGACTTCTTTTTTGTCATAGTCAATTATAGGGAAATTTGGGAATTTAGCTGTTATAATATTCACTAGTACAATTTTATAGTTTGAAAAAAAGTTAAATATTTTATTAAAGCAATATTGAATATCTTTTTTATGTTGTCTAAAATATTAAGCACAAACCCGTTCATGCCTTAAATCTTTTAAGTAGTCAATATACCTAATATTTAAGTATTTTTTTACAAAACATGTTATTTTCTGTCTGAAAGCGCCGACACACACACGTCGTGATACTTACTAGTTTTGTGGAGATTTTATTATTAACTTACTCGCAACGTCAAATAATACTACTAGGTTACTAAGTTTATTTAAATCTTTTAATTTAGGTAATCTGATCTTCGAACTCACACGGATAGGTGTTAGTAGTGCAACCTGCTTCGATAATATTTTTTGAAAAATTGCGATGTTTTGGATAAAGAAATATTTAATTGTTTTAATTCGGACCATAGTGGTCAGAAGGTTTCTTTCGTCAATGATTTTTATAAGAAACCTCAAACAATAACATACCGACCTATAACTAGTAACCGTTTGGAATTATTTATAAATAAAGTTCAGGGTAATCTCTCAGTGTTACCTTTCTTACGGAATGAGTGTAATAGTATTTATAAAGACTTGTTTGGCGTAATTCTACATCAATTTAATAACATATTTAATGAAAACAATTTCTAGGTCGCAAACCAAATTTTGTGAAGGGCATTCATAAAAGTAGAAATAGGCTTTTCTCAAACATGCAATGAAATGTTGGCGTTATGTTAGTTGTTTTTGGCTTCAAAGTGTCACGTTGCGGGCGAAAAAACTCGAGAGAACTGTAAAGGAATTTCATACAAAATTGAAGGCCTAGGCCGGGAAGTAATTTTCTTAAAATTTTAATGTAAACATGGCGGCTGTGTTTATAAACGGCTGAATAATTAAATTATATTTTTAACATTTTTGAGAAAAAGTTATAACGTGCATAAACGTTTGGGATACATCCGCGATGTGTCGTGTGCGCCCGCCGCCCGCCCGCCGGTTGCCCGCACCGCCTGCGATCTAATTGTAAGTTGCGCTATGACTGATATGCCTCCTAATTACCGCTGCGCTCCTGGTAATTTATTTTTCATCACACTTGCTCGTAAATGGTGTTATTCCATGCCTGTATACAGAAGGACAATGACCTAAATTGTTCCCGCGGGAATTATGGCGAGTTTGTCATCCCTAGGGAGTAATGACTTTCTTTTTAAAATTTGCAACTCTTTCGTACATCATTTCTGACTAAGGAGGTTTAATTTTCAGCCAAAAATTAAATCGGTTTCTAATTTCATCTTTAAAAATTAGCTATAGACTAACTTACATTACACAAAACCTATACGCTTCATTAAACTTCATTATTTTTATACCTATTTCAAGTTTATATCAACATTTATCATTAATTTTAGTAATTATACATTTTTATCAAATTGGCTAAATCTGGCTCGAATCCAGGTCGAAACTAAACGCAGTTATTATCTGTGGTAGAGGTCACAAAAAAAATATCGTTTCCATTTACGTTCCCGTTCGTCAAAAGTTATTTCTTTATATTTTGCAGAGTTAAAGTGTTTTTTCCTCGCAAATGTGATGAAAACCATTGTGTGTATCACAGGCAGTAAGGGGATTACTAACTCGAGTCATTAAAAGCCCTCCGCCTTCAGTGTCGGCTTCTAACACTCTCGTTAGTAATTCCCTTCTTACTACCCTTGATGCATAATGCACTATTAACATGCAATTAGTTTTCTTCCCTAGGGTGGACATATATCAATTTACAATTTATGTTTGAGAAAAGCACTATACATATACGTACCTCGCCGTGAAAAGGGGTTGCCAGTCTCGTAACTATCCCCCAACCCCCTACTTCCCGGCCTCTGTAGTAATGTACTATCATTCCTAAATAGCTGTATCTTTAATCGAGCAATAAGCGTAGTCATAGGGGGTTCATGCCTATGGCAGGGCTCCTATTTCTGAGCGATTTGCCCTTCGGGCATCTTAAGATACCTAACGAACCTAACCTACCTACTTTTGCGGAATAAAAATTATTTCTGACGAATAACCGACTAAAGCGAATAGCACTGGGGTGACAAACTGGTGTGACCACGAGTCATCCGCTGATTTTACCAAACTGGAATGAGACTTACACCGAGATCAGTCTATACTAATTCGGCGTTCAATCTACGAGTAGGTATAAGACCTTATTCTTGATATTCTTGTTTATTGCTGTTTTCTGTTTTTACTTTTTTCTGTGTGTCTTGTGTCTGTGAATAAATGTTTTTTTAATTTTTTATTCTTGTTTAGTCGAATCCGCCTTAAGTCGTTAAGACTGCACCGAGCAAACGCCGAGCGTCCAGTGGCGCCTTACGTGTTTTCTAACTAACTAAAGAATATCCTTAAAATCAGACGATACGTTTTTGTAGTGCAAGTAAAAACACAATTTATGGGATATGTAACAAACTTTAATAACAGTTGAGTAGTCAGCTTAACGGAAAAAGGTGGCCACTTTTTTCGAAGGTGAATTGTTATTAAACTATGTTACATATCCCATAAATTGTGTTTTTACATGCACTAAAAAAACGTATCGTCTAATTTTAAGGATATTCTTTAGTTGTGTTTTCATTTGTAGTACAAAAACCTACCGACCAATTTCAAGAAAATACTTTAGTTTATTAGAAATCACGATAAAAGTGATGAGGGCGCCACTGTACATCCGGCGTACGCTCGTCGAAGTCTTAAGTGTACAAGTAGGCAGAACTAACAAATTGTATAAGGTCATGGTTGTACAACGACTGTGTGACTAGTGACTACATAATTTTTAGTTTTTATCTACTAACCATCGATTTTACCAAACTGAAATCCACAAACCCGCCATACTTTTAAAATACCTATCCAACGACACCCCCACACTAATAGGGAAGACGACAAAAATATTTTCAACATTTTATGTTACCTTTTTGTTGGTGTGACTAATATGTATATTCATTCCAAATTACAGCTTTCTAGTACTAAGAGTCTCTGAGATAGGCTGCGGACGGACGGACGGACATGGCGAAACTATAAGGGTTCCTAGTTTGGCTGCGGAATCCTAACGACGGGACCCTATTACTAAGATTCCACTGTCCATCTGTCTGTCTATCCGTCTGTCAGGCTGTCACCAGGCTGTATCTCATAAAACGTAATAGCTAGACAGTTGAAATTTTCACAGATGATGTATTGCCGCTAAAACACAAAAATAGTAAAAAAATAATAAAATAAATATTTAAGGGGGGCCGGCCGATACAACAAACGTGATTTTTTTGTAATTTTTTGCTAATGCTGTTGTACGGAACCCTTCGTGCGCGAGTCCGACTCGCACTTGACCGGTGTTTTCTAGCTTTAAATATTGTGACGCCTTGTACAGTGAGTAGGTGAACTACGTAGTGAAATAATACATCTTGAGGATGTAACGGCGCAGTATAGTATAGTTTTGCATGGTGGTGTATAAGTGGAGACCACTACCGCTTACTTAACAGTAACAAGATCATAACATAACCTAAAACCGTAGGTATAAGGAGGCACCGTGCGTTGCTACCTATATAATCTTGATTTTTTTGCGATAATCTTTTAAAATCCCTTAAATTGAAGATATAATTGCATAGGTATCTGAGAAAAGACTCTAAATATTTAATCATTATATAAGAAAAGGGGATATTAAGAGTAAATCGATCTGTCAAATGGTCGTCTTCGGGAAATCTCGGTTATAACCCGAGTTAACCTCAATGTCCCAGCTAAAAGAATATTGGACCTATTCAATTCAAATCCAACCTTATTTATTCGGACAACAAAGCAGTTCATAATTTTCATAAAATAAGGACCTTAGTAACAAGGATTGGTTGTTGTTACATCAGAATTTTCTGTTAAGTATGTGATTTGTGAAAGTGAATGAGGGTAAGCAACTCTATTATAAAATGTAAAATCACTCGCCTGTTCTACGGAGCCATACTGCCTGCGAGAGAATACGCTGCGCCGGGTGATCAGCTCGCTGGCTGACGAGCTGAGGACAAGAAAAAACATATATTATCACCTGAATTTAGGTAATTAGTAAAGACTACTGATCACGGTTTATATCGTTAAAATATTTTTAATCCTGTTTTGGGTAAAAACGACAAGTGATGTGATATAAATCAAGCTAAACTTGAGTTAAAAGCCGTAACAAATTAGATTTTCTCTACTGCTTCTGAATCAAAGTAGCGTTTGAGTTTCCCACTGACCTACTTTGAAGCATATTCGCTCGTAGACTGCATTTAGTGACGGGCAACTTTATATTTTTCAGTCACAGCCTTTTCCATTTCCAAGTAGAAATTGAATTTTAAGTAACTCAATATTAGATAAGGGTTTAAGCAGGTCAGCTGTCGACATAATAAAGGTTGCGCCTGTGGTTGGGCTGACGGTAGAACAGTTAACGTAAAAGGGTGAGGACCAAAAAGTTGGACCACAGTGAAGCGCAGTTAACCATACGAACGACAAAGACGAAAAAAGTTCCGTTGTGCGACGAAAAGTATCCCTTCAATTGTATGGCTAATTTTCGTGTCACAACGGAAAAGTTTCATAGAAAATTTAATTGATTGAGTTAGCGTGGACAACTTTTTGGTCCTTACCCAAAATCGTTTGAGTGACATCACTCTGGTAAACTATTTTGATGGCAGGTATACATGTGCGCTTCGCCTAAATTATTCAGCAGGCCTTTCTAAAATAAAATTCTGTCAAATCCATCTAGCCCAGGCCACTTAATTTTAGTTTGGAAATATTCGACTTCAAGCTGTACTTCCTGTACTTTTATCTGTCATTTATGTAGTCACGAACACTAATATGTATAAGAACAGTATACATAATATGTCTGTATGATTTAATTATATTTTAACGTATGTTTTAATTATATTTTAACGTATGTTTTAATTATATTTTAACGATTGTGAAATAGGGACTAAAAAACACCTAAAGTTTAGAGAAATGAATTCTGGTACCTGATTGGTCGATTTTAAAATAGCTATATTCTGTGGCTTGATACCAAAGACAATGTTTTTTTAAAGACTTAAATTAGTTAAAGAGCAACACGTATGTAGGTAGGTACCTAAAAGAACCTAACGATCCGATTGACAGTCGATGTGCATTGTGATTACTGATTGGTGGATTTAATATGGTGAAGTATTCTGATTGGTCAAATTAAAATGATTTGGAAATGTAAATAATTCTATTATCCATTCCGTCAATTTAAAAACAAAGTAAACCATAGACAGATATTTTGTCATATTCTTGTTTCTCGCTCGTTTGTTGTTCTGTGCTTCGTTCGTTCGTTTGTACGTTTTTTCGCTTAATTTTACATTTCATTTTGAAGTCTAGTCGTGGAAAAAGTATTGTATGCAACGGTGTATAACTAAGTCAAAAAACACTCGTGACGTCTTCCTTTATTATGTTCGCCTTCGGCTCATATCGTAACACACGCCACTCATCTTTTTTGACCCCTCTTATACAACTATTGCATAAACTACTATTAAGGTAATTTACCTTTTGTAATACGAGTAAACCAGCAGAATATCATACCGTTGATGATGAAAATGAATTGATGGACACACCAGAGAAAAACGAACCTATAATTAAAAATAAAAAGTGACAAAAACAAACATTTTGAACCAAAGTTGTGCATCTTTTACAGCGAATACTGTTAATTTTCGCTTTCATTTATACTTTCGGTTGGATTGAGTACAACAGGTATCTATTTAATAAGGAATGTGAATAACACTAGCATAAGTACCAAAACTGAAGTGATGATTTTCTTTTATTTGACGTTTGTTATAGCATACAGTTAATTGCAACTTAATAATTTTCTAAGATATAGACAGATAGATAGATAGATAGATAGATAGATAGATAGATAGATAAATAGATAGATAGATAGATAGATAGATAGATAGATAGATAAAATTCTTTATTTACATATTATTACGCCATGACAAATAGAAACAGGTTTGCAGAATTAAAATAAAGTAAGATAAACAATAAAAGCTTAAACTATACTACTTAAAACTATAACTAACATTAAAATGCGTTATTGAGAGGTCACGGCATGGTTATGAAAGGGCGCCGACGCAGCATGTGCTGCGCTGGTATTCTGCCGGGACCCGGCGAAGTGAGACGCACTCAGCCTATTTTATTTACATATTTAAATTAACCTAAGTACGTAAAAGCATTGTAAGGCATTGACCTGATGTTTCTGGAGCGATAGTAAGTGCGCTTTATGTTTCTGTTTAAATATGCTCTTTAAATGAGCGCCTCGAATCCGCGCAGGAACGTTGCTCCCGCACCTGGAGGCCAAATACCGAACGCTTCCACAGAATGCAGCAGTTTTGTATTTGAATGGAACTAGGATTACAAACCCTTGCGGACCTATAATTATTTTAAGGCCATGGATGACCATTTTAGTTTACCCTGTACATGGCTTGGATTACCAGTTCTCCCAACGTCAAACAGTAGACCCGCGAAAAGTAAATCCCGGCTATTCTTCAAATTCAACATGGTCGCGTTATTTAAGTATTATATGAGACCGTGGAGGCACGGGAAACACAAAAGCAGCAGTATCTGGTATAAGCATTCTGGACTCGATGTAGAAGTTTTTGAATTTTAGTTAGTAAACAAGAGCCAAAAGAAGTTAAGCATTAGTTGAACTTAACTCCTCGTATGCCTTAGGTCAAAAAACTGCCAAGTTCTAGTCTCTTCTGACTACGATATAGTCCATAAAATAAGGCTTAAAAAAATACAAAAAGATAGCCAAATTTTGAGCACCGATCCGTGCCTAAGCATATGAAGGGTTGAGGTCGGATTTTTATTCCCACAGAAAAATGTAAGCAAAGGTGTTGCCGTTAACGAAAAACATTCAAAATATTTTATACTATAGTCTGGCAAATGAAAGATGAGATTGAAAAATGGCGGCAAATTCAAAAAGTCAAGGTGTGGTATCCCTGACGTATAGTGTTAAAAATAGTTTTGATACTTATGATACATATTATGTAATACAATATATTTGTAAAGGCTTTTATTAAGTCCACCTGTAACTATGGTACTACGAAACTGTACCTGTACTATGAAATAAATAATATCGGAAAGTTTCAACAAAGAACAAGCAATATTCATAAAACATAAATATTACATTATAAATAATAAAATAATAAAAATAAAAAGCCCATTTCCGACACCAAAAGTAATAAATTAAAGATACTAAAAAATTACATTCCTTATAAAACTAATTTGGATTGGAGCCCTCTCGGGTAAAGGCCTCCTCCAGCTCTTGCCATCTTTCTCTGTTTTTTGCCGCGTTGGGCCAGTCGGCGTCTATTTTATGGAGGTCATCTGACCATCTTGTGTTGGGTCTGCCAACTCTTCTTTTGCCACTTGGGCCCGTCCAGATCGTGGCGATTTTTGTCCACCTCTCCGCGTGCATCCTTGCTACATGGCCCGCCCATTTCCATTTTGACTTGAGACTATATTCCACAGCATCAATTATTTTAGTTTTCGCTCTAATATCGTTATGCCGTATCTTTTCTTTCAGTTTTATTTTCATGATGTTCCGCTCTATAACTCTTTGACATGTCCTGATCTTATGCTTCGCTGTCTGCGTGTGTTTCCAGGTTTGGCTGCCGTATGTCATGGTTGGGAGCAGGCATGAGTCTATCACTTTCTTTTTCAGCTTAAGGGAGAGTCGACTTTTTAGAATTTCTTTCATGCTCCAAAATTTATTCCAGGTTTTCTTTATTCTTCTGTCGATCTCCTCTAAGTTGTTTGATGGGTTGAAAGATAGTTCTTTACCTAAATACACGAAGTTTTCAACGTACTCTATTACGGTATCTTCTATAAAAATCGGTGTTTCATTGTAGTTAGTCCTCAACTTTGTTTTTTGTAGGCTAATTTCAAGACCTATCTCCTTGCTAACTGTATTTAGAGATGTTAGCATAAATTGCAGGTTGCATGCCGTATCAGAAATGAGCACTATATCGTCTGCAAAGCAGAGATGTGTCAGATTTTTTGTTGACATAGTTATGCTTCTACCTTTCCATTGTAAAGCTCTCATTATGTGCTCTAGTACTGTTACAAATAAGGTTGGAGACAGTGGGTCCCCCTGCCTTACTCCATTTTCTATTTTGATTTCAGGTCCGGTACTTTCGAGTCTGACTCTGCTCTTGCAATTTTCGTAAATATTCTTTATTACAGTTATGTACGTAGGGTGGACTTTTGCTGCTGTTAGGGATTTCCAGATTGCTAAATGTTCTATTGAGTCGAACGCCTTTTGATAATCAATAAATATTACATTAGTTACATAATATTCTACTTAGCAGTACTTTACTTTTGAGGATAACAAATAGGAAAGAAGATATGATTTTAAATCGCTGTCCTGGAAAGTTAGCAAACTGCACGATAACGTCTTACGAAAAACAAGAACAGAAAAATTTTGCTTTCACACAGAAAATAGTACATTGTTGCCTAGGCGCGGAAAGTAAGGGTTTTCCTGACGAGGTGGTTAGCTGGCCGAGCAACAGCGAGGCCTGCTAAAATACGAGTCAGGAAATCCTCGTTTCCGCCGCGGCATACATAATGCTTTACTCAAATAATGCGAGGAAATGATACAAATACATAACTACAAGTATTTTTAAAAACCCATGACAAATTCGGAGAGAATGTTTGTTTGAAAACTACGAGTATTACACGGCCTGGCCACGACATTGCGCGACCTGCGGCAGCGGCGGCGGCGAGCGAAAAGCGAATGTTATAAAATAAGGCGCAAGTTCTAGAGATGCCACGACCCGCCGCTGCCAGCGGCGACTCGCGCGAATTTACTCGAGCGGCCAGCGGCGGCGGCGCGCGGCGCGGCGAGCGGTGGAAACAAAGACACGGGCGCGCGAGGAGCGCGGCCACGACTTACAGCGGCGCGACCGGTCTTAGCGGCGGGACGCATCGGGCGGTGAATCGTGAAATAAAAAATTTTGTAACATTCGCGCGTAATAATGGACACCGAAGCTTTTATCGCAGAAATTTTAAATAGGCCTGCAATTTGGATGGCGAAACATCCCAAACATAAGTTGCGCCACGTAATAAAAAGGTTATGGGAAGAAATGAAAGATATTGGAGTATATAATCAAATGTTTGTTGGAGTATATAATCAAATGTCTATGGGTCACAGTTTCCACTTACCATCAGGTGGCCTGTGTGCTCGCTTGTCTTCTCTATGCCATAACAAATAACATAACAAATAACAAAATGTTTCTACACTCATTCTAGTGTACTCGTAAAATTTTGCGGGATGCTTTCTGTAGTCTTCGTACAACACTCTAAATTCACCTAACGTATAACGGACTCTATTAAGTTCGTGCACACCTTCTCTTATATTTAAAATATCTCTCATGAAATATGAGCTGCTGTCGAGGCACTGAAGAGCCACTTTTTACAAAGACATTTTTATTTTTTTTAAACTCTTGAGTACGTCCCATTCGCTCGATGCCGCTAACGCTACTGTGAAGTCGTGGCATGCTCGCCGCGCCGCTCTACCTTGCCGCGCCGCCCGCCGCACCGCTCGCCGCTTAAGACCAATGTCGTGGCCAGGCCGTTAGTGAAGATAGTTTCACGCACAACACGCCGCCGCCAGCCCACACTGCACCCACAAGTTGGGTGTGCGGGATTTTGTATGCAATAGAGAGCACTTTTAATAAACAATATGGACATGGACGGAAAGTGTTTTCATATGGTTTTTTTACTCCTAGGAGTAAAATGAGGCACTTCCGTCCTTGTGTTTCAATCGGAAAACCGTTCTTTCCGAGCATGTTTGAGAAAAGGAATATTTACGTACCTACGTTATTGGACTTTTAAGGTTAGTACTGCGTTATCATTTTGATCCTTGATGTTTTTTTTACATTTGTTTCAATAAGAATTACTTAGCATGCGAGTTTTTTGTCATTTATATTCCTTAACATTCTTCAGTCTCAAGACGAGTAAATCACGTTTGACGTGGGTTGACAATCGACTTTTTTGTTGCCATGTAAAAAGTTCTTAAGAAATCTCATTCTCATCTTTTATTTGCCAGACTATGTCCACATCTAAAAGAAATCGACTGTCTATAAAAAAACTATATATTGTATTCAAGAGTGAAGAATTTAATTTGTAGATAGGAAACTTCATTTTGATATAAACTCTTTGTTGTATTAATTTAAAACGAGACAAGTGTTTTTGTATGCATAGTTTATTTATTTCACTGGTATCATTGACTCGATAAACCCGTGTCAACAAGTTGAGGGCCGCTTGATTGATATGATATATATTTTTATATTTTTTTTATTTTATTTATTTATTTATCAAACCAGCAACAAAAATTACAAATATACAAAAGCCCTGCAAAACTGTATTAGTACAGTTTGTCTGCAGGAAGACTTTAAAATAACAGTAAGTACTATAATCTTAATATTATACAATGTTAGTTCGACATAATGGATACCGATAATATAATTCTAAGGCAGTGTATCTAAAAGATATTTCTTTAGTTTTCTCTTAAATATACGTTTATTTTGCTCGAGAGCTCGAGACGGATGTCCTCAGGTAAACTGTTGAGAATATATGGCAGGCGCTTTTTTAAAGTTCTGTCCCCGTAATAGTTGTTAACTCTAGGCACATCGAATTTACCGGCAGAAACCAATCTCGTTCCATGATTGTGATCAATTCTACGCAGGTCATGCTGCCAATTGGCATGGTTATTAATAGCTAAAAGGTATTTGTGCTTTAAAGTGACAGGGAGGATCTTACATATTTTGAACAATTTACGATAATAATTTTTACAGTTATTTTTAATCTTTTGAGAGACAAGAAATTTTAAAAAAACCGGGCAAGAGCATGTCGGACCATGCTCAGTATAGGGTTCCGAAGCCGTAACGACAGACACAAAAAACTGTTTCAAAAATCAACATGTATGAACCAATTTTCTATTTAAAGTTATTTGGCGCTGTCTTAGATGATTTTTAGTAGGTATAAACCCGTTAGTCGCCTGTATCTCAGGAACTAATTAAGTCTACTTAGTAATGATTCTTTTTCTTATAAATTCGTATATAATATCTCAAACAAGAGCCAAGCTTTTAAGTGTGAGATCAGTATACCTATGTAGGTAGTTAGGTATCTAAACTGCTTCAATCCGACTTTAAATTACAATAAAAGTTAAATCTTTTATATAGTAATTAATAGAAATTGAAAAAAAAACAAGGTCCAGTAAATAGAATTTTAAGTTTTCCAAACGATAGGTACTCAACTCAAATCAATAATCTAATCGAAAATTTGTAAACGTTTAGATCGCAAATCGCAAACTTGTAGGTAGCATTCCGGGGCACGTCCGAACAGCATCTAGGCGCTCGTGCTTATGAGCGCGGCTGTCGCTCGATTTGTTACTTGAACAGTTCGACTCGCCCCGCGCGTGCAGGCCCCCCCCCGTTAACAATTTTTCTATCAAAGTTATCATAGGCGATTTTGATAGGTATAAACACTTTAGTCACCTGTATCTCAGGAACTAATCATGTCTACATAGCCGTGATAGTTTTCCTTTAAAATTCGTTATATGCGCTTTCGTTGAAGATATTTTTCAGATTTTTAGTATTTGTAGTTTTGGCTGTAGGGAGGGGGGGGACACTTGACTCTAACAAAAAATAGCGCTTTAAAGCTTAATATTTCATAAACGGATCCCTTAATCGAAAAATTGTTTACATAAACCCGAAATATTTTTGAAAGACCTATCCAACGACACCCCACACTATGGGGTAGACAAGAAAAAAAAAAGCATCCCCAAGTTACGTGTAGGGGAGGTGCATTAAAAAAAAATATTTTTCAAAATGTTATTTTACCACTTTGTTGGCGTGACTAATATGTATATTCATGCCAAATTACAGCTTTCTAGTACTATGAGTCTCTGAGCTAGACTGCGGACGGACGGACTTACGGACAAGGCGAAACTATAAGGGTTCCTAGTTTGACTACGGAACCCTAAAAACGCAATTAACTAAGATGGTAGGACTTACCCAACAAAACTCTTAATTTATCACAGATATAATCCACATGCTGAGACCAGGAAAAACTAGTATCTATTTTAACTCCTAAATATGTAACACAATCAACTTTATCTATAGGATTACATCGGCAATGGTCCTGGTGACTATGCAAGCACTGTTAACCATGGACAACCAAATGAAAATTAAAATCTGGTATCTTCAAATAAGGCGAGTGTATCACAAGTAGGTTAGTCTTCTCCGCGTTCAATAAAATACCGTTGTCATGAGACCATCGCACTATTGCATCTACATATATCAAGCTGCATAGAGCGACTCATGTCAACAAGGTCAGTCCCGGCAGACACAATGCACAAATCATCAGCGAACATGTAAGGTGTACTGTGACGTATGACTCCACCTATACTATTTACATGCATCAAATAGCACACTGGCCCACATCCAGAGCCCTGCGGAACCCCACAGTCCACCGCCACCTCGTCACTGAGCACCTCACCCACCTTCACGCGATAAGTCCGGGACATCAGGTAGTCGCGAAACCAGCCATTCAGGGGCTGCCCGATGCCGCATTCGTCCATTCCATTTAAAAGCGTATCCGTTTCGAGAGTGTCAAAAGCTTTTTTATAATCAAAGAATATTACTGAGACTACTTTTTTATTTTCTAAATGCGAGTTAATACATACATACATAAACTCACGCCTTTATTCCCAGAGTGGGGTAGGCAGAGCTACAGAATAACCAACAACTCTAAAAACTTATGATAATTCTGTAACCACATTTTGCACACATAGGCTAAGATGTTTACCAGTGTATTAGTGACAGGTTGCAAGCCCATCGTCTAACAATACTATACGCCTTTATTCCCTTAGCCGTCTCTTACGACATCCACGGAAAGATATGGAGTGGCACTATTCTAACCCGGCAACCACACGGGGAGTTAATTTCATCTACAAATTTTGATAATAGAGTATGAATACCTTTTCCTTTTTGAAACCCGTGTTATAATTATTAAGGATAGAATTTAACTGAAGGTAATCTCCTATTTGATTAACAATACATTTTTCCATTGCGGCAAAGGTGGTTATGAGCAGTTTACCAGATTCGCAATTTACCAGATTCGCTACTCACCAGATTCGCAATTCACCAGATTCGCAACTAACCAGACTTTGTATCATCAAACAGGAAATGCACTTTAGATAACCTCTTGCATCTCTAACAGAGAATAAAGGTCAGATATCATTAATAAGTAGCTGGCAGTTTATTATTGTATTGACATTCAATAATATGACATTGTGTGACAATATATTCATTTTAAAATAATTACTTATTATTGTATTTTATGTGCAATTGAATTAAATATATAAAAATAGTGCGTACCAATACGTAAGTGTGATTTCAATGATGGATGAAACTGAATTAAAATTTATAGGAAGTGAAAGAGGAAGACCCGTTTTACTGCACGCGGGCTTTAAATATAATTTTGCCCTAAAAAATAAATCCGGTTCAACTAATTGGAGATGTACCTAGTCATCAAAAAGAATGTAATACTTCGATCACTTTGGATGCCAACAATTCTATTATAAGATACCCACGGCATTGTTGCTCTAAAGATCAGGTGCGAAATTCAATTGACGCAATTATGGCAGACTGTAAAGACGATGTATGTAATAATTTGGACTCTGTGCAACAAACCTATGAAAAACATTTTTGTAATAAATCTTCCAAATACCAAATGGAAAGCCATAATGTACCTTCATTCCCATCAAAGAAGGACACATTATACAGAGAACGAGCAAAATTTTTAAAAATCGGCCGAGGTTTGGCGAAAAAACCTGCAGATGTCAAATTGCCAGATCATATTGTGCAAGATTTTTTATGTTCGACGATGGGATCGAAAACAAAATAATCTTTTTTAGTACTCCATTAGCAAGAACAAAGCTGACATTTGTTGAAATGTATTATGGAGACTGCACTTTCAGAGCAGCACCGAAGCCATTCTACCAGATATACACATTGCATGCAGACTTATCGCCTGGCAATAACGAAGAAATTAATTTCGTGCCACTAATTTACGCTTTTCTGCCCGATAAAAGTAAAAACACGTACAAGCGATTTTTTTTAGTACTTAAAGAACAATTTGGAGTTAATATAAAATTGTATAAATGTGACTACGAAATTGCCGCCATAGAAGCTGTCAAGGAAATATTTCCCGATGCAATTGTAAAGGGGTGCTATTACCATTTTCAAAACGCAGTATGGAGAATGAGCAAAAAAATTGATTTTGTCGACACGGAAAACGGTAAACAAATTACTCATTTTTCAACGCTCTTACCACTTCTACCACCAATATTAATCCCTGAAGGTTTTCTAAGCATCTGTGAATTGGCCTCAAAAAATGACTGTTTCGAAAAATTAAAAAAATATTTCATAGATCAATGGATTAATAAAATAACCAGTGATGTTTTTAGCTGTTATGGAAAGAAGAACAGAACCACAAATGCCCTAGAAGGATGGCACCGACGCCTAAACACAAAGGTAGCAGCTAAGCCGTCTTTGCTTAAATGCATTATGATATTAAAAAAAAAAGCGGAAGTCCAGGATACAAAATACAAAAAAAAACATTGCATTATAAAGGGAAGAAAAGAAACCAAAAAATGATAGAAAAAAATGAAAAAATAAATAATATTATTTCAGATTGTCTGCAAAATAAAATCAGTGTAATTGATTGCATTAGGAAGCTAGCTTCCCTTAATTACACAAGTGACTAATATAATGCAATATGTCCTGCTTACGTTTTCATCAAAGTGTACATAAGTTCACCTTAGTTCACCTAGGTGTACCACGCGCGAGACTCTCTCTTCCTTAGCATTACGTCTTCAGCAGTCGCTAAAGGTTGATTTTCAATTAAAAGAACGACGCTTTCGTTAAGCCATTGTTGATTTCTCTTTTCAAACTTTCCGAAAACACGACTAATTTTTTTCCATCTTTTGACGAATGTTGCTGTTATATTTGTCACTTTTTTTTTAATTCTTAAAATGTTAACATCCTCAGCCTGGCTATTGAGATTGAGTTTTGTAAGTACATATCGCATAACAGAATTATTTTTTTGTACCAGGGTTTTATGTTTACGCCATTCTTCGAAAAGTTGTCTTCTAGTCAACGACATAGTTCCTATAAAAAATCATAACTAAAAAGGTTGCAGTTGGTTGCATAAAAATACTATTGAATCTTAATCTCCATAATGTCACAATATATAAAAAAAATATGAGACTGCAAATACGGGCAAATATCGGAACTTCGGGACTCGTACTTAAAAACGTTACTGCAATTTTGAAAGGGCTATTTTTAAGCTATAAATATAGCAAATAAAAAGCTGCGTGACTTGGAGCATATGATAAAATAAGACTACATACCCGTCGTAGGTTGAAATGTACAACATTAATTTTATCTAAAGCTAAGCAAAACTAATAGGAAAGGCAATAATTGCGATAACAGTAATTCGCCAAACGTGCAAGATAATACGTCAACAGTAACTTGACAAGTGCCAAGCTCATAAATAGGTTACCAACTTGTCAAAACTAAAGAAGTTTTAACCTACCCACTTAATCATCTATTCACAAAAAAAGTTGCAAGTCAATCCATCATTAAAAAAAAATAACATTAATAATTCCTAGAAAAATCAAAGTGACCTCTGTGCCACGGGTAGAAAATACTCCCCGTGGTCCATCCAGGTGAACAGATTAGGTAGACCACGGGCAAGGAGGGAAAAAACCCACTGTGTACAACCACATTTTTTTTCTATTGTTGCTTGAAAATAAAGTTAGTTTTGTTAAAATTAATTTTGTTTATGATTGTACTTCTGGTTAGTTGCGAATCTGGTGAGTTGCGAATCTGGTGAGTAGCGAATCTGGTGAATTGCGAATCTGGAAAACTGCTCATAAAGGGCTTGCGACGAGCTTGAAATATCCTATTATTGGTCCGTACTTAGATGTCGTAATCTGTTCATTTCAGTCAATGAATTTCGTCGTGTGGCCGATTTAATAATTTGTTTGCATCCAAATCAGACAAGGCTATACCACTTAAACTTCTTACTCGACTTAACGCGACATATATTTGACATTTAGCAAAAAAAAACATTTTTACAGCTTACAAATTACAGCTCTTTCGAGTGTAATAGGTACCCTGTAGTTTGTGGACTGTGACCGCCCAGCTTAATATGAGAGGTAACATACGACGCTCTACATCTTCGTAACCCCTTATCGCCTGAAACGTAGTGCTTGATGGAGGTATGGGTATGCAACCATCTCTATCTTTTAATCTGAGACCGATACTTTCAACATCGAATTACACATATACGGCTTCCGGTAGCTCTCCATCCTCTAGTCGATCTCTCTTTAGGACTGCCCATTAAAAAAAAATTATTACACCCATAGCTCCACTCACTATGCTTTCGGACACAGAAATATTACGCCTTAACATGACTCGCGATTCGATGCCAAGATTTATGGATGGAAGAAAGCCACCACAGTAAATTACTGATTTAAGATACTTGAATACTTCTTTTGACGATAGCTCCAAAACTAAAAGGAAATATGAGGTTTTTTTGATGTAGAATTATGCGCCGAATTAATAGGAATCTAACGGCAAAAAAAGAAAAATCGAAAAAATTAGACATACTTGAATTTAGCTTAGCGCAGCCGAGTTATTGACGTCTTTGGGTATGACATTGTCTGGTGGTTTTCTGCCATGCGTCGCTGCTCTCGCGAGACTCATCAACAGCGTTAATTGTGTACGTTCGATGTAACTTTGCATTTTCAATACTCATTTTGTCATTGTATGCGTCTGCTCAGCAATTTCGACAACATCCTTCGCAAATAAGATAACCTGCCCCTTACACCAGTTTTGACTAAAACGGTTATTCAATTTAATAATTTTTAAGAACGGTACAATTCGACATAAAAATCGTTCTTTAACGCTAGTTAATTTTGCTAATTCTGGGGGTATACTTATCTGCTGGAATCATTTTATTCCAGTATGCAGTTGGAGGAATGTTCCTTTTTTTTAATACTGTTATTACAACGGGAACAAGTCGTAATTGTACCTAAAACTACCAATTCCTCGGGTAACAGGGAACTATAAACATCTGCTTACAAATTGAAACGCTGCTGTGGATAAAGTGTCTTTTTACAAACAGCCAGCGCACGGAACATCGGCAAAAACATTGGCAGCTGATTTAAAAGCTTGTTCATTTATAATATTCCTCTGAATATGACTGGCTTCACGCATAAGCCGAGTCAAACGAGCTTCAGTCGTTTCGTTCATATAAGCGATGAGCACGTTGATCCTCAGTTTCATTTGATAACCGATCGTGTATCAAACCAAGTCGATGGGCACGTTGCTCTTCGCTTTCGTTTGACAAGCGATCGTGGATCAACTCGAGGCGGTGGGTACACCTCGCGACGTTTTCATTGATTAGATTTTTTTTGTTATAATATTTGTGAAAGCTTGTTTTTGCGCTGTCCACTACTCTCTTTCGAGATAGCGTTGGCTACAGCTATCCTACTCTTAGATAGACGTGTCTCTCTTTCTTCATTGGTCTCATTCAAACGTCGCTGTCTCATATGAGCAGCGCGTTTTGTAGGTCTTCCCATACCTATGCTTATATTAGATAGACAAGTTATAAACTGATAGTTTCACTAAAAAGGGAAAAATAAAATTTTAACAAAGAAAAAACCGACCTCAAACAAAATCCTAAATTAAATGAAAATGTATATGACACAACCTTGCACTAAAAAGCAAAAAATAATTATATACAGTTTTTTTTTACACAGCACATATAAATATCTACAGAATTCTTACACGTACCTACCTGAAAGAAAGTTAAAACATAAAACTATTGCTGAATACTTTAAACTCAACAATTATATTATGTTCAAATAACCTTATGAAATACGTTTTTATATCTATTTGTCAAATATAGTTTTAAGTTAAAACACCATTTGAAGCCGGTGCCAAACAAATAACTATTAACTATACCTGTTACTATAGTACAAAATTTACAACATTAACTTATTTTTAATAATCTAGATTTTATACGAAGTATCGAAATACCATACAATACAATCGACCTATATAATACCTGACACATTTGTAATTCTACCCAATCGCCATCTAGCGCGTTGATAGTGTTGATTTGATACTAATTTAACTGATTTCTATTTTATATACTAGATGGCGCCACATGTATCCAACTTTCTGTATTTTTACATATAACTATGAGAATTAAAAACTTGTTGTCTCTACAATTATTTTCAAGAAATAAATATCAAATATAATATTGCGAGCTATTAAAACTGTAAATGTTATGCACATGGCGCCACATGTACTGAATAAATTCACAACTTGTGAACAGGAACGAAACATTTGTTTGGCACCGACTTCAAATGATGTTTTAACTTAAAACTATATTTGACAAATAGATATAAAAACGTAGTTCATAAGGTTATTTGTACATATATTTAATTGTTGAGTTTAAAGTATTCAGCAGTACTTTTATGTTTTAACTTTCTTTTAGGTAGGTACGTGTAAGAATTCTGTAGATATTTAAATGTCCTGTGTAAAAAAAAATCTGTAAATAATTATTTTTTGCTTTTTAGTGCAAGGGTGTGTCATATACCTACATTTTCATTTAATTTTGGATTTTGTTTGAAGTCGGTTTTTTTATGGTAATTTTTTTTTATATCACGATTCGAGCGAAATGATAACTTAATATTATATTTCTTGCTGGCCTAAACCTTGACAGTGACGTAACTATGTTTACATTTTTTTCAGTGGGAATAAAATTCCGACGTTAGACAATATTAGCGCTTCGCAAAGGCGGATTCTGAGATCCACATCTAAATATTGACGAACTCTGTACTAAACTTTCAGTCGATAGAAGCAGCTACGCACCAATTCAGCAACATGATTTTGAACTTGCACTTGCACTTTTACTTCATTATTAACACGTTGATGAACAGTACTAACAAAGTATACACTTATTATGCGTCAGTACGTGCATAGGCGTCTTACGTCGTACGGCATACCTTCACATCACAATACCCTTACGCTGTATACGCTGTGACTGCCTGTGACACTACGTCTTTAGGCGGTTGAAAAATATGAACGTCGAGTCAAATCACTTTTTCAAAGGACTACAGGCCTAAAGGCGTTCTGTCCCTCAACGTGTTAAGAATAATAATCTTACCCCCTTACTTATAAACGTGGAATAAGCTTGGAATGGCTTATGCCATGCTTTGTCCTTATCTGTAATTGTGATATTTAAATCTGACAGAAAGTGACAAAGCATGGCATAAACTATTCCAAGCTTATTCCACGTTTATAAGTAAGGGAGTTAGCGTTTAAAGCTCTGACGATTTCAGTTTGACGACACGAGCCTAAGAGCAAAAATTTCGATTTAGTGGGGTTCGTAACAAGACAGTTATCGGAAGACCACTTGCGATTCGATTCAAATCTTCATTGAGTATCCCAATTTCACGTCAACCAACGCCGATCTTGCTTGATCGTCGATCTGAAGAGGAGTTAAGCACCATTACAGATTATTAAAAAGTTTCATTTTATTTTTGAAATAAAAATAAGTACATACATACATACATTAAATCACACCTGTTTCCCAAAGGGGTAGGCAGAGACCACTTCTTTCCACTTGCTACGATCTTGACAAATTTCCACATTCATACAATACATCGAGTCATGCACGCACGTCGTTTTCGGGTACTTAAGATTCGTCCCTTTTCCAGTATTTCTCCGATATGACTCGAAAAAGTACGCCTAGGGCGGCCCCTTCCGACTCACTTTCGATCTGTATATCTCTTTCGTCAATCTTCTTTCATCCATCCTTTCCAAATGACCGAACCATCGAAGCATGCCCTTTTCAATCTTAGTCAATACATCTTCTTTTATTCCACATTTCTCTCTGACTTTTTCATTCCTTGCGCTATCAATCAATTTCACACCACACATACTACGCAAAGAGCACATTTCAACTGCATTTACACGACTTTTATGCTTGTCCTGCCACACCCAACATTCACTACCATACATCAGGATAGGGGCCAGCACTCCATTGTGAATAGCCAGTCGGGCTTTTTGTGAAATGCCCTGTCTGCTCACAAAGGATTACAGGGCCCCCTTAATTTGATTCCCCGCATTCACCCTCCTCTCGATATCCTTCTCACACTTACCATCTCTTGTAAACACACAGTCAAATAAGTTGTAAGTTATATGTTATTAATAAATAATATAAATATGATTGAAAACTCCTCTCGCATTAGCAGCTGCAGCGCGTCGGCGATGTTCGCGCGGCCCGCTCGGACGGGCTCCCCGCGAGCATGCGTAACAAAGCAGCGGTAATGGTGCGTCACTGGGTAGCAGTAGCCATAGGATTTTAAAATAATCTATTTGATAATTTGTTAATCAAATATTAATGACTAATTTAGAATAAGATTTGATGTTACTAACAACATATGGAACTGGATTCTGAAATAAATTTGAATAATAATAATAATAATAATTAGTATTTATATTATCATCCTGAGTGTCTAAAATTGAACTTTTTATACATGTTTCAACTAGGTGGGATTTGTCACATTTACAAAATGATATTATAAAATAAAAATAAAAATACTAAACGTAAATATTTTCAAAATTACTTTCTTGGGGTTGGATATGAGGCTATTACATATAACTTAGGTATATTTTACAAATAATGATTCAACAGTATCATATCCGGAGGAGCCCAAGCTTGATATGTTTTGAAAACGATTTTTATTTTAATTTGAGATAAGTGACTGAAATATTGATTGATGTTTTTAGAATCGTCTTAGTAAAGCATTTCATTAAATACTACGTACTATAGGATTCAGAACATTTTTTTTCCCCGTACAATAAAATATGACGTCATAACTCCTTTTTTGTTTTTTTTCCATGCTGCAGGTCAAATTGTTTCATATGGCCTAAAGATCAATCGTTCCGATTTTCGTGCTTTTAACACTTTTTGCAGCTTTTTACTGAATTTCGGGGTGTACCGCTAGCACTAGCTCGTGTGATGTTCTGTCGTTATTTGTAAGTTTTTTCGTTTAATTTTACATTTTATTTGAAAATTGAAGAATTCGTCCTTGGCTCACATTGTAACACACGCCACTCGTCTTTTTTGACCTCTCTTATACAACTGTTGCATATACTACTATCAAATAAGGTCTACTCTTTTGAAACTCTACAAGGTCTCGGCTCGGCTCACTTGATGATGAGTTTTTCGTAACATGGACATATGGAAAAAATCCCAATATTCCGACTAAAATTATCAATATCCCTGAAAGTACTAAAAATCCGCGCCCGTCGCCCAGGCTCGGAAATACAAGTTCAGTCAAAACACACGTCGACGCGCGCGTCGCTTGAGCCAGCAACTACTTAGTCATTTTTATCCCGGCCCAAAATAGCAAAAACTAATGGATGAAAACTATGGTCTCGATACACAGGAGAGCAAAAAATAAAATGAGCTATCTAACCCTTGATCTTTAGGAGTAGTCCAACTAATAATAGTCGGTACGTAACTAATGTGTTCAATAAATAACACAGTCTTCTTGTAACGAGCCGCTGAAGTCTCGAGTACATTCCCTTTGGAGATCTAAATGCCGTTCATTTGAATCAAAGTGGTTTCGAACAACAGACTGATATTTAGGCCACATTTCAACAAACTTAGAATAGGTAAATACCCATCTGATTTCAAATCTGTATTTACTAATCAATTTAGGGAATTTCCTTTAAACTATGAGACTTCAGGTTTGGAGGACGCAAAGAATGGGTGGTTAACAGCTTGCCCCGGTCAAAATTTTCCTGTAAACCCAAAATCGCAGAGGTGTTCTACACCACAGCAGATAAGAAAATTATTATGATAAAATTGATTTCCTTTTCCTGCCACATGCGTCTCGCCCACGCTACCTCACACTCGTCCCGCAACAGCCTTTTTCCCGGTCGCTGCAGTAATGTACTATTTTGTAAAGCTGATCATTGTCAACGGGTTTTGAACGAATTAATAAAGGACTAATGTTACGTATTTAGATAAAGAATTATTTCGTCTTTAAAATTTTACGGATACCGATCTAAAAGTATTGTATACGATTCTCCTGAGTGGGCTACTAGACCGGGAGATAGCGACACAAAATTTCCGGTCATTTATACCAAGTATGGCGTCCCTTCAGGGGTCTAATTACGTAATGACGAAAAGGAAAATGATGGTCATAGCGTTGCAATACCAGCGGCCCAATCGCGTGGGCGTTAATTGAGCGTGTCGGATAAATTCCGATTGTCCAACTATTTGTTACACAAACATTCTTGTTTTTTTCCGATAGTTGATGAAAAAAGAAGTAGGCGGTTGCGTAATGCCACTAATGCCATACTTCTCCGATTGGCTGCGATTATATCGCGTGTTAAACGTGGAACTTGAAATCGGAGACGAAAATAATATGTAAAGTTGGGTTTAGTATATTTGCTGGTTTATGTTCACAAGTTAATTGTTTTGGTGTGTGAATAATTATATGTGTGTTTGGTAATAAACAAATATTTTCATTTTAAAGTAACTTTTAACGTAGGTTCGGGATAGTCAGTCTGAAGAATGTTTCATTTACTCCATAACGGACTATCGGTATGCTTAAAAACTTCTTCACTAATCCGCAGAATAATGTAGGATTTGTATCAAATATCAATTATGTTTACCTACTCGTGGGCTACACGTATACCTTGATGAAGTACTAGGTAGGCTTGCTCCAACCCAATTCAATTGAGACCAACATATATTAATACAGAAAGTAATGTCACATAAGTGTAAAAAAATGGTAGGTGTTGCAGACCCACAAGTGTAAAAAAATAATGTTTGAAATATTTGTACATGAAAAAACACAAAGTTAGTGTTGACCTAGAGACATCTGGTTTTTTGCAAAATTATTCCTTTTCATGTCATTAACAACATACGTTAATTACAAAAGAAACAAACCAGTCGTTTTTTAAATATTTTGAAAAATTAAAACAAGTATGAAGTGACATTTCAAGAAAACTGTCAATAATTACGGTGTAAAACTTGGCTCATAAAGCTAGTTATTAATCAATAACTAGCTTTATGACCAATACACAGGATGTACCCATTGGCTAATAACTTCAGGAGCATTTTTTTTCCCTTACACGGCTAAAGCCTTTGTGGTATGCTTCTTTTATTCTGACCCTGTCAATCAATATCTTTCTGTTTTTGTAGGACTCAGCAAATTCGTAGCAGCCTAATATTAACAATAATTTAACGTAACTTTTTGATTGAATTTGGTTTCTATTTACGTATAAACTTATGTAAAATACTTATGTACCAAAATATTTATGTTAGACAGGTGACTGTATCTAGTAGACGACATCATGAATCACGACAATTACAAGACTGGTTCACAACACAAATACTACCTAACATATCAGAAAAGTCAAGAATTGTTATGGATGAGACCTGACCATAACACATTTAAATAAAAAGTTCCCATCTCTAGCAGCAAAGATTGGCTGAAGAATAAACACATCGACTTCGAGAAAAACATGAGGAATATCAAACTCTACGATATAATTTAAAATAATAAAGATGCCATTGATGGGAAGCCATATGAATGGAAAATAAAATAATTATTTTTAAAGTGCAACCCAACTTTAGTAAATCCAAAGAACAAACATCACAGATGGTCTGTTTACATTCTTTCCTAATATCCCCGGAGAGACAAAGAAGAATCATAAAAGTCAAAATTATAAAAAATAAAAGCAGTTTTGTTAGGTAGGTGTGAGGTTTGGGTTAATATTAAGGTTTTAAAATTTCTATTACGGCTTAATACAGTACCTAACCTACCTACCTAACTAGCACTAACTGTTCAGAAGATAGTCTGTCCAATAAACCGCTGTCGATACCGTTCGTGGGCACGATTTATGTTACCATCTTCATGACCTACACATAAAACATCTCGTAATATTCCGAGTTAGATATATCTTTTTTCCCAATTTGTAATAAATTGAAAAAAAAAAATGTACCAGTCTTTTGGTTGGGAGAATAAGGGAGTTCTGTAATTGTTAATGTAAGTAACTTTTTTCTGGCTTGACCTTTTTCGAAGCCAGTACCGTACCTACTTACTTGAAGCATTATGACTTTCTAGTTTGAGATTGCAAATCTTTTTAAAAGGAAAACGGTACAATCCTTATTAAATTAGGTACAAATACTTACTGCCCTTCTGCTAAAATAGTCTATGGCAATTCAGGTTGACTGAGATGACAGCTTACTAGGGTTGACATTATTTTTGCTGTGACAAATAATTTTTTTTTTTCGGGTATCCCTACCTCTAATAAAAATGTAACACGTTGGATATGTTCCAATGTATACAGGATGTCCCAGAAACTGATGTCAACCCGCCTAGGGCTGATAGAGTAGCTAAAAAGCTATCGATTTAACCCCTATGTATGTTGTAACGTTGCACGTTCATGATTAGCACTCTTTAGTTAGCAAATTTTAAATAACTATTATTTTACTTTAAATTAGGAATTAATTGTACATTATTACCGATATTTTATGAATTAACAATTTTAATCAATTATACCTACCTAATTATATTTACCAATAAAAATCTTATTATTTTAATACCATTAACAATTTTAAAACGAATTATTTATAATCTAACATCTCTATGTAACTAAACAATTATATTAATAACAAATATAATAAAATAAATAAAATAATATATTACAAATGCTTAACACTTGATCAGCGCGACTGTACGATGCGCGCGCAGATCTGCGCAATCGCTCGAGAAGATTCGATGCGCCCTGCGCCGGCGCTGACACCTCACCGCGACGTCTTCCAAGGCGGACCTACGTTTGTTGTGCGTTCACTAGTGCTACGAGGGCTGCTACTTATGTAACCGGAATAGAAAAAATAAACAAACGTACATGGCTAAATATGGTTTTATTGTTTTTCGAAGTATTCTCCGTGATAATCGATGCACTTTTGCATACGTTGAAACCAATTTATAAAGCACTTTTTCCACTCTGACTGAGGTATCTCCAAAACGTGCTGTCTGAACGCGTCGACGGCATCTTCACGGGTCGAAAATCGTTGACCACGTAATTTATTCTTTACATTTGGAAATAAATAGAAATCATTGGGTGCCAAATCAGGGCTGTAAGGTGGATGACCCGTTAATTCTATATTTTGACCTTCCAAAAATCGAGTCGTTTCACGTGATGTATGACAGCTGGCGTTATCATGGTGCAGAATGATTCTCCGTCGCTGGTTGTTTTTCCGTATTTTTTCAAATACTTCCGGCAAACAAATGGTCGTGTACCACTCCGAATTAACCGTTTTACGATTCTCTAGGGGCACTGTAGCCACATGGCCATTAATACCAAAAAAGCAGGCCCCCATTTGCTTCAAGGTGCTTTTTGCACGAGTTACTTTCGTAGGGTTCGGCTCATTTTGAAACACCCACACCGTTGATTGTTGTTTAGTTTCGGGATCATACGCATAGATCCAGGATTCGTCACCTGTGTAGATATTATAAACAGCTTTTGAGTCACCACGGTTATATTTTTTCAACATTTCCTTGCACCATTCGACGCGAGCCTCTTTTTGATCCTTAGTTAAGTTGTGCGGGATCCAACGCGAACAAATTTTTTTCACAGCTAAGTGTTCATGTAATATCTTATTAATGCTCGTCATACATATGCCTATAGTCGCCTCTATCTCGCGATACGTAACATGACGGTCATGCATTATAAGTTTTCGCACAGCTTCAATATTTTGTGGTACAACGACCGATTTCGGGCGACCATCCTTAACTTCGTCCCTGAGCATACTACGTCCACGATTGAACTCACTAAACCAGTGATACACAGTAGTTTTGGATGGAGCTTCATCACCAAAAGTCGAAGTTAGTTGATCTATGCACTGTTGTTGCGTTAAACCACGCCGAAAATCGTAATAAATCATAGCACGAATATTTTCACGAGTGAGTTCCATTCTTGCAGCGAGATTAAAATTTAAACCCGCCAGAAACAAAAGACTAGCGTACATAAGAAAAAAAATATATAGCGGCCAGTATTAAAAAAAGTTCAAATTTTACCATGGAGGTCAGATATAGCGTTTAAAAATGTTGGAATCCTGGATTCCGGTTACCTAAGTAGCAGCCCTCGTACTACGTGTCATCTTACGCGCTAACAAACGATTGAAATTTTTATTTAATATCGGTGGCAGTCCGCACCCTAGTTTCTGACGTTATCAGGAACATACCTAAGTGTTATTTCGAGCCCCAATAGGGTAAGTGTTGAACAATTTAAAATATAAGTGTGCCCTTTGTGTTAGATTTTATAGTGTAAAATCTTATATGCAACGCTAGCCTTTACTAATCTTTTCCTAACGTTGTTAGTTTAATAATTCCAAGTTAGTGTTTAATTTTAATTGTCGTTGATTCTGCTTGAGCGTTATTATTAATTGTCTAATTGCATAGCCTCCTGCCCGCTTGTAAATCCGTTCTGATTAAAACACTTACACCAACTATTAGCCGTTACTTTCTTATTACGCTTTTGGCTTCTTCGGAGTGTTCTCAATCGATGAGCGACGTGGCCAACTAGTAACACCGTGCGTTATTCACAGGGTGCTACGTTTGTAGCTAAAGACTACGGCTGCTGGCAATTGTCCGTCATCTCATTGACGTCACGCTACGCTCCCGTGACGTCACCGCCTCCAGGAGCACAACTGAATCACCGGTCTCATCATCTTCACCCGCTTAGACCATCTTGCGTACAGGGAAGTACCGGTCCGCGGAGGCAAAATTTCAGACGGGAATCGAACCCACGACCATTTATTTTAAATAATAATATTTTTTTATAATCTTGCTGATCTGAGTTGTTGATTTATTTAATCCACCAACCTGAAAGGTCACAATGTTCAAAGAGCACTCTTTGAACACGAATAACACGTTTCATAAATCAAAGCCCTGGGGTGTTATTCTCTCAAAAACAACGGACGGTTGGACGAACGAGCGAAATCGCAGCGGCGAGTTTAAGTATAGTCTTTATTATTTCTAGCGAGCCGATCTTCTACACAAAGGCCATTGTTTGTGTACAATACTATTATCTTTCTTTGTGTCCGTAACCGCAAGCCGATTACATACAAAAAAGTTAGAACTACATTGAATGTCCATAGAGTTATCAACCCTATCCTCTTAGTCAGTAGGTTTAAAATGTAAAGTGTCAGGATACAGATATGTCTTTATTATCTGGCGACAGAAGATGGTAATATAATATTGTGTAGGGAATAAGACCGGTTCAAATAATAAATTTGGCAGCATTTGCGCGCATTCCAATTTGGCAGCAGCATGGCTTCTGTTCGATAAGATCGAACGTATAAGGCTACCTAATTATGAATGCACGCTAAAATGTGTTTTGTTCGCTCTGACGGGATTACTTAAACTCGTCGCTGCGATTTCACTCGTGCGTCCGACCGTCCGTTATTTTTGAGAGAATAACACCCCTGCGTGATTGTATAACACAACATACATACATACATTAAATCACGCCTGTTTCCCAGAGGGGTAGGCAGATACCACTTCTTTCCACTTGCTACGATCTTGACAAATTTCTTTCGCTTCTTTCACACTCATACATCGAGTCATGCACGCACGTCGGTTTCGGGTACTTAAGATTCGGCCTTTTCCAGTATTTCTCCGATTTGACTCGAAAAAGTACGCCTAGGGCGGCCCCTTCCGACCCGTCCACTCACTTTCGATCTTTATAATCTCTTACGTAGATCTTCTTTCATCCATCCTTTCTATGACCGAACCATCGAAGCATGCCCTTTTCAATCTTAGTCACTACATCTTCTTTTATTCCACATTTCTCTCTGACTTTTTCATTCCTTACTCTATCAATCAGTTTCACACCACACATACTACGCAAAGAGAGCATTTCAACTGCATTTACACGATGCTTGTCCTGCCACACCCAACCTTCACTACCATACATCAGGGTAGGGGCCAGCACTCCATTGTGAACAGCCAGTCGGGCGTTTTGTGAAATGCCCTGTCTGCTCACATAGGAGTACAGGGCCCCATTAATTTGATTCCCCTCATTCACCCTCCTCTCGATATCCTTCTCACACTTACCATCTCTTGTAAACATACTTCCCAGGTACACAAATTCGCTCATTTGTTCTACTAATTCACCATTTATATTTATCACGCACTCAGTCATCTCCTCGTCCTTCTTTATCACCATGACCTTGGTCTTGGCAAAATTTACTCTCATCCCCTTTTGCTTAAATCCCTCATTCATCACTGTCACCATCTCCTGCAACTTAAGTACCGATGGAGCAAGTATAACTTGATAATAGGCATATAAGAGGCATTTGATTAGCAACTCTTGCATACGAAAACCCTTATCATACTTTTTTAAATCTCGCATACAACTGTCCATGAATAAATTGAACAGCAAGGTGAGGTAACACAGCCCTGTCTAACAACTTTAGAGATATTAAACCAGGCCAAGTATGCCCCATTGATCCTGACACAGGCTCTGGAGCCCTCATAAAGGGACCTCAAAGCCTGCACCAAGTTGCTGCTCACTCCATACAGACAACACCGTCCACGACTCCTTTTTATCTACCCTATATATCCAGGTCAACAAAAGCACAGAAAACCTTTTGGTTGACAGCCAAAAACTTTTCTGTGATGGACCGTAGTGAAAAGACCTGATCCGATCCGTACATCCCATTCCCTTTCGAAATCCCGCACCAACAAAAACACAACACATTTGGAAAATATAGGTACAATTATTTTTTTATATTTTGTAAATCTAGTGGGAGTTCAATTGTCTGCCATATTGACTCAAGTGCCTTTTCGTCGTCACGTTGGCTCGGCTTTTCCGATTTCATCCATAAATTAACCCAATCGCTTTAGTACGGGAACGGATCGGAATCCCGGGGACTGTGACGTTGTGCATCTGGCGCTCCGCCAGCACACACGCATACCTAATAGGATGAACGTAGGGGTACACGAGCAATCGGTGTACCTGGAGGGTTACTATCGTTTTATGGATTGGGGTTGGATTCCTATATAAAATACACTAGCTTTTGCCCGCGACTTCGTCCGCGTAGAACTCATTTATCGCAGTTAAGTACATTAGGTAATAGTTTTAAGTAATTTAATTGACGGCCTCCCCATGACCAGAATGATCTTTTAAACATAATGTTATATTGAGCTCGAAATTCAAAATGAAGTGGATGCCGTCATCTAGGTTAATGCACTTTTGTATACATTTTTTTTGATTGGTTGGAATGATTTAGTGGGCTGATACCTGTGAGATAAATGGTAAATATGTCGGAATTATAGAATGCGGGGAATTAAAACATTTCCACTTTAGCAATTCCAGACATAATTATTCCCCTTACGATATTTCAACCTAATCCGACCGACATAATCAACACACCGACACCAACTTTAAACATGAACTCATTGGGAGTACCCTCCCAATAGCTCCAAAGAGTTCAGGAGGACGTGACTTGCTCGGTGTCTATGACATTGTCTACCGTGAGATACTCCACAACATCGTCTTCTGCGTGAGACACATACTGTTTGGAGCCCTTCCTATGCAGTTCACATTAATAGGCTAGAAAAACTACAAAAAAGGTTTTTATATTGTTTGTGTTACGCCAATAATCGCTGCCGAAACCTAACATCTTACGATTCGAGACTCGAACACTACAAAATGATCCCGCTTGTAACAAGGCGCAAAGCTGCTGACATAATTTGCCTACACAAAATAATAAGCGGGGCAGTGGACAGCCCTGACCTTCTTGAAAATGTAAAGTTTTCTATACCACGAATTAGTAGCCGCCTGCATAACCGTAAAACCTTTAGTCTCCCGCCATGTCGCACTAACTACAGCCGTCACTCACCACTGTTCCGCATGTGTGCAACCTACAACGATGATTGCCAAGAGCTAGACATCTTCAGTGCATCGGTTAAAAACATTAAACAATTTATCTTTTCTAAATTATAAGTACCTAACCAACTACTTTGTTATTAGACTGTATTTTTTTTTTGTTTCATTTTAATTTATTTTGTTATAATTTCTTCATTTATTTTGTTATCTCTAAGTTTAGTATTGAGGGCGATTACTCGTGTGCATGTTGTGTTCGCACCTAGAAGGCCATGCAGCCAAACCTGTTTTACCTCTATTTATAAGTCACAATGCTGTAATGTCCAGTTTGCGAACCTAATAAAAAAAAAATAAAAAAAAAAAAAACATATTATTAGAGTTCCGTACCCTAAAAGGAAAAAACGGAACCCTGACAGGATCACTTTGGTTGTCCGTCCGTCCTTCTGTCTGTCAAGACCCGGAGGTATCGGCCGCTCATTTCTTTTACAACTAACTTTACCACACACTGCGTACATTTTACTTAGGAGCAAGGCTCTGTTAGTTTTCATAGTCACGGCCGTTTTTAGCGGCTACTTATTTTGTACGCAACCCTCGGTACGCGAGTCTGCCTGGCACTTGGCCGGTTTTTTTCATTTATCCACCCGACAATTTCGTTTGTCCGCGCTAGGTAATATTGCCCTCTCACACAACCATTATCTATTCTTTATATTGGTCTGTAGCTCGGGGTACACTATTTTTTTAGATCAATATTACAGAATTCGCGGTTTAATGTAACCGTACCGTTACCATCTCTTGCTATACGATCTTCGCCAATTTTAAGTAGAGCTGCCGCATATTGCCCCGACTGTGTATCATTGTGTAGTTGCTGGTATATTGGTAGGCAGATACCTTTTTTAGGGTTCCGTACAAAAAATGAAAAACGGAACCCTTACAGGATCACTCGTGCGTCTGTCTGTCCGTATGTCTGTCATAGCCAAATTGCTGCAAAAGTACTGGACCGATTGAGTTGACATTAAAGTGAGTTATTTCTATTAAAGTGACCTAACATATCATTCAGCATTAGTTTCTCAAAGACTACTTAAACCTGGTAGTATGGAAATGGGACGGGAGCTCGTTAAATCACTCATCTCGCCCGGTTTAAAAAGATTTATTACTTTACTATATTTCATGAGATCTGGAACGATCCCTTCTGATTTGCAATTATTGTAAAATAATGATAGATGGGATGCAATTACATCTATGATATGAAAGAGTACTTTAACTGATGTGCCCCACAAATCCTCAGTCTTTTTTAAACAAAGTAATTTAAATAATTTTAAGATTAAGACTAATTGACTATTGAATCTGAATTTACAGGGCTGAATTCAAATTAGGTACATTTATATATTACATTTACTGACATTTAATGCATTTAGTGCAAAGTAATGATTGAGCTACAACCGCGAATGACTTAAGACATTTCGTAGTATTTATGGCTATTTTGGAAATATAATCTTCGAATGCTAAGGCAACGTCTTTATTTGACGTGATATGTTTATCTCATGTGTTTAGGGTTAAGTACTTGATTATTACGAGTTTTTGATTTTCCCGTTTTTCTGTTTATAATATTCCATACAGTTTTTACCTTATTGTCAGATGCTTTAAGATTAAGAAAATTTGCCTTAGCAGTTAAACAAACTTGCTTAAAGGTCCTCGAATAATTCCTAACATAAGTAATTTAGGAAGCCAGCGTTCTTATTGTACTCCCTCTCTCTATATAGGTCATGGGTCCTAATATGGCTGCGTTTATCGCGTGATCAATTTTGGATAAGGCATCCGTTACCTTCTGACACGTAATTAAGTACACGTGTCAAAAACTGACGGATGCTTTATCCACAGTTGACACGCGATATAGACGCAGCCATACTAGGCCCGCTTAAAGCCAATTTCTACTTTTATGGATGCCAGCAGTAGCCCGTTCACTAAATTTGGTTGTCGACCTAGAAATTGTTTTCATTTTAAATATGTTATTAAATTTATGTAGAATTACGCTAAACAAGTCTTTATAAGTACTATTACACTCATTCTGTAAGAAAAGAAACACTGAGAGATTACTCTGAACTTTATTTTTTAATAATTCCATACGGTTGCTAGTTACAGGTCGGTATGTTATTGTTTGAGGTTTTTTATAAAAATCATTGACGAAAGATGCCTTCTGACCACTATGGTCCGAATTAAAACAATTAAATATTTATTTATCTAAACATTTGCAATTACAAAAAATATTATCTAAGCAGGTTGGACTACTGACACCTATCCGTGTGAGTTCGAAGAACAGATTACCTAAATTAAAAGATTTAAGTAAACTTAGTAGACTAGTAGTATTATTTGACGTTTCGAGTAAGTTCATATTAAAATCTCCATGAACTATAACATGCTTCTGGCTGTTACAAGGTAATTTTAAGACATGTTCCATAGTAGATGTGCAAAAAGCAGACAGTGGTGGTCTGTAAACACATACTATATAACTTTATAGTTCAACACAAGACATTTCTACAATCCTTTCTATTGATAGCTTTACAACATCCTTTCTTTCTTGGAATTTAAGAATACTTTTAACTATTATGCCAGCCACCATGAATGGCACTTATTCTGGCAAAATAACTAACTAATATGAAATTTATAGAATCAAAAATTAATAAAATTGGTCTTGTCGAAGATAATGTTCAGTAACGCACATAATTTGTACGTTTTCATTATCTTAGGACAACCCTATTTCTACTCGTAGTTCTTTGCTGGAAAAACGCGGAATATTTTGATGAATTAAACTTATACTCAAGGGTCTTTCCGCTGTCCTTTAATTTAGTTCAAATCATGTGGCAAGGCGTTATTGCCTATATTGGTTTGCTGGGGCTGGGTACTACTATATCCATTTGGTTCTATATTAAAAGCTAATAGGTCAACCAAGGTCAAGAGATATTTCCTTGCCAAATGAATTTTTCCTGATGTCAGGGTGAAGCGTTTATAAATTTGTGAAAAACAAAGAAATGATAGTTTTTATTACAGCATATATGGTAAGTATACGAAATCCGGGGCTATCGTTTTTCAACATACCTTTGGAGTCGGAAAGGTGATACATACCTATTTAAAGTTTGTGTTGTGAAGAATTCTGTTTATTTTTTGATATTTTTAGCTTATAGCCGGTTATAGCCCACTTGCAGCTATTGTTAAATCTATTTTATTGTCAGCGTGACATTTTCATTCGTTTCGAAACGCCTAAACTGTGCCCTAAACCTAGCTTAGGTAGGTACAACTATCCAGATTTAATAAAATCTGCAAATGGTTAATGTAAATACCCACTCAATTAATTAGGTATTTCGTACCGGCCTATACCTACTTAGGTGAAATAAATACGTATTAAGTAGGTATTTCAAGTTATTGAGTGTAACGTGACAGGTAACATGTGAGACGAAAAGTGACGACGTGAATGGCCTCGGTAGTTGGTAGTAACTAAGTAGTGACCCTGCTTACGAAGCTAGCGGTGCTGGGTACGATTCCCGGTCAGGGCAAATATTCGTGTGATGAGTGCGAGTAGGCATTTGTTTCTGAGTCTTGGGTGTTTTATATGTACCTATATAGTAATATTAAGTATGTAAGTATGTATCGTTGCCTAGTACTCAAAGTACTATTAGTAACTTTTCTTTTCTTAATATATGTACCTATACCTAATTTTTACCATTTATACGTATACAGATACCTACATAATTATAAATAAAATCGCCAAAACTGCACTCAACTCCTGGGTAGTGATTCTCTCAACAACGACGGTCTGACGGACGAACGAGTGAATGTCCAAGTGGCGAGTTTAAGTAGTTCCGTCAGTGCGAATGCGAACAAAACATATTTTAGCGCGTGCATTTTCAATTTGGCACCATGGCTTCTGCCGATGGATCGAACGTATAAGGCTGCTGAATTGAAAATGCACGCGCTAAAATGTGCTTTGCTCGCTCTTACGGGACTACTTAAACTCGGCGCTGCGATTTCGCTCGTTCGTTCGACCGTCCGTTATTCTTGACAGAATAACACCCCGGAGCTCTTCGTGTAACGCCGCGCGGCGCGAGCTGCCAATGCCCAAAGGAAGCCGCGCGGCGGCGGCGCGTGCCGCCAATAATAGATAAGTACCTAGTCAAAGGACGCCTTGCGCGAAAGCGGCATTATCAAAAGGTCGAAAAGGAATTTACATGTCACATCACTAGGGTTCGGAAATTCGGAGACATATTTACCTAAACTTGGTAAAATCCCGGAAAAGGCAAAGGAAATATGGAGGCGGCTTCTTATAATATTATTTTAATAATATGAGTTTCGGGAATTCGGGAATCTATAAAAAGCGTGGAGATTGTAATACCTCGTTAATATACCGTTAGCTTACCGTTAGCTTACTGTTTTTTACCGTTGTTCTTGTAAGCATATAACATTTTATATAAATGTGACGATGTATGTGGTTAATGTATAAAGCGATCTAAGTATGCATTGAGCAAATAATTACTATATATATCTAATAACATTGATAAGTTCAAGATAGGTAATTAATAAAAAAAACTTTTTTTTAATAACATTATATTTACGTAAACATATATCTCTCGCTTGTATTCGTTTATGGCCCCAGAGCTCAGATGATAACGTCCGAGGTATAGTTTGTAATTATAAATAATATTTTACATTTAGGATAACACTTTACGTCAATTTGCTCCTTCAACTTCGTTAGTTAAATTACAAAAGGAAAATTATATAACACGTAGTAAATTTTATACATGGAAAATAAATTCAAATAGTTAATGAAAGTACCTTCATAATGAATTCATGTTGGCGTAATTTTTTATTCAGAAATCCCGGGATTTTTACTAATAAATTAAAATTGAGCCCGCCTCCATACAACTGAACAACAACGCCGCCGCCAAAGTTTAGGTAAATATGTTTCCGAATTTCCGATCCCTACACATCACATAGCTATAAACATATTATTTGTGTCAACAGATAAAAAGTAGGTATGTAAGTAAAATAGTTTAAATTTGGTACTTAGGTAAGTAGGTAAGTACCTAACAATTTTTATAAATACCTACTTTAGGTTTGTGTAATTTATGAAAATTACTATGATTATAAATCATAGATCAAAGTATGACCAAGTAGGAGACTAAAATTGAAAAACAAGTTTGGACAACCCTGACGCCCGAGCGGCAATAGGTATCAGAGTCTCCTAAAGGGCCGGAGTCGAGCTACTTCTCTATTTATACTATGGTGTTGGGATCGGCAAAATCAATAAGGTAAGTGGTTTTGTTTACCTTGTCTGTCAGAGTTATGGGTGTCTGGTCGGTTGTAGTATGTAGACCCTGTTAGTCGCTATGGTGCGGTCAAAGTTTAATTTGTGTGTATTGTTTTTTATTTAGTACAGGGCTGGGTGTAAGTAAGTAGTATGGTGTTTTAGTGTTTGCAATGAATCTATGTTTGTTTGAAAGCTAGCTTTTGATGTATGATATTAGCTACCTGACTATGTCTGTGTGTGTAAGTAGTCTGTTTCTGTAAGATTAGGGCATGTTCCAGTGATAAGTTGAATATTTCTGGATGGCGGTGGCATTTACAGCATCTATCGACTGAGAGTTTGGGCTCTTTGATTATTTTACTGTAATATCATTAAACTTACTTTCAGTTTGATTTATTACTTACCTATTTATTTGTAAGTGCTTAATACCTCGAAGGATATTAGCACAAACACCTTAACACAGCAGAAGTAACGTTAAGAAAGAATCAGGCATTACGGCCTAGTGCCTCACTTTTTGAAATCGTTGCAGCGGCCAATCCCAACCTCAACTCTTCCCACTTCCAGGACGAGGATAAGTCGCAGCGGATTTGTTCGGCGCGCCCGATCGCAGCTCAGTTTCAACTTCATTGAATTCCCGTCTATATTTGTCTGAAACTTACTACTTTCAGGTAAAGGTTTTCTCGTTCCGACCATTCATCCGACCGGCTTTGATTTAAAAAACATATCTTAAACAAAAGTATCTTTGGAACACTCCTCCAATAACCGCACTCAGGAACTCGTATTTTACCACATGTTCCTATCCTACACATGAAATACCTATTTTCATTGCTAACATTTTGTGTTAAGACCTTAATTGATCCCATTAAAGAAAAACCCAGTTATCATGATAATGCAGGTAGCCTAGTTGGTAGTGGCTCTGGCTCGAAGCAAGCGGCCCCGAGTCCCGGCCAATATTTATGGAATGATACTGTGATGATATTTGGTTTATGGTGATGTTTTATGATGGACGCGGGTACTTTTTCCGAGTCTTCGATGTTTTTTTTGTTAATCACGGTTTCTGAGATATTGATCATTTTAATAGGAATTTTTGTAATTTTTCCTTATGTCCGTAACACGAAAAACCCCTTAATTCAAGTTTTTTTTTTTTAAAACAGTGTTTTCTTGCATGATTTGAATCACTATGAAATGAGGAAGTTTTAAAGCTACATGCCTTTTTTTTTCTTACAATCTTTTTGTGTAAACGCGCAGAGTTACTTTCTCCATACTAAGAGAACCGTGAACCGCGTTTGTTTTTCACCAAGTATGGAAAAACCAATTTTGTGAGTATACTCAAAAAGTTGTAAGGAAAAAAAATGGCATGTAGCTTAAAAACTTCCTTATTTCATAGTGATTCAAATCATGCAAGAAAACACTGTTTTTTTTTTTAATTAATACTTGAATTAAGGGGTTTTTCGTATCACGGACATAAGGAAAAATGACAAAAATTCCTATTAAAATGATCAATATCTCGGAAACCGTGAAACTTAGCATAATAGTAAATGTGGTCAAAAATGTTCAGAATGACCCTTACTATCATCCCGTAAAACGCCTACACCCGAGTGCCAAACACTCTGTATAAATAAATACTTAAATACATGGAAAACATCCAAGACTCAGAAACCAATACTTGCACGCATCACAGAAATATCTGCCCATACCGGGAATCGAACCCAGACCCGCTAGCTTCGTAGGCAGCATCACTTTCAACTAGCCCAAATGTATATTTCTCTATTTACACTTATAAGATATATGTAGGTATGTATATCGTGGCCTAGTACAGTCCAACAAAGATATAAAATACATCGTTCCCAAGAACCCATATAGGTAAATATTTACACGCCCCTAATAAACAATAATCTATCATATATTTGACACGATGGCTATGTAGATATTAATGCTTTCGACTGAACTCATAGTAGAGGAGAGTAGTGTAGCGAACGCTAGGTAACTTCGGACGAGGCTGCTACGAAGTGACGGAGATGGATAGTTGATCATCTATTTTATCGATGGAGAGAGGCCCCGTGCTCAGTTAACGAACATGCAATTCTTTGTAGGTACAAGTTGACACACGTAAAAAGAGCTCAGAGCGACTAGTGGAGGGATAGTTTTGATACTGGAAATGTTAGGATGTGTGTAGCTTGCATGGTTGAAAAAATAACAAACATTGTGATAGGTACTCAATAAAATGAAAACGATTAAACACATTTTTGAAGTCAAGATTATGTGCTATGCTTTCTTTTAGGAAAATTGTCATCGGAATGAAGTGGCTATCTCGGGTAATATCCGTAATTTAACGCTCGTCGCTGTGATGAAACACTAAGTTAATAGTGAATCTTAATTCAACGCCTTTGATTCAAACCACACCATTGTTTATATACGAGTATAGGGCTCCGTAGTCAACCCGGATAGTTTCGCCGTGGCCATCCGTCCGTATAGTGCAGTCATTAAAGGAATAATTGCTCCGAATTTTGTTACTGTGAACCGAATTGCATACAATTTTGGAATTAGGTTCATCTTACCCTTAACTTCAAAAGTGAAAATGATTTGAACTCCGCAACCACCCTGGGGGTGGTTGCCACCCCTTCTCGGGGGTGTTTTATTTTTTCTTCAAAATAATCGGATATCGATAGAAGGCCTAATTTTAAGCAAAAAATCATCTATAAAGTTTTTTGAAAAATCCAATACTTTTCAAGTTATTGGCAATTGAAAATTCGCAATTTTTTCACGTTTTTCATCGGTTTTTTGCAAATATCTCCATAAATATACGTTTTATCGAAAATTTTATCAAGAACAAATTGTAGCAGGTAAAAAAAATGAACAATTTGGTTTTTATAAAGTATTCTAAGTGCAATATTAAGCTAGATATTAAAGATCAAAGCCGTTTTTTATTTTGTCTGAAATTTAATCGATGTGGTCAATGCCATCTAGCGGCGAGCAGATGCATTTTATGCATTCTAATAAAAAAGGGTTTTGTAGTGCTTGAAATAAGCTTTAAAATGAGCACTATTAAAAGTCTTTTGCACGTAAAATAAGTGAGCTGTATTGCAAATAAGAGGAGCATCTAATGTTTTTTCTTTTAAATCAATGGGTTTCATAAGTGCCATTTCCACCAAAATTAAAATTAATCGTATTCCGCCTAGAATTAACTTTATTATGAAGAGTTTGATAGATTGTATCAGTTTGGCTGCTTCAGGACACATATTTTTCAAAAAAGTCACGATTATAAAAAATATAAAAATTTCTAATTTCAAAACACCCACCTTTTTTTCATAATATCTGAAAAATGACGACAGATACGTATAAAAGTGTAGGGATGAAAAATTTAGGTATTTTTCTGACAAACAATTTGGTTTTTTTGTTTTTTCTGTCAAACAAAAAATGACGGAGATATGATTGTTTACAGAGCGCGTGGCAGCGCAATCACAGCCTCTCTAAGCCCTTTAACCCTTCACCGTTTTAGAAAAAGGTTTTTTACTATATATTGCAATGAAGGATGTTGTAGCTCTCTTAATTACCTTTACAATGGTTTTTTATAAATTGTGATAGCATGAAAATTGAAGGAGTTATGGTCCAAAAACTTATCATATTTTTTTCTACTTAGTAAGTGAAAATTTCGGAGTGTGAATATTTGGAGCAATGTGAAAGTACGCAGTATAATAGAGACCCAAAACTATTGTAATGTGTATATATATACATAATATGGCTCATATATTTTGGAAACGTAGGCATGAATACATACCAACGTTCTTATATGGGTAAGGCCGCGAATTTTGACGAATTTGGACGTTTCAAATTTAACATGCTCATAAAAAAAAAATGGTAGCAGTAATCATATATATTTACTGTTTTAATTTAGGGGTAGTTTTAAGGGTAGAAAAGCTTAAGAATATTATAATAATTTTCGAGAGTGTGGAATAATATTTAAATCCTTTTCATTTTATCAAAAAAAAATTAACAATTTTTTATCAAGGGGTACTTTTCAAGGGTAGAAAGGGGGTTAAAAATTTGATAATTATTATAGAGAATATAAAATATTACTTACTCTATACTTAAATCTTTTTATGTCATACCAAAGTATTTTTTTGTGATTTTTTCAATTTAGGGGTTGTTTGCAAGGGTTGTAAGATTTTCATGGGGTTGAAAATGATTTTAATATGAGGTAATTGTGTTAGAAAACACTTTACAATTTCACCACTTACTATTATTAGACATGTTTTCTAGCGATAAAATGGCTCAATGTAAATTTTTCCATTAAGGGGTTGTTTCACAGACCACTTACCCTATAGACTCCGCATACAAAGGCGCCCCCGTAAGCCATGCTTATGCTCACAGAACACAAATTGGTTGTCATGGTTCTATTGGCGCGCACCACGACGCGCACACTTGATTATTCGTTGACTTTGAACTAGCCAATCACGGTGCACTTTCCGCCCCCCGCGCCCCGCCATTTTGGCGTAATGAGATACTAGACAAACTGTTCCGAAGCGGAGTCTATAGGGTAAGTGGTCTGTGGGTTGTTTACACCCCTTAAAAATAATAGGCGGAGTTCAGATCATTTTCACTTTTGAAGTTAAGGGTAAGATGAGCCTAATTCCAAAATTTCATGCAAATCGGTTCACAGTAAAAAAATTCGGAGGTAAGACCGTATTTTTCGCTTCAATGACTGCACTAGTAGCTTAGCCCAGAGACTCTTATTTCATTAAAGCTGTTATTTGGCATGGTCGCGCGAATAAAAACAACATAAGAGTGACGTTTTAAAACAATTTTATTATAAACAAGGTAATGGCGGACATATCACGCGGCCTATTAAAATTCCAACATGCCAAGCGTGTATTCTTGCGGGACGCGATCTCTTTAATTTAGTCGCATGATACGCTTAAAACATTTTGTGTGTTTTTATCAGCGCTTCTTTGGGTTTTTTAATGTGCAATAAGTTTGTGATTATTAAAAACTAGCTTACCGCCTGCGACTTCGTCTGCAGAGAGTCAGAACTTCTATTACTTGAAGTACCAACAGATATAAAGCTAGTCCCAGAAAAAATAATACGCTTATATTTTATTTTAATTGTAGATGAGGTTAAAATTTATAAATACTTTTGAATGTCACTTAGTAAGATCCTGACTGTTTACAACATCACTTAAAAAAAAAGCCTGAAACTGTCAATTTTAGACTAAAAAATTTCGTCGACAAAAGAAAAATTGCACGAAAAAATATTGTACAAATATGTTCAATATCGAGGCATTTCAACGGAAAAAGTAGCATTGGAGCTGAAACTTCTACTAGAACCGTTAAAAGAGCACTCAAACGGTTTGCGGAATCCTGCAGCAAACGACGATAGCGTGGAAGTGGACCTAAGACCGGGTTTGTTTGTTGATAAAAACATTGAATGGAAGATAATTGCAGCTTTACAGACGAATCCTACACTTTCTCTACGAGACTTGGCCAAAAAGTTTAAAACATCAAGTTCAACGGTGTAAAGAATAAAGAAAAGTAATTCTATAGGGACCTATAAGCAGACTGAGGCGCCTAACAGAAACGCCAAACACAAAACTGCGGCCAAATCTCGGTCTAGACAAATTTATTCAAAACTTACCAAAATAAAATATTGTATAGTAATGGATTACGAAACAAACTGCAAACTTGACTTCACGTCACTGCCTGGTCATCATTATTGTTCCGAAACAGATAGAAAAACAGTCAGTGAAGAGTTTAAGTTTTTGATTACCTAACAGATAAATTTGCCAAGAAAGTTCTGGAGTGGCAGTTAATCTGTTCCTGTGGAAATCGTAGTACACCTTATCTTGCTAACGGCACTATAAATGGAAAAATATAACTAAACGAGTGTGTTAAAAAACAATTATTGCCGAATTTAAAGCGGCGTTTTAAGCCAGTCTCATTTTGACCTGATTTGGCAACATACCCCTATACGAAAAAACCGGCCAAGTGCGAGTCGGACTCGGGCACCGAGGGTTCCGTAAAAACCTGTAGGTATATAAGTAAAAATTCACCCATCACGACAATCGAGTCATAGTTATGGTATTTTTATTGCAAAATTAAATGAATAAAATTACAATATGGAAAGCTGGAGGAGCATAAATTAAAGACAAAGGTCTCTATCGTTTCAGTAATCCTTTATTTTATATTAACACATCATTTATTTTATAATATAAAAAATGTGATAGATATACGAGTATTATATAATATTTTAAAATATGTAATGTTATTAAAAATGTAAGGCTTTCGAATTTTTTCCTTTATATGTGCTTCATATGTGTTTCATGCCTTTACATTTCCAGTTCCATATATATTCACCCATCCATTCCATATATATTTATCCAATAAAAGGTTTCTCAGCTGATGTTTAAATGCTTCGTCGGATTGTACACACAAGTAACATCTTTAAAAACGTTCATTACTGACCGGATTGAATGTTTGACCTTCCCAATTTAAGCGACTGCAATTTCCCGTAAAATTATCGTCTTGAATGACAATTAACCAGAAACAGGATCAAAAATTCAAAGTTGCGGGCTTACGCCTGAGCATTGAAAGTTTTTCCAATGGACAGCTGTATGTGACCTTTCGCGTGTCACTTCCAGGCAAAATTTGTTTGTATTGTGCATCGAAAAGTTAGCTGTAAACATTGTATATAGGGAGATTCTGTGATAAAAGTAATTATTTGAATTGAATTTTAAATGGGCATGAAAAACTCAATTTTGCTAAAAGTGTCAGATAAGATGTCTTCGAAAACGTAGTATAAAACGTAATTTTTTGTACATAAACCGAAACGCTATAAATCAAAAAGTACTTCTCTGAAAACGAAAAAAAAAAGGTTTGAAATGTGCATTTTGAGCTCTTTCACACGATTGATAATTGATGATTGTCATTTTTCAACCCCCCATTCTAGACCTCTTTTTAATTACAGAAATCAATTATATTTTTTACTAAAATCAGTAACGTTTAGACAGTTGTACAACAAATTTCATTTAGCAATCAACTTATCGCCGAAGTTTTATTTGGCAAACCAATCCCTGGCATAATTTTACTTCGTAATTTTTTTATTTCGCTACATTTTTATATTGCAAAATTTTATTACGTCAAATTTTATGTGGTAAATAATTGTGTAGCGAATGATTTGCTAAGGCAAATAACATATTGTAACATATTGTAATATTGTTACTTGTTTATTGAAAGTTATATCAGCTGCGTATTTTTTTGCGTAACCTTGAGCTAGAACTTGTCTGAAACAAATATAAATTGGATTAAAAACGAAACTGCTCCCAGAGATAGGTAGGTTAGGGTTATTTTTTTTTAATGACCCGTAAAACGAAACTGCTCCCAGAGATAGGTAGGTTATGGTTATTTTTTTATTACCCTAAAAACTAAACTGCTCCTAGAGATGCCAATCAATATATTTGACAAAAACATAATTGTCATCTTGAAAAAAACCCAGGTAATAATTTGTCTAACAATAATTTATCAAATCATTAGTTGGGAAATGATATCAGTGCGAAACGTTGAGTTTGGAAATAAAAATTTGACCAAATAAAAATATGGGATACGTAGTTTGGCGAGTTAAGAATTTGCTAAATAATTTTCGGCGAAACATTAGTAAACCAGATTTAGGTTGCGCGTAATTTTGAATCTGCCATATCTTCTCTCTCACTAAATCTCCTCTCTCTCACTAATATAGTTTTAAGGACTATTTTAATATCTGCATCAAATGCCCAAGGTAACTAATGTTTTTATGTGGATAAGGATAAATACTGAATCGGAAATATAGCTTCGCATATAACCTAATATTTTTAAACAAAGTTTTAAAGATAAAAATGGTTACTGTGAGTTAAGTAATCTTAGGAGAGAGACATATGCCATCTCGGACTTATTTCTAGATTTTTTAAAGCTTAAAATTCTTCGGTACATTGTTTTGATATATCTCTTAAGGTTTAGCCGGCGTAAGCTTGCTAAACTTTTGGAGATATATCAGATAAGCTTAAACATGGAGTTTTCTCAACTATATTAAAATTTAATAAGACAAATGTACATAAAAACCAGCCGGAATAAATTCTCTAAATGACAGTAAAAACCGAATCAACCCGAATCCGTTGCGTGGTTTAGGAGGAGTTAGCGGAAATACAGACAGACAGATGGGGAAGGCGACTTCATTTTATATACTATGTATTGATTCTTATTTTCCTCGCTAGCCCCCCGGCCGGAACCGCAGCAACCGCTATGTCCCTGCATTTTAAATCTGTAATTTCTCCGAAAAAAACATTTTAATTAGGTACATGCTGTAAAGGCCTATATTGATCTATATTAAATGTAAAATTTATTTAAGGTACTTAATTGGATAAGGCTGGATTAATGCTGTATTGCTTAAAATCGCTTCGTAAATAAGCCATTATTTCTCGTAAAAAGTAAAGGATAAAAAAATGGTTAATGTGGGTTATCCCTAAGAGATACATTTTTGTAGACCTTTTTAAGCTGTACAATACTGAAGTACATCATTTTGATCCATCTCGTAGGGTTCAGCTCGCGTTCGCAATGTAAGCGCATTATTTGTTTATTTACCTTTAAAATGATCAGTGTTTCTGTACTATATTAAGCATGTTTTATACATATAACCCTTCCTATTGAACCACTCTATCCATTAAAAAAACCGCATCAAAATCCGTTGCGTACTTTTAAGGGTCTAAGCATACATAGGGACAGACAGTGGGAAGCGACTTTGTTTTATACGACGTAGTGATTTGTGAATATTTAGAGTCGTGTAACATAAATAAACGAATAGTGGGAGATCTTAGGTCCTGAACCTTGCATTTTTGAGACAAAGCAAATCCCTTGGACCAGGTGTTCCTGGGGGTGATCTGAGCTGATTTAGGCCGGGTGCCCAGTAGTACCCCCCCGCAGGTGGGCAGGGGAGGGGGGGGAAAAGTGCATCCGGCGCACCTCACTCTAAATTTAATATCTCCATACATCTAGCAACTATATCAAGTTTGGTGTCTTTTTCTTATAATTCGAGGACGAGGAATTCATTTCTGAAATAAAAAAATTACAAACCCATACAAAAAAAATGAGAAATTAAAAAATAATAAAAAAAACTTTAATTTTTATTTCTTGAAAAAATTTTTTTTTCTTAAAACTACGGTTATTTGCGTCACAAAAAAAATACTAGTAAATAGCCCAGGTATCTTACTATATAAAAAAAAATACTTGTCATACATTATTTGTCTGAAAACGGTGTAAAAAAATTTTTTGTGCCGCGCTGCAGACCACGCCGAAATAGGTACCTACACGCTGTCAGATTTAGTATAAGGGACGCATTCAATTTTAAACTTTATTCTACATACACAAGTAGGTAATAAAATAAATCCGTCCTGTAATTATAAAAGAAAATAAGGGTACATAAATTTAAAATTAAAATATAACTGAATATAGGATTATTAGAGATCTTAGGTCCCGATTTCTAAGGGAACCTTGCATTTTTGAGACAAAGCAAATCCCTTGGACCAGGTGTTCCTGGGGGTGATCTGAGCTGATTTAGACCGGATGCCCTGTGGTACCTCCCGCAGGTGGTCAGGGGTGGGGGGGGGGGAGTGCATCCGGCGAACCTCACTCTAAGCTTCATATCTGCATACACCTAGCACCTATGTCAAGTTGGGTGTCTTTTTCTTATAATTCGAGGACGACGAATTCATTTCTGGAACTAATTTCTTACTATCCCATACAAAAATAAAAATAAATAAAAAAAAACAAATAAATCTTTACTTTTTTTTTTCAAAAATCCTCTCCTTGCTTAAAATTATGGTGATTCTCCCAAGAAACAAAATACTAGTGAATAGCCCAGATATCCTACTATATAAAAAATAAACTTGACGTACATTTTTTTTTAATAATTGTGTTCAAAAAAAATATTTGTATCGCGAGGCGGCCCACGGTACGGTCAGCCATACCATGTTGAGACAACTTTTCGTAGGCAGCCCCCTCTCGGCCATATTGCATAAGTATACAGGGTGATAAATTGAAATGTCACAGTACGGGGAATTCGAAAACTAAAAGTTAAATAATGTTTTAAGGATCCAAAGCCTTGATTTTGGATAAGACGTAATACTTACTGCATTTAAAGGTTTCGCCTTGGTATTGGAATGGGAATCAAACCAAGTACTTTTCCCGAATAAATATACATCGTTTTATTGCTGTATTTGATGCGTAAAGTGGTAAGCAATGATTAACATTCGAACAGCTGTTTCCAAAATGAACAAAATTAAGAGAAATTATGCAAAAAAGGTCAACCATTGGGTTTGTTTCCCGGTTAGTTACTACGTAACGTACGAGACGAGGGCCGGTCCAAAAAAAGTTAGTCAACGGCGTATTATTAATCCTATTGATTTCATTTTATTGCAGCTTAAAGGCAAATTTCATTACAAACTCTTTTGTGTAATGTCACTGGCCAGTAACATACAGTTATTTTTTTATGAAATTAGAAAAAAATGTCTGTTACTTTTTGGGATGGAGGTATCGCGGGAATCATTTCGTGCTATGATAATATTACGATTATAAACGAGGGCTAACTTACAATGATTCTCATGAAAAGTTAACCAGTGCTTTTAGGGCATTATCCCCATCTCTCCTCTGTCAGTTACTGGTTCCGTGAATTTAAGCGTGGGCGGAGCGACGTCAAAGATTATCCTAGACCGGGGCGACCGCCAACGGCAGTCACTCCAGAAAACGTCATCAGGATGGAGTGGCTAATCAAGGAATCTCGAAATATTACCAAGTGAGAGATTCAGATCGAACTGAAGGTTGGATCCCAGGCAGTTTCAACCATTTTGCATGAGCACCTTAAAGTTCGGAAGGTTGCGTCTCGATAGATACCTACATTCTCTCACACAGGAGCAAAAAGATAGACGTGTCGATTGGTGCAAATTTATGCTAAACTAGCTGTTCCCGTGTCCACTTCGATGGGCAAAACATTTTTTTTGAGTTAATAATTTTTCCGCTAATTCCCGTTCCCGTGGGAATTTCGGGAATTCCTTTCTTAGTGCACCTCTACGGTACCTAAGCTACGTCCCTTCCAAATTTCAAGTGCCTACGTTTAGCCGTTTAGGCTGTGCGTTGATATGTCAGTCAGTCAGTCAGTCAGTTTCTCCTTTTATATATTTAGATAAATTCGAAGGAGGCATATCACAACAAGTGACCTACATTGCGACATCTGACGAATCTTGGATATACAGCTACGACCCATTTACAAAACAACAATCGACAGTATGGGTCTTTGAAGAAGATGATTTACCCACTAAAGTAGTTCGCGGCCGAAGCGTCAACAAAAAAATGGTTGCTGTTTTTTTCGACGAAGTGGGCCTGTAGCCGTAATTCCACTAGAAGATCGGAAAACGGTTACCAGCCAATGGTATAGCGAAGTTTGTTTGCCACAAGCATTCCAGGAGCTGAGCGTCAGTCATCCAAGTAGTGGAACCCGGGGCATCATTTTTCATCAAGATAACGCTCCTGCTCATACGGCTGCCAGAACCATGGATTTTTTGAACAAATCGGGAGTGCAACTGCTACCACACCCTCCCTATAGCCCTGACCTGGCTCCATGTGATTTTTTTTATTCCCCACGGTAAAAAAATCATTACGTGGTCGAACATTTTCGACGGCGGATGAAGCAGTGGACGAAATCAGGCGACTTTTTTGACCTTCCGCAAGAACGGTTTTTTTCCTGTTTTAAAAGTTGGTTTAGTCGAATGCATAAGTGCATAGATGTAGCAGGGCAATACTTTGAAAAGTTGTAATTAAAGTTTTATTACCTATATTTCTTTTATTTTTTGTTTAACTTATAATTTTCGGACCGGCCCTCGTAGGTATGTTTTATTATTTAAACCCCTAAATGAAGATTTAAGGGTTACTTTTCCGAATGGAGACCAACGGAACCATAATAATATGTATTACCTATTAAGGAAGATTTAGACCAAAAAAGAAAAAATGAGTAATATAATAAAGAGGTACCCACCCATACAAGACACGTTTCATTTCAACGTATTTTTATTTTTTCTGTTTCGTAAGAACAGTATAACATATACAAGCGCCAAATTTGGTATGATTATATGACAAACCCTGAAGAAAAACCACCAATACTAAAATATAGTCAATTGTGAGTTGGGTCGCGTGGATTCAATTCGAAATTGGAATATAATAATACTTAATGTGCGGCGGTACGGAACCCTCGGTGCGCGAGTCCGAATAGCACGCCACCGGTTTTTTCACAATAAAGGCCTTGGTTTCTAACAACATAATAATACCCAGTAACTTATCGTTTCCAATTTGTCCATATATGTATTGACTGACCCATTCTGATTGCTTGTAAAGTAAAAGTTTTACCTATAGCATAGGATAATCCCATATTCAGTTATATTTTAATTTTAAATTTATTTACCCTTATTTTCTTTTATAATTACAGGACGTATTTATTTTATTACCTACTTGTGTATGTAGAATAAAGTTTAAAATTGAATGCGTCCCTTATACTAAATCTGACAGCGTGTACCTATTTCGGCGTGGTCTGCAGCGCGGCAAAAATTTTTTACACCGTTTTCAGACAAATAATGTATGACAAGTATTTTTTTTTATATAGTAAGATAACTGGGCTATTTACTAGTATTTTTTTTGTGACGCAAATCACCGTAGTTTTAAGAAAAAAGAAAATTTTCGTGAAAAAAAATTTCAAGATTTTTTTATTTTTTTTATTTCTCTTTTTTTTTGTATGGGTTGGTAAATTTTTTATTCCAGAAATGAATTCCTCGTCCTCGAATTATAAGAAAAAGACACCAAACTTGATATAGTTGCTAGATGTATGGAGATATTAAATTTAGAGTGAGGTGCGCCGGATGCACTTTTCCCCCCCCCTCCCCTGACCACCTGTGGGGGGGTACCACTGGGCACCCGGCCTGAATCAGCCCAGATCACCCCCAGGAACACCTGGTCCAAGGGATTTGCTTTGTCTCAAAAATGCAAGGTTCCCTTAGAAATCGGGACCTAAGATCTCCCACTAGAAAAGAATACGCGTCTTTTTTTCTGGGACAAGCTTTAGAGTAAATCACCTGCGAAGGCTTTTAAAAAAAAAGTCCAGAACGTGAATTATACGTAAGTGGTCCACTTAAACCACTTTAATTTCAGGGCTAGCCTTTAACACCAAATTAACATACAAAATAAATTCACTGCCCCTCTTACAAATTACGTTTTTTTATACGACCCTAGATTAAATAGATAGATAATTTAGGTATCTAATTACTAAATTTCTATACAAACAATTAACCCACTTAACAGAAGCTTTTCGAAAAACACCGAAGCTGAATGTTTTCTTTATGGAATAGTAGTCTCAATAGGTACCCATTTCCATACCTTACACGTATGTAACTTTTAAAAATTACTTCATTCCGATACAAACTTTACAGTCCGTAGTCTTAGATCCCAAGTTTTCCGTTTAGTTATTTTGTATCGATAATGGGTTTGATCTTAACTAACTTTTCCTTTAAGGTGCAAATGTTTAAAAACACTGAAGATTGCACATATTTAGATGCTATCATTCATGTACATCTGGCTAAAAAAAAACGCCTGCACAATCTTTCACCCGCTTTTCACATTGTTAAGGGCTTGTTTTACAAACTGGTTTTTAATTAAATATATATTGGTGTTGATACCGAGTTTTATGTATCGAACTCGTTCAGTCATACTTTTATTTATAGGTAAACAGTAGGTAATCTTAATACCAATTTCAACATTTCTCACTTCAAAAATGACCAAATTTTTACCAAACTTCGGGGGTACCCATTTCACCCCCTTTTTCGAATTTTCCGTTAGACATTTATTTATTTATTTCCTAAACAACGATGTTCACGAAACTCATTTCAAATGACCGAACTCTCTTACAAACTTTATTTCACATTTTTTTATTTATTTCCTAAAAAACGATGTTCACGAAACTCATTTCAAATGACCGAACTCTCTTACAAACTTCATTTCACCTCCTTACGTCAGTATAAATTTAGATTTTCACATTTATCGATTCAAAAATAATCAACAAACTTCTACTGCAAATTTACCACCGCCATTTACGGATAATGTTTTTTCCTAAATTTCCGAAACGATTTTTTCTTCACTTATATACAGTTGCCCTGACACTATTTCACACGTTTCTCACTTAAAAAATAACCGAACTCACTTACTAACCCCCCATTTCATCACTTTAGTTTTTCCAAAATCGCCAACTGCCAATTTTCACTTTACTTATTTCAAGAATTACCAAAGTCCCATGAAAAGCTTCTACCCCCATTTAACCAACCACCTTTGTGATAGATTATAATCTTAACTAGTGCAAACAAAGTTCCGAAGTAAAATTATCTGCTTTCAACTTTTCCATCTACAGCCTCCTTTTGAGTATTCATTAACTAAGCTACAATGTAATTTGTCTAATAAACAAGCCTGTTCCATATTCAAAACAGCTCATTTTTATTTTTTTTATTAATCATATACTGGACTGATCATTTTCAGCCAATCTATTCGCCATATATTAAACCCGCCTTACATATTAAGGGCTGATTTTCTTCTGATCTGTCAGGTAAATTGTTGCTCTGTCCTTAACGTTCTTATGACAAAGAAAAGGACAGGGCTACAATTTACATGACAGATAGTTTTATCTGTAGATGGAAAAATCAGCCCTAAATTTGATATAAGGCCGATTCTTAGAAAGTTTCTACCTAGTTAAGTTCAAAAATTAAGAAACGTTAACTTTTCCGCTGAGTTACGAAAATTAGCTATACTGTTATAAGACAAATGGTGGTTATCTGAGAAAAAACGCGTGTAGCAATTGCAGGCATATTACTAACGGGTGATGATTGAATCTGCTTCATTTACTTAATTTGAGGTACTGCTAATTGGTGTTGAGAAATGTATAATATAAATGTACGACTAATTTTCGTTACTCAGCGGAAAAGTTAACGTTTCTTAATTTTAGTCCTTAACTAGGTACAAACTTTCTAAGAAATGCCCATAAATAGTTATTTGTTCAACAAGAGAGCAAAGTTGGTTTTTGCTTTGAGTGATGATTCGGATATCATTCGCTTACTCGGGATTCAAAATCATCACTCGCAGCAAAAACCAACTTTGCTCTCTTGTTGAACAAATAACTATTATCGCCTAAACAGCCCGGTGAAGGTGTTTCCTATTCGGATCTTAGACCATTAAAGAGTGGTAGCATTTGGAAAATGTTTATAATTGACAGGCGATTTTATTGAAAAGGTGTTCTGATAAAATCATGCTTATACAGATTTATCTCAAAAGCATACCTGTACAAAGTAACGATGTTACGAGTCGAATTTATTCCAACTCGGATAACTCGAGTTGACTCGGCCGCTAACTCGAATCGCAACTCGAGTTGAGTCGACTCGAATCAACCGGATGGGATCCACTTCGCGGCAGCAGCCGTGCAGCGCAGCCAAACGGATCGGCGAGTCGAGTTTTGGTTTCGAGTTGGCGAATCGCCGACTCGCGTGCACGCGCACTCGCATAACTCGCATCACTCGCATTCGTTATCCGCTCACTTGTCCGGCCTTATCAATTCTAGCTAGAGAGTTAGGTATGCGACTTGATTCGAGTTGCAAATGAACTCGATTCGAATCAACTCGTTTAGACTTTGATTCGAGTTATTCGAATCAGATAACTCTACTCGCCCATCGCTAATACAAAGAGAAAAATAAAGCGACTCACATTGCACTTAATACGGCCTTTGTGTAGTTGAGATGTAGTATAAAACATAATTATAAATTATAGGTGTACCAGAATCTCATGGCAAATAGGGAAAATAAAAAATGTTGAGGGCAATACTGGGGAAATTGGACTAAACGGTATTGATACTATGTAATTTTTAATCGGCTTAAAAAAAACGAGGAAGTTTAAGATTCAACGAATTTGTATTTTTTTATGTTTTTAGGATTTTTAACATAAAATATATGACACTAGAGGTCTATTACATTAAACTTCCAGTATAGGATAATAATTATTGCTCACAAATAAAATAATAAACACACCATTCTTACTCGCCAAATTGATATACTTATAATGAGTATAAGAAATAACTTGAAATCTCATCTAGAACTAGAAAATGATTCCAAAAATTCTACTGTCTTTTCTTGTTCTTCATCTGCTGAGGGCGATGAAGAGAGAGGAGTATTTATAATAAACCGATCTTCTAGCATTTTCTCTACATGTTGAGAAAGCTTCTTCTGTCAATATTTTAATATCGCTGGCAGGTCTGTTTACATTCTTCTCTGCAACTTTTTGTTTCATTATACCCCAAATCATTTCTATGGAATTTAATGTACAATGATAAGGTGCCTTAAAACTTCGTGGCCATGTGATTTCAATAATTCATTAATTTCATATAAGGGTAGACTGGTTTTGTTACACGGCTTCAAGTAGTTGACATTTACGCCAACGATCATCATAGTGCCCTCGGTTATAATTCGACGTATGGTAGTGCTGGGAACCCCTGTAATAAGTAGCATTTAGGTATGTAAGACCAAATATACCTAAACCTAAAAGTATCAAAACAGTTCGTTTCAACTTACCAGTCAACACACGATACGCTTTAAAATCGAAGATTGTGTTTGATTTACACTTCCTTCTTCGCGTACTGTATTACGCACATTGTATACAATATTCCTAGCTTGAGATCTAAGCGGTTTTCTCGACATTTTCACCAGATAACAATCGTTGAAGGTGAATTTCAAAATGTATGCAACGGTAAACAAACAATTTGACACGGCTGCCAGTTGACAGTTGCCATATGAAAATCCATGTTTTTTTACTTTTAAAAATGCCATCAGATTCTGGTAGACCTATAATCACTTTTTAAAATATTATATAATTTACGCTTTCTAATAAAAATATTACAGGAATTATATATTTATAGCTGAATATCAAATAAAATAATAAGATAATTTAGGTAATTAAGTTCCAAGACACGAGTCCTCGTGTCTGGTTCTTATGGAAAATATCTGGAGAATGAGCCCAAGGATCGATATCGGAATAGAACATAAAGAAAAAAAAATTGAAAGCTTTAGATCGTAATGTATAAGTTGCCAGGAATGCAAACAAAGGAGGTTGTAACAACCTCGTTACACACCGTACCTGAGCATTTCTAAAAAAGTTTGTACATTTCATTTACGACTCCGATTTGCGAAAAAAATTGCAGGTAGGTAGGGTAAATGATACTGAGCCTAAATAACATAGTCTCCCAAAATGTCCCAATTAATTTGTATGGAAACTTCCTTTTTTGTTACCAAAATTCTTCCGTTCGTGGTAACAAAAAAGGAAGTTTCCATACAAATTAATTGGGACATTTTGGGAGACTATGTTATTTATGCTCAGTATCATTTACCCTACCTAACTGCAAATTTTTTCGCAAATCGGAGTCGTAAATGAAATGTACAAACTTTTTTAGAAATGCTCACCTACCATGCCAGTGTGAAACACTTGTAGGTCTATTCGCTGTTACAACAGCATTAGGTAGAGCACTCTAATATTGAAAACATTAGACCATAATAAAACAGCATTAAAGACAAACGTTCGTACAAAGTGCGCCCTATTCCCCTATATACTAAGGTTTGTCAGTGTATAAGACTAAGTAATATGGCGTTAGGTTAGGATCAAAACCAAGTTTTGCTAGCTGTAAAGAAACTCCTAACTAAAATTAAAACACTCAAATGTGTTTACTTTCTGTTCTGGTTGCACTTTCAATTAAAACGATGCATATCGTTTTTGTACCCAGGTAGTGCCGCCTACTGGAAAAATGACTACGATTAATATAAAATTATAACAGAAAATATGTTATTCCCGAGAAGTAATCGCGAAGCTAAGTCTTGTATTGTAATACACTTAAGTGAATCTTTTACACCTTTACTTTAACTAGGTAAAAATACTTTTCAAGTAGGTATTCAATTTTCTCTAAGAGCTTGTCTATTTTATCGTTCTGTATAAATAAATGTATTATTACGTGCCTCGACTATTCAATTATTTTGCAGCACAAGGTCCCATTTGCAAACATGATTACCATATCACAAGGAACTCTGTACTTATTGTTAGTAGCGGAGTTGAGCGATACCTGGACTAGCAAACAACATTATACTCGTAGAGGACGCTTACGCTTCGGTAACAAACGCTTCGATGAACAAATAAATGAACATTGTTAGTATAGATTCGAGATTTTGTAATGTAATTCATGTTTATTTTGAATTGATGTTATTATGTATGTAGTTGCCTCCCTGTCGGGTCACTTCGGTATCATGTTACAAAAAACATTGTTTTAGCATACAATTTACTTGCATGCGTTTGTGCCGGTCGGTCGTCACGTTCCATGTTTATATCGATAGGTACACGTTTTGATGATCCTCGTTTAGATTAGGAATTATCTGTACGTATGTTAAACTGCGCATTAATTAAGTTAATTGGTCTTATTGCAATTATAATAATAATAAACTGAAGAATGATTGCCGCTACCCTGACCGAAGTGATCACCATCGTGGGTGCCTGACTAAGGAGCAATTACGCTGTTACCCTCTTAGCGAGATGAGCGATCACAACATTACAACATCAGCTGCGATAAGAATAAACTACTAGGTACTAGTCCCATGCAGTCATCGGGAACAATCAGCGTTCCAGAGAGCAGGATGACCTAGCTCTTTTGTGGTTGTAAATATTTTAGATATTCTCCTTATTAGAAAATGGAAATTAAGAACATGCCACCGGAAACGAGACTATTATGGAGTAGAATGCGCCGCGCCGGTTCAAGCAACCTACCGCGGCCGTTATTCAGGTTTGGATCGGTGCCGAATCATGGACATAGAAGATATCAACAAACGAAAACCCAACGACGACCTAGTTACCTAGTTACATCAGTAAGCAATGTTACCAGCAACAATGTGCATGGCACCACGGTAACGATAAATATCGCATGGTGTGGCAAGCAAATACTCATCAAGGTCAAGTTCGAGAGCGTTTTTTGCAATTTGAACATATTTATTTGGTTGACTGTGTTATGGTTACGAAGATATTGGAAGTCTTTTTGCCTCCGTGCAATGATCATGAAGATGTTTATATCTCAAATGCAAATTAATTATTAGGTTATCGGTCAATGAGCCAAGAATTTTGCCAACTGAGAAAATAAGTTTTTCACCTCAGCAGCTCAAACAAGCAGGTTTTGCTGCTTAAAAACAGTGAGCAAAATTCAATTTTGCTGCGAGCGAGAGGCAAAGTAGCTTTTTAATTATTTTTTTTAAATGCCGTGAGCAGTGCTGGGGCTACTCACAACATTCGAAAAAATTGAACTTCACTTTGTTCTGTCACTTTCACTTCGATAGGAAAAAAGCGAGAGATAGAAACAACTTGATTCGAAGTTCGATTTTCAAATTCCACACATAGTAGGCCCAAAAAGAAACGCACGTTCGGATGCACACATAACCGTAAAATTGTAAATAAAACTATCTGTTAAACTTTGAAATGTGTTTATTATAATAACTATTTTATACAGTAGGTACAATCATTTTTTTTATTTAATGTTTTGAAGACAAAATTAATGAAAAATAAGAAGTTATGTATCTACATAATTTTGTTATCGTTTTAACAATCTTTAATTTCGTGACATTAACCGCGGGGGCAGTTTCAGAACGCATTTCAAAAATAGCGGGATTATTGTACTTAAAAAAAAAAAGTAATGTAATGTAAATGACGATGTAATTTTTGTTAATTTGTCCGCCATAGCCAATAGCCATAGAAAAGGCCTAGTTAGGTTTTTTTTAAAGCCACAGACTACATAAAGCTGTATAAAGTTGTGTTTGCACTACGGCATTATCAAGTTGAGTGACAGGTTTTATCTGTTTCATGTTTATTTTTTCCACTTTTTATTTTATTAGTATTTTGCAAAAATGCTTGTGATTGATGCATATGCGATCGTGTCGTTATTTAGTCGTGTATTCACCAAATGGTCACAACGGAAGACCTGCGTTGGCCCTACCAGCTTCACGCTGTGTTGTTCTCGCTGCTGAGGTGAAAAGTTGTATGTCTCACACGAGACCAAAGTTTTTTACGTCTCGTATCTTTGAATCCCTCGCTACGCTCAGGATTCTAACCTAGAATCACTCGCTACGCTCGTGATTCAATAATAGAATCCTTCGCTTACTCGGGATTCAAAATCATCACTCGCAGCAAAAACCAACTTTGCTCTCTTGTTGAACAAATAACTATTGTGCCTTAACGTAAAGCGCAATGAAGATGTATCTGTTCCCCTATAATGCGAATTGATTTCTTAGCTGTTATCAGACAATGAGTCAAGATCCGCTAACTGAGGCAACATTTGCTCGCCCACGACAATTACAATCAAGATGGATTCGATGCATTTTCGGGTTATATAGTTATATATACATATATATGTATTATTTATTTAAACTCATTTGCACAAAATACACTAAAGTACAAATGGCGGACGTATATGTACCTATATACCATCTAGCGTTATCATTGACCCTAACCAATGCCCACCACGACCCTCGTATATCATTGTCTATTAGAATTAGTGTCGTAGGAGAACCTTTATTTCATATAAAGTATGTAGGTATAATGTATGTAAAGCTATGAACAGGCTGTCCCAGAAATCGACGTCAACCTTCCTAGGGCCGGCTGATAGAGCAGCTAAAAAGCTATCGATTTAACCCCTATGTATGTTCAGCGATTTTTACTAGTTTCGTGGATATTAGTCATTTTAATCTGAATTTATGTAATCTGGCCTTATGCCCATTTCACGAAAAACCATTAATTTCATGTTCCTAGTGTTGGCTTTTCACTTTGTATGGAAAAAAACTACTTCATGTGATTACTTGAAGAAACTACAAAAATAATACGGCCAAATATGTTTAAAAACTTTGCTGACTCGTAATGATTCTAATTATGACGTGAGACCAACCATATTCCTTCGTGAAAGTATTTGGAGACTTTTCAATAAATATGTACCATTTCAACTTTCCGCAATGGAAGTCTATAAGTGATGAAATAATAATAAAATCAAATAATATTCTGCAGTTCATATTTCCCTATTCGTTACCTATTCATAATAATTAGTATTCTTATTTGTAATTAAATTATTTATTTTTGACAATATTGAACACGAAAATATCGTTATCTGGTATCAAATTTCATTAATTGCTTTATAATTATTGCTTTCTTCCTGTTGCGACGCGCGCCGGATATTGTAACTATTGCGACATCCGTGTAACTTGTTTACGACTCTTAGGCCCACTTGCGTGGACCAGAGTTAGCGTCTTAACCCGAGGTTAGGCGGCAAACCACGTACAAAAGTAGACGCTTAACTCTGGGTTAAGGGCTAACTCTGGTCCGCGCAAGTCCGCCTTAGGGAAAGTTGAGGACACTGGAATAAATTACAATTCATGATTTTAGACATATGTATTATGTAGCCGCGTTTAGAAAGGGATGAGAGGTGACAGTTTTACCATATACTTACGTCAAAGTGTATATGAATTGACAGCTATTCCAATCCCAAACTAATCGCGGTTTCATAATACGTATGAATATGAAAACTGTTTTGAATTTTTAACGACAACCTCATTAATGGTAGGTAATTAACAAAAATAACAATAAAAATAATGGTAAACTTTAAAAGAAAAAATAATATTACGTGACAGTTGTGATCTGACGGCGCTGCCATTCTCGCTTTGGTCTGGTCGCGTAGCGTCTCGGTGCGAGCCTCGCAGTCGGCGTTCTGCATGCGGCCCTGGGCCATAGTGCTCGGCCGCTGCGTCGGCATGGTGCTGCTTTCGATGACGGGCCCGGATAGCCCTGGACTCCTTTTGATTAGTAAGCCCGGAAACCATGGACAACGCTCTTCTTTCTTCTAATTTTTTTTTCTATAATTCTTCTATATTTTTTATATTTTTCTTCGTAATTTTCCTGAAGAAGTATCGGACAAATTCAATTTTCATTCAATCTTCAAAATTCTCGAGTCAATTTGTTTATAAAATATTCAAAGTTCTTAATTTCTTCATGTTTAATTATTTTCATTCTTATTTAGGGTTCTTCTCTAGATACATTTATAATTTCATTAATATGGTATCTTCGTTATTAAATTTCTTTCTGTCGCTGCTTCGTAAGACTACGTGTGTGGTTCTTCGGTTCTTTTATTGTCTTGCAAATATTTTTTCAGTGGTTTCGGTTCATGAACCGTGATACGTAGCTAGACAGTTGAAATTTGTACATATTGTCGTGTTTCGTGGTCTTCCGATCACTCGAAAGACTACGTAACAGACGTTAAGAAATTTGGAGTGAGAGAAACAGGTGGAATTGAAGGAAAAGGACAGAAATAGTAAATCAGGGTCAGGGTATTTATTTAGCACTTGTTCCTTCACACAAAATTGAAAAAATAGAAAAATAAAATAAAGTTCTTAATTAATTTAAGTAATTTGGACATAGAGAGGGAGCGAAGGGCCTTATCGGTCCGAGCAAACATGATTGCGCGCAGGTTTGCCGGATGCTGTAGAGGAGTGAAAATACTACTTTTCAGAGCCTATTGTACCTCTCTTTATACCGGCAGCCTGTGGAAGCGGTACACGAAACGGGCCTATGGGGCCCTCCGGGTCCAGTATAATAATGCGTTCCGGGTGTTGGTGGGGCTGCCTCGCTTCTGTAGCGCATCAGGGATGTTCGCGGAGGCGCGCGTGGACTGTTTCTACACGGCCATGCGCAAGCGTGGCGCGTCCCTGGTGCGCCGGGTGCGCGACAGCCCCAACGCCATCCTGCGTATGATAGCGGGCAGAGTAGACTGTGCGTATATGTCTCGCTGCGGGGGACTGCATTGCCCTACTAGTGTCATATTGTTTTAGTTGTTTAGTTTAATTAGTATTACTAACACCTTAGATTAAGTATTTTAATAACAAAATAATGTGTCATTTGGTTACACGAAATAAACAATTTTTTTTTTTTTTTTTTTTTTAATTAATGATGAAGTCCAAAGTATTTCTTCCGTGTAACGTAGTAACTTCTGGTTCCGGAATTTCTTGATCACGCGCACCGTTTACGACTACTCCGCGTGTCGTTGGGACCCGTAGGTAAATGCGATCCCTGATGAATAGTTGGGTATAGGTATAGGGATCCGAGAGGCGTGGGGCACGACCTGGCCCCACTCAAAGTTGACTGACGTGACTATGAATGACGTTGATGTTGGAAGCTTCTCGGGGTCCAACTTGACCCCGTAGAAAGCTAAACTCCAGAGAAGACTGTTTTCAAGTTGTCAAGCGCTGCTGTGACTGAGAGAGAACTGTTTAGGTAGGTACTAGTAAGTATTTCCGCGACTCGGAGATGATTGGTGATTATTTTCGGCTGTAAATATTAAATTTACTAATATAAATAACAAGGATATCAAGGAAAACCTAATATATGTAATCTGGAAGCTCGTTCGGTCGTAGTATTGGAAAATAGACCGAAATACGCGTCCCCAAAGTCTGTCGATGCAGCTGTGACCGATGTAATAGCAACGTAAACATCTAACTACAGGAATACAAATAAGCAAAACGTGGACCGCGCCCGCAAGATATACCGAAAAGCGCAATAAATAAACAATAATCGAGAGTAACGGGGCACGGAACCAGGAGATGAAGGTACGATATTACAATGTCTATTTTTAGACTGTATGATAATTAAATAGGTGTTTATAAAGAGGTATGAATACTCGTTAATAATATAACCCAAGAAGTTTAGCAAGATTTTTTGCTGAAATGTTGTTTTTATTACGAATCGTGTTTTATGGGTGTTGGAGAGCTCAAAACATCCTTCCTTTTTAATTTATGTTTTATTGAATATATTTTTAAATGGGCAGCCATGCCGTCGCAAATGTATATTGAATGCAGGGAGACCGACACACCTTCAAAAACCGACAAGTGCGAGTCGGACTCGCTCACAGAGGGCTCCGTACAAATTTGTAGGTAAGTACTTTTTTCATTCTTCGTCATAAATTGAAATCTATGTGTCATAAAAATAATTAAAAATCTGTTCAAGCTTGTGCCAATGAAGCCGTTTCATGCAATACCCCACATGACACAATTAACTCAGTTCAAAACTTGGACCGCCGTTTCTTGCATAATCACCCTGCTTTTTTGTGATTTAATTAAAAATGTCTAAGTAATTTTCAGATTTTTCCCTATACTTGCCAAATATCATAGTTCTAAGGCAACGGAAAAAGCCCTATAAATTTTGATTCTAAATATTCGTTTTTTGCGGAATAAACTGCCGTATCTTTTTTACGTTAACTTAGAAGTTTGATTATTTCACAGAGTTAAAGTACTGTAGATTTGAGTACATGGTTTTAATTTCATCTCGATACCTCCACGCGTTCCTGAGATTAAGGGTTTTGACAGACAAGCGGACGGACGGACGGACAACAGTGATCCTATAAGGGTTCCGGTTTTTCCTTTTCAGGTACGGAACCCTAAAAACGAGTAAACACACATTTTTTTACTTTATATTATTTAAATCGAAATAGGCCTATTTAAATAAAATAAAAACAATTATTCAACCAGCCTCGTACTTAGCGTAGCAAAAATCTGTATTTAATGTTAAACATAAAGCTTTTAGCTTATACAACTCACTTAGGTTGGATTTGACCAAACTGGAATAAGGTCTTATACCTGTATAGATTAAACGCCGAATTTGTATAGACTCATCCCGGATTAAGTCTTATTCCAGTTTGGTCGAATCCGCCCTTACAGCCATAAGGTACGTTAAATGAAATGTTGATGACAGTATTTTTTTTAAACAATATCAATAAACAAATAAGATCAATTACTTAATACTACCTTAAAGACGTTCAACTTCATTATGCTTTTTCTGATTTCTTATTTATTTATTATTTATTTATTTATTTGTTTCACATATACATCTATCATTACAGGTCAGCCCAATGCGATAGTGTAGCAAGTATTTAACACAGGTTAAAAAATAACATTACGAGCAGGAACATTACATTAGGAGCTTAATTAATAATCTTAGTCTCACTACGTAGGTCACTAGTGACCCAATGAGCCCATGTAAAAAACACGCTTTGCTAATTATTCTTGATAGTAAATTAATTCTGTCCGCCGTTTCCCGCTTTTTGTTTGCTTTGCTGTAGTGCTAGCAAAAGAATTTGCGTGTAATTGTTAAGATTTACTGTTGAGGATCAGATAAAGAATACTCTAGTCTTTTTCGAAAACAGTTTTCAGATGGTCTAATAAATTGAAAAGGTTAAAAGCTAGCCTGGAAGATGAGGGTCAGATGTGGACGCCAACCAACCGCAGTCAGCGCATAAAATGTACGGAAGACTAAAATGCTAGAGCGAGAAGATCAATAACCCGCATTCAAAGACGAAAAATAACCGCAGCAGTTAGTAAACGCAGTTTTTCGGTCCGTTAGATTGCGTGCTACTGTAAAAATAGACTTTCCCATTAATACACAAAAAAAAAAATCCTTTGACTTAGTGAAATATTGGTTAAAATAATGCGCATTAAAAATAAGTCCTTAAATACTCTCCTGATTTTTTAACATAGTAACGTGCGTACAAATACACAATGTCAAGGATAGGGATAATTCTAGTATACTTAAATTGTTGAAGTTAAATCGATTGTTTTGAGAGACAGCCAACGAGTTCAAGGGCTGGCTGTGAAGTGCTTGAAGAGGAACGCCCTCGGATTGTGTTTCCAATTAATCATGCCGTGCTCGATGTGCGAGAATACTCCGCGGCTTGCATCTCTACAATAGTGCGGCTTTTCGAAAATGTCATGTAGCTACTTATCCTCATCTCCTCCTCCCAATGTTATTTAATAAGAACAAATTTGTTTTAGTACGTTCTTCCCAATAATTAAAATATCCATACAAAAATGTACTTCATAAAGGAGTCAGAATTGGGCAGGAATTGGAAATTGCTTAAAGCTGCTTGGGCAGGACGAGGCGAGGATACATACAGATACTCCGACATGTAGGAACAGCTTCATCTACAGTTCTAACGTCGAAAACAATCCCATAACGTGTCAAGAGCAAATATGTTTTACCAAATAGAATAGGGCCCCAGTTTACAGACATATTGTGTGAAGAGAACCCTTTAAGTGACCTTTTTACTCCGTCTTTAAATTTATTTCTACCAATTTTTACGTCAGCAAATTTAACAGTTTAAATGAGTTTTTTGACAAAATAAATTAATGTATTCTTTTTTTTTATATGTATAAGGAACTAACTTGACATGAAATTTGTTAATGTATTTTTATAATTTTTTATTGATCCATCTGAATAATATTTTGTTAAGTAATGACTACTAGTATGAGTTATGTTGTAGTAAATAAGGTAAAATTTGCATGCCATACTTATGGTTAAACATGTGAAGTTTTCATAAACTGAAACACCTTTTTTTGTACCATGTTTTAGCAAATAAATGATTATTATTATTATTATTATTAAGTTTATTTATCCTTACTAAGGATAATAACGCGACGACGTGGTTAATGTATTTAGTACGAGCTGCGACCCGAGTTAGAATACGAAACTTGTAGTAGATTTTTAGCAAGGACGGAAATAAATCCCCCCTTTTGTATATTAGAATTGTGTTAATTTATTTCGTAGAGTACATTTTGGAAGCGATTTTCTCATATACGCCGTATTAAAATGTAGCGCACGGCAGCAAGAATGCTAGTCCGGTGTATAGTGAGCTCGCTCCAAATCAAAGCACTTGTTTATCCGCTCGACGTAGGAGGCCCAAAGGACGGTCGCTCCCCTATATAGAGCTCAACTGCAAATATATGCTAAGTAGCATCCTCGTGTCCCTGCGACGGAATGAAGTGGCTCACTGTGGGCCTACTTATAATTACGTTTTAAACTGACCTCGATAAAAGAGATCTTCGTTTAAGTACTTAACAATTTTTATAGCATCCTCTTTTACTTTAGTTAGTGGATTTTCAAGAGCATGTTTAAGGAAAATTCGTGTTGCATACTAACTCCTGGGCAAATAATACCACTATTAAGCGTCTGCGCCCGTTGGCCGGCGCGTCGTCGTAAGATAAAGAGTTAGGGTCCCTATGGCCGCTACGCATAATAAGCTCTTCCTACTTAACCAATTATTAAGTATCTTGTGGTACGATGTACGCTTTTAGGCTGCGTTTCCACCAGAGCTGTGCGAGGTAGCGAAGCGGTGTTGAGAGGAAAAATCCACCGAGAGGATGGTGAGGATAGTAAAACAAAATAATCCTAGTGGTGAATTTTTCCTCATTATTTAGTTATTGGTCGGATATTTTGGTGAATTGAGAAAACTAAATAAAATCGAATGGCACTGGTCGAACAATCGTATGTCTATTCAAATAAGAAACATTATTTTGTCACCTATTTTAATCGAATCAATAAAGGAGGAGAATTTCAACTCTATGTATGTTTCATTTCCTTTTTTATTTAAGTATGTTCTTCAAAGTGGATATTCGACGACTACGAAGCTAGCGGTCCCGGATTCAAATCCCAGTTAGGGTAGATATTTGTGTGTTGAACGCAAGTATTTGTTTTGTATGTGTTCAACGCAGGGCACAGAGTGAGGTAGAAAGGAAAAGTGTTGCCAGCAGATTTAAAAAATCTCGCTACTAATTTAAAAATCCGTGCTACGTTAGTGTTGGGGCCCAACTACAATTTATGTAAAGCAATCGAAAAGAATGAAGCTGTGAAATATAGTTAATCATAGCAGGCAAGCAGCGGTTTGGACGGAATGAAGCTGATTACCCAATAAGTGTCCGATTAACGCCCACTTTGAAGGGGCTTCGTTTGGAACGAAGGATGAGCTCAGCGACGATCCAGCCTAACAGCCGCCGCGCGTCGCGGGCCTCTAGCTCCTCTGGGCCTCTACGCTACTGGGTGAAACATGTTATCGTATTTCCAACGTTCCGGTAGCTCTTATATTTACTTGATTTAAAAACCATACGATAATATGTCGAAGGTTTTACACAGGAGAATATCGGGCCGACTTTGTTTTAGCGGTGTCGTTGCCGTTCGGTTTCTGTTGCGGTTAATATACCTAAATTAGTAGGTACATTATTATTTTTCAAGAAATGATTTACATTATTAGCAGGGTATAACAAATACATAGGGATATAGTTTTAAACACGTCGTATATCCTGTTTTAGTTTCCCAGCCAATTCGTTCACAGAAATACAACGCAAATATAATAAAATATTTACTTTACAAGCTACCCACAGTATCCGATAGCCGATGCGACCGACCGTTCGGTGTCAGTGCTTACCATGCGAACATTTAGTTATGTTCCAGCTGACCCAGATGTCCTAGATAGGAAATAGGGGACATTTAGTTATAACTGGTGGAGGTGCCGATCAACCAAATTTACCTCGAGCTGGCTTACCTATACGAGTACGTACCTACTACCCGGAAATCTTGCAACAGTTAGTTAAATTATTCCTTTAATTTTAAACGACTTCTTTTGGTATTCAACTTTTCGGATTGCAATACAGTAATCACTTTACATTGTGCCTTTATTTTTTAAATAGTACAATTTTTTCTGTTAGATACCATCATCATATCTCACAAATATATTTATAAATTCGTTTCCTCGTGTATTTATAAGCATCATTAAATAATATCAAAATCAGTCGAAAAAAAATACGCGAAAATACATAAAAATATAAATAGTAACTCTAGGTACTTAAATAATAAAAAATCTAATTAAATAATGATACTTATAATACATTTTCCTACTCCTGTACTTTTATCTGTCATTTATATAGTCACAAACACTAAATATAAGAACATAATTAATGTCCCCATAATAATCCAGAGAAAACTCTATCTAGTCTATGCCCCAAAACAGCACTTGTGCGTTTTTGAGATAAAACGATACACGTAGCTGATTGTGAAATAGGGACTGAAAAACACCTAAAGTTTTGAGAAATGAATTCTGGTACCTGATTGGTCGATTTTAAAATAGCTGTATTCTGGTGGCTTGATAACAAATACAATGTTTTTTAAAAAATTTAAATTAGTTAAAGAGCAACACGTATGTAGGTAGGTACCTAAACGAACCTAACGTTCCGATTAACAGTCGATGTGCATTCTAAATGGTGGATTTAATTTGGTGAGGTATTCTGATTGGTCAATTTAAAAACAAAGTAAACCATAGACACATATTTTGTCATATTCTTGTTTCGCGCTCGATTGTTGTTCTGTGCTTCGTTCGTTCGTTTGTACGTTTTTTCGCTTAATTTTGCATTTCATTTGAAACCTAGTTGTAGAAAAAGTATTGTATGCAACGGTGTATAACTAAGTCAAAAAACACTCGCGAGCGTACAACTATCTTCTCTTATACATCTATTGCATAAACTCCTATTAATTAAAAATCGATTAGGTAATTAAAATGGGTTTTTGTAAAAGGGTCGGCTTTTACAAAAAAAACCGGCCAAGTGCGAGACAGACTCGCGCACAAAGGGTTCCGTACAATTATCTTTAAAAAATCACGTTTGTTGTATGGGACGCCCCTTTCAATACTTATTTTTAATTTAATTTAATTATTTACTTTTAAAGTGAATATACAACGAAATATTCTATGATTATTCCAAGCATCTCATGTTGCCGTTATTAAATTCGAGTAAATCACGGCAATAAAGTCATGTTTCTTGTATGGGAGGCCTCCTAAAATATTTATTCTATTCTGTTTTTGGTAGCGGCAACAGAATACATAATTTGTTAATTTTTTAACGGTTTAGCTATCACAGTTCATTAGATGCAGCCTGGTGATATACAGACGGACAGTAGAGTCTTAGTAATAGGGCCCGTTTTTATCCTTTGGGTACGGAACCCTAAAAACTATCTCAATAGGCTATTTAACTGATTTTAGAAAACCTTTTATAATTATCCTTTACTACATTGCAAGCACACTACATTGATATTTCCTTGAGAATCTACTGTATTATCAATAAAAAACCATGTTACAGTTTAAATTTTCAAAACATTAATAATATGACAAGTGTGACGGCACACTCAAGTTAACAATAAACAACTTCATTTGAACCACATATTATAAAGGGAAGATGTTTACTTGCGTGTAACGTCACTAGAACTGCAAACCAATCCAATCACATAGCGTTGCTACCACAGTTAAGATTAAAAAAAAACGGTATTTTTGGTTTAATTTCCATAAAAATATACATAATTTTGTTTAAAATGAAGTGAAATGTGCTGTTTTACGCTATTATCTGATAGGATGGCCGTGTTTGGTAACTTAGTATATTTTCAAGGTTCTAAAATAGCCTACGATAATGAATCAATTTTAGAAAGCTTTGCAATAGAGGTATAGTTACGATATAACAATATTATGTATGCATGTGTTGTCCGAAGGAAAAAACAATAAAGCCTAACACTGTCACAATCTTTAAGGTAAAGCTTCCCTTTGCCACAACCGGAGCAAAAAATAAAACTACCTATTTTCCGTCTTGCCGAGGAGAAGGGTGATTAATTTATTAAACTCACTAAAGCTATAGAGGGATCTTCATGATTTTTGATTGATTTATGATTGAAACAAAAAGTTGAGAAAAATATGTTTTGAATAGCTATATAAATAACCAAGACATAAGCCTACAAAGATTTGTTCCTATCTCTTTCACGCAAAGAAAGTATTTAACATGCAGTTTATATGGCCGCCCTGTTACATGACGTCACAGTGCACTTTGGACCTCTCTATATAATCGCTGTCTATGCTTGTATCATGCGTATCTCTTAACCTATTTTAATTTTTGGTGATCTCTTTTACGGTATTTTCATATTTTGTTGAGAAATGCAATTTATAAAATCCATGCCCCTATTATGCAATTATTTTGTTCATTTTATTATTAATATTCCATGAAGTTTATAGCTATGTTTAAACAGCGCTGCCTGTCAGGACTGCCGAGCTCAAATATGGTCAAAGCCCCTAAATGCTTAAGATGAAATGGTGTCTTGCTCTACCATTGCTCTACGATTAACAAACGACTGTTCAATCTTTACAATTGAAAATAATCTTAAACTTATATATTTACTTTTTTCACCAATCGTAAGACAGAAACCTCTATTGTTAAGAGCAACCAAAAAGTTGGTGTTTCAGGGATTTTTTAAATACTTATCTAAAGGTATAAATGTACTATTTATAAGATTACCTCACTATTAAACCTTAAAACCAGCATAGAACCTTCAAAACGTACTTGTTTTTATAGTTGTATACTGATTTTAAGACTAAATGGCTTTAAACGTAGTGTGAGCCAATTCCGAGCCCCTTTAAAGAACATGAAAGCTAAATTCCCCAAACTCCAAAACAAAACAGATGCAGTGCTTTCTTCTGAGTTCAAACAATATCAAGTGTTTACAGTTTTTATTACAATTTTCTTTATCGTCTCCTTCAATAAGCGGAAATAAGAGTAGAGACAATTTCCACATCAACATTGCCTCTACCCTTATTAAAGTTTTAGGGGTACGTATTTTATGGATTGCTAAAGGTTACGTTTAATAATACCTTAAGGTTAACCAACATTGGATACAAAAACATCTGACATCTCCATTACTACAAACAGAAAGGGTATCGGGCATATCTGAGCTTCTCTGTTTTTAATCTTTTATCTGTTAGGGAACTATCCGGTAATCCAACGAAAGCTTTGTTACCGCTTGCTGCATTTGCCGGAATTGTATCCTTCCCTTTTCTACAAGATGAGTAAAAAAGGCTCCGGCGCGCCGCCCTAAATCTCTTTTCGCAATAAACCTTTAATAATTTCTTGCAACAGCATTAGTGAGTTTTTTTCGCTAAATTTCGCTTGGCGGGCATTTCATAAGCAAAGAACGCTATGTAAAATGTTTAAAAAAATACGTAATCACGCTTAAATCAACTAACAAATTTTTCGAGACACTACCCGTGCTTAAAATAACACCTCGACACCGTAGTTTTTTCATTTACTGTTTCAAAGACAATGTTTTTTTGACGTATTGATTTTTAATTCGAAATCCTACCAATAAATTAAGGTAAAAGATCGAAGTTGAACAAAAAACACGGGTCAATATTTTGTTTTATCACAACAGATATTTGGAAATTATAGGCAAATAAGTTTTAGTGGTCTTAAATTATGGGCAAGATACGTAAAAGAGCTAATACTGATGTGATTTTAGTAAGTAAAAAAATAAATAAAAATTGCTGTACATTTATCTATCTACTCGTGGACGCTCTCGGCACGGCACTAAATTCCATGTTGAGGATTGAAATTGTGAAAGTACTACGAACGGGCTTTGGTTACACCATGATTACACAAACAAAATTCAATAGTTATAACGAGACGTTATAACTCTATCCACGGTTTTGAATATAGGATCGCCTGGTTTGGTATTTTGTTTTGAAGTAGGTACTTATACTTCAAAATTTTACACAATTTGTACGTAGCAAAGGGCATTGGGTAAATTTGCTTGAAGAATATTGTCATTTTTGTTTTCAGTGGCCACGGTTGATTTTGACATAGTTATTTAGAGGACCTCAAAATACACATAGATATATATAATTTATGGCGTTTAATAATATCGGAGCCGAGATATTTAAGATTGAAGTGTTCAGTTTTTGGTACTAAAAGTAAGCCTAGGTAAGAATATTAAATATCTCGGCTCCGATGCACTTAAGAGTATTTACATTACATAACAAAACATGTTACTTTTGAATAATTCTATCATAATTTACCACTTTTACTAATCGCCGCTCACCTTGAAAATGTATGACTTTTACAAATGACAACACTTTTACCCAAACCCGTTTCTCTTCCTCTATCAGGACTTTTTTTCTTAATTTTTTGGACACCCTGGACCCTGCAGCAAACACCAATCTTATCTATTTATCTAAATTTATCACGGTTTTTTTTATTGTTTGTCTTCTAAATTCCTTTTTGGTGCCAATAAACGGGTTATTTGATTGTTTTCTTAGAGCAACAGCATATTTGAAATGATTCAGTTTCTGTGGCTTCATACATATACATTGCCGCAGCAGGATTTAATAAATAATACTAAACTAAAATTATTAAATAATTGCGAAGACACATTTCTCGGTCAAAAGTCGGCTTTCCAACTGTGGACTACTTCCGATTGATTACCCAGTTTAAATGATATTTCTTCATCTTACAGTAATCTACATACAACACATCTATGTATACGCTCACATAGCACCGCTGGCTCTTCTTTGTAGCAGTTGCAACAGATTTCCTTCAGCCGCCGACGAGCAGAGACTCTGGCTGCGAGCTCGTCGACTCTCCTCCATCTCCTTCCGTTCTGTCCGCTGTCGCCACCTCGCCATTATAGAATCGAGACAAAACATTCCAACATATCAAAACTACCGCCGCCGAACTTAGTCCAAATACCGCGCGCTGAACATCGCGCTAGAAATCTCCGAAAGTTGGAGCAAAGTCACAGCAAACAGTGTATACGTTTATCTCACGTGCTAGTTATCACGCCCGCGGGAAAACTACAAAAAGACCTTAGTAAACCGGGTGAACATGAAACGAAGCCTTAGACTCGAGATTAATTGTTCATATCCAATATTCGATTGTTTTTTCAACTTTCCTCAAAACGTGTGTAAAATGGGCACAGTGGGTGGTGGCGTACCGGAGCGTCGCGGCGGAGCGGTGACCCGCGACTGGTGCGGCAGGCGTCCGCTTTGGGGGACTGAGCCTTCCGCTCAAGTGCGGGATATGCGCTGCGCAGTGTGCTCGGAACTGCTATTTTAACTACATTGATGTAAAGTAAAAAAAACCGGGCAAGTGCATGTCGGAGAATGCTCAGTGTAGGGTTTCAAAGCCCGCAAACACTACGTTACTACAAATAAAAAAAACTACTTATCTCAAGATACAACAAGTATGAACTACTATTCTATTTTTAAAGTGGTAGGTATAAATACTTCTTTATATCAGGAGCCAAACAAGTCTTCATAGTCGTTATAGTTTTAACTGTAAGGATTCCTTGTTGACTACGGAACCCTAAAAGATCCTAACTTCAAAGTCAAACTTGTTTAATGATTAATTCCATTCAATAATATTGGGTAATGACAGTAAAATACCAAAATGTCGCAGCGTGATAATGATATTTCTTGGCAATCATGTAATCTTTTAATAAATAATTACCGAGTATGCTTTGCACAATGTAAGACCGGTAGAATCTAGTATATATATTTCTAAATGACAAGTGTTTGGAAATGTTTTAATGTTTTAATGTTTATTTGGGCACAAACGGTTCAATAAGAAAAATGGTAAATAAGACACTTTTCTTAGGATAACTATAGACAAAACATTGCAATGGAGTGATGTCCTCATATAACAGTAGGTACCTACTAGCAAGTACCTAACTTAAGTTCGACAGCTTGCGCTGCTAGCAAAATCAGGCAACCTATCAATGTTGAAACAGCTCGCTTAATTTATTATAGTTATTTTCATCGTGTTATGCACGGACCTAAAAAAAATACGGACGTAACGTTGCACTAAAAAGGTGTGAGGCATGCAAGGTCGGCACTTTCGTTCGCTATAGACGACTTACCGCACGCACACAGATACACAACGTAAGATAACATGCTGATCCACAGCACGAGTGACAGTAAAGGTTAAGTGTTGCGTGTGCTTGCACACAGACAGCCATTTTGCATGCTTTACTCATGATTAGACGAGATTACTTGCGTATTTGTTGGGGTAGTTATGTCGTATGGTACCTACTTATTCTCATATGGGGTAAAGCAACTGACATACAGACTATTATTTGTATTACAAAATTAAATAGGATCATTCGTTTTTTTATAAAGTAGTGTAGAGACCTGCAGAACATATTTAAAAACATCGGATACCCAACCTTTCCCAAGGCAGACTGTATAATTTTACTACAGCCAAAAGGAGTTTAGCGAAAGAGTAAAAAAAATTTTTTGTATGTTACCTTAATACGCTGAAACCTGCAATTCAAGAGCTACAGCAGCGGGGAGCGGCGCGTCAACAAGAATAAGTAAGAAAGATCTCGCAAGTGATTGGTAGAAATTGTGCAAATAAATTAAAACGTGCCAGACGTACGAGGGCTGCTACTTATGTAACCGGAATAGAAAAAATAAACAAACGTACATGGCTAAATATGGTTTTATTGTTTTTCGAAGTATTCTCCGTGATAATCGATGCACTTTTGCATACGTTGAAACCAATTTATAAAGCACTTTTTCCACTCTGACTGAGGTATCTCCAAAACGTGCTGTCTGAACGCGTCGACGGCATCTTCACGGGTCGAAAATCGTTGACCACGTAATTTATTCTTTACATTTGGAAATAAATAGAAATCATTGGGTGCCAAATCAGGGCTGTAAGGTGGATGACCCGTTAATTCTATATTTTGACCTTCCAAAAATCGAGTCGTTTCACGTGATGTATGACAGCTGGCGTTATCATGGTGCAGAATGATTCTCCGTCGCTGGTTGTTTTTCCGTATTTTTTCAAATACTTCCGGCAAACAAATGGTCGTGTACCACTCCGAATTAACCGTTTTACGATTCTCTAGCCACATGGCCATTAATACCAAAAAAGCAGGCCACCATTTGCTTCAAGGTGCTTTTTGCACGAGTTACTTTCGTAGGGTTCGGCTCATTTTGAAACACCCACACCGTTGATTGTTGTTTAGTTTCGGGATCATACGCATAGATCCAGGATTCGTCACCTGTGTAGATATTATAAACAGCTTTTGAGTCACCACGGTTATATTTTTTCAACATTTCCTTGCACCATTCGACGCGAGCCTCTTTTTGATCCTTAGTTAAGTTGTGCGGGATCCAACGCGAACAAATTTTTTTCACAGCTAAGTGTTCATGTAATATCTTATTAATGCTCGTCATACATATGCCTATAGTCGCCTCTATCTCGCGATACGTAACATGACGGTCATGCATTATAAGTTTTCGCACAGCTTCAATATTTTGTGGTACAACGACCGATTTCGGGCGACCATCCTTAACTTCGTCCCTGAGCATACTACGTCCACGATTGAACTCACTAAACCAGTGATACACAGTAGTTTTGGATGGAGCTTCATCACCAAAAGTCGAAGTTAGTTGATCTATGCACTGTTGTTGCGTTAAACCACGCCGAAAATCGTAATAAATCATAGCACGAATATTTTCACGAGTGAGTTCCATTCTTGCAGCGAGATTAAAATTTAAACCCGCCAAAAACAAAAGACTAGCGTACATAAGAAAAAAAATATACAGCGGCCAGTATTAAAAAAAGTTCAAATTTTACCATGGAGGTCAGATATAGCGTTTAAAAATGTTGGAATCCTGGATTCCGGTTACCTAAGTAGCAGCCCTCGTACCTACCTATATACTTAGCTACTATAAAGTCGAGCATCTCACTCTTTTTACAAGTTTTTATTTAACTTGCACTGTTTCTATGTTTGTATTAACCTATACAATGTTGAAGTTCTGCTAAACGAATCATGACAGTAATTCCTCGGAAGTGAACTGAAAGACGAACACAACTTTGGTAGGGGAGTACCAATGTGAAATGAACAAAAGTTCTAGCATAGCTTTTACGTTTTAGGTATGAGGATTCTCAATATTTAGTTTACAGTTTTATGAAATGATTAAACCCATCATCAGGCGAAATCGTTTTAGCTAATTTTAATTGGAATAGTGCCGTAAAAGCATCATGAGTTATTTTATAAGGCTCTAAATAAGTAGGTAAAACAAAAAGCATCGTCTTAGCCAGTGAACACCTAGACTCTAGGTGTTCACTGGCTAAGACGATGCTTTTTGCTTCTAGAGAGTACGATAATTATGAAGTCGAACCAATGGACGAAACCATAGACGTTTGCTTGGTCGTATGGCTCGTCAACGAACTAAAATACATGTAAATAAATAAAATAAAATGAATATCATGGGACAATCTCACACAAATTGATGTAGTCCCAAACAAAACTACTACAGGTACTAGACAACGATAAGCAAATATATTGGGTCCGTAGCATAATATCGAAAATCAAAATTCATAAGTACGAAATTCCTAACACAAAACTTCGAATATCAAAATGTCTAATGTACGAAATTCCTAAAGATGCATGTCCTAATGCTCTTTTAATCGATTGATCTCATTTTCGAAAATCAATATTCCTTTGTACAAAATACTTAATGACAAAACTTCAAACTCAATATTTCTAGTGCTCAAAATCGCTACGTACAAAAAGCTTTGTGACAATTCTTCGAAAATCAATACATTCAAACCTTAAAACTCCACCCGTAATGAACGTAACGTACTTTCAAAAATTAAAATGTCGTTCGAAATTTCGCACTTTATACATTTTAAATTTAAACTTAGGTCAACCGGGCGTAGGTAAAATGTCGTTCGTTTTTTTGTGCACTAGTGGTTATGTACTTTAGACATTTTAAAACAGGCTAATTAAACGTAGGACATGCATCTTTAGGAATTTCGTACATTATACATTTTGATATTCGAAGTTTTGTTTTAAGGAATTTCGTACTTATGAAATTTGACTTTCGATATTATGCTACGGACCCAATATATTTATGTATAGAATGAGGGGCTTTTAGAATCGAGCCTTGCAAGAAATGTAAACTGCGGTTTTTTCTTGAATCATGTATTGAACTTATCTCTCCAAATGATAACAAAAAATTATACACTTCTGACAACCGGAACAAGGTTAACATAATTACGCGTTTTTGTGAATAAAATTTAATTCAAAATGGTAAACAGGATAATTTTAGTTTCTTTATGTAAAGAATTGATAGAACCTTTATATTTTGGCAAAATTAAACAAATTAGTTTAGTCTATGGAAACTAAAACAAAAAAATGTATTACCTAGATTTTTTTGGATTGTAGTTCAAGCAACAATATTAACAGCGATTTTCACATAAAATAATTACATTTAATATATTAATTCGCTAGGTATCAATCAAAAGTAAACAAATTGGAATAACGCAAATAAAACTGTATCTTACTTATATACAAGAAATTTAAACACATTAATGGAAATCGTTAAAAAAACTGGACAAGTGCGAATTGAACTCGTTTGGAGAGGGTTCCGTACGGTTCTAATACGCTTTCCTATTCTTTAAGTAAAGAGCTAATTGAAGTATCTTTTTCAAAAATTCAAGGCGAGTAGTTTCAGATGTAAGTACGGGATGGATTGGAATGGAATGTTTTACTATATTTCAAAATTAAACAACACCTCACCGGTTTAATTTTGAGAAATTACGGTATGGGTTTATATTTTCCATTATTCAACAGCGTTCTGCTGCATTTTTGCCTAAACCGATATTTGATATTTTATTGATATATCTGAATTTTCTTAATAAAAGATAAAATACATTTATTCAGTGAGTACGCCGCACGGGCACTTTTACACGTCAAGAATCTACCAGCGCTTCCCAAGAGGAGACACTGCTGAGAAGAAACGCCCCAAGAAACTCAGCAGTCAGTCAATTTTTAAACATATTACAATGGTACTACTTATTCTAGCATTATGTAAAGCTATAAATATTAAATTAAATATAATATCAAATAATATGCGTGCGACAAGATAAAGCTTTTGCAATTGATCAAATTATTATTGACTATGTTTCGGGATTAGACCATGCATTTTGGTCTGTTAGATAGTCCTCGACCCTATAATACGCTTTAGACATTAACGACTTTTTCAAGTAATTTTTAAGTACTGGAAATGCTAATTTTAATACTACGTCTCGTAATTTACTATAGAAATGAATGCATTGACCAACAAATTATTTATACATATACTTTACGGACGCGGAAAATTCGAATAGCGATTTTATTTTTATTTCTAGTACTTATTTAAATTATCTACATCAGAATTCTTGGTGTAAGAATCTAAATTCTTAATAACATAAATAATATTTTGATAAATAAATTGAGACACTACAGTTAAGATAAAAATCCTTTTGAAAAGTTATCTTAAGGAGTCTCGGGAATTACAGTTGTAAATAGAACGAATGGCCCTTTTTTGTAACACAAATATAGTTTGTATGTCAGCAGCCTTACTATAATAGCTGAATATATGAATTAAAATCCATGTAGAATTTCTTTTGTAATATTAATATTTTTCCTTAACGTACAAAGTCAAATTATAAGATTCTTAAAAGAATAATATTGTTGCGCGGAATAAAGATGTCTAATTTCCTAACCTACTGGTAATACTTTATCTCTTCTACAAATAATCCTTACAAACATGCCTGTAAGTTTAGTGTGACTTCTTGTGCTCTTAGAGTCTTTTGCTTAGGAGTGATTTTTAATAGCAATACAAAATCGTTTTATTATTCGCTTCGGATTAGAATAATAAACGGCATACGTTCAAACGTGTGTAATAGAACTAGATATCTGAGCTCAGCCTCTATTCACCTACTTACTACATTATTTATACTGTCGCACGAAATAAAAAGTATAGTGTTTTAATCCAAGAGCCGCGCCTCGCCTCCTAATTTTATGTTTCAACACTAGAATGTTATCTCACTCTATAAAAACGTTGTAATATTTACCTATGAAGGTTTCAGTGGTTTCAAACTTAACGCAAGATGAAATAATTTTTGTTAGCATTGATTTAAAATACCCTAGATATAGGTACCGTCAACGCTTCAAATGTGTCTTGAGTAAACTGTGCTTTAAATCCGTCTAAGCACAATTGCACTCGCAGCCGCTGTCAGTCGGCGAGACAGCGTGCCTAAAAATTGTATATAAATTTAACTATACATTACAAATGGATGGCGCATCGTATTTTCGGTAATTACTCATTAAAAGTCTTATAATCATGCATTTGTGACTAATTTTATTCACCTCTAAACTTACTAAAATATTTTTTTCTCATTTAACTCTCACGCAGACGTTAGATATAGGTGGTCGCTCTCGAGGTACGCTACAAAAGATTTGTAACGTCAAACATAGTTAAACATTGAATGAGTAGAGTCGATTAGTGTTATTAGGTATTTTAAATCGATGTTCGTTAGGGATCACTAGGGTCACTGCAGCTGGTAGGCCGCCCCTCCCAATGCAGTTGGGGTGAACGCACGCATTACGGAGGAAACTTGCCAAAATCCACCCCGCGACACGCACGCCACAATACGCGTATTCAACTGACCTAGCTAGTGGGGAAAATAACACGTACCACCTTATGTCAGCCAGTCGATATCAATACGGTCAGTACATAGTATACATATAATACATTCTCGTAGCTATTAAAATAAATTAAAAGCTTGCTGTACATACCTACAAAAATAATTTGTCAGTTTTCTGTGCGTGGGTGTAGCTTCCAGATAAATGGTGCTCGCGAGTCAGACGCATCTACAGAACTTGACGTTAACATTATGGCGTAAGAACACCCCTTCTATACCGGTCCTTAATATAATTTTAACTTTCCAATACGTTCATTAGTTTCGGAGTTATATAGATTTTAGTGATATTGCTGTACAACCTATACGGTACCTATTGCATTGGTTCCCTTTTTTAAAAATAGCTAATATTTGGGATTCTAAAACTTGACTTTAGTGAAACGCAACGTATCAAATTAAGTCATAATTCCAAAATAACAACGCATTCAAAATAAATACTTTCTATGCCACAGAAGTATTTCTCGCCTTTCATTAAACAAATTTGTGATGTCTCTGTATGATGACATTGATGACATTAAATTTGCTCTAGACTAAGGCGGCTTGACTCCAAAGTTAACGGAGTTCATCAAGTTCGTTCGATTGTTTTTATTTTTAAGTATGTGACTATGTAAATGGATAATATACTTATACAAAATCTAATAATTTCGTAAAATGAGCCCACCTATTGTATTGTGTTATGTTTACCACTATATTGTATTAGGTATTTTTCTGTTTCCCCGGGAGAAGTCCAATACTCTGCGATGAAAGTAACAATACGAGTTTCCAGTTTAACTTTCTACAAAAGTAGGTAATAAAGATCAAAAGCTTATTTCTGTGTCCCCACTTGTTTCTAAGAATCAAGACGTTGGCATTAGAGTGGTGAGAACAACAAACGAACCAACTCCTAGTTTTAGTCAAGATAATAGGTACTTGCAATAAATAAATACTAAGATGTATATAATAAACATTTTTAAAATAAATCTTACCAGCCTCGTACACGGTTAATTTATAACATACCGAGTGACAAAAAACTATTGCTGCTTACTCTTGCTGATTTATGTAAGACCCCTGCAAATAATGTTATGTTAACGCTAAGCAGTACTGAGTAAATAAAAATAAAAATAATAGATATTCGTACATACATACGCTCATACATTGTAAATGGTACTTGTTAAAGCTAATTGTCCTCCATCATCAGTGTCCCGGTAATAAAGTAGGCATGTAGAAGTTGCTTTGTAGCCTCAAATAGTTTTGTTCAAATTTAATATTAAACTATATATCGTAGCGTGCTACAGCGTAGCGGCCCCGCGTCGTAGACACAAATATTCACTTACAAAGAAAGCTCAGAATATTATATTGTTTTGTGAATAGTTTGCGTTTAGTTATCCAAACATTATGTTTTTGTTTAGACACAGCCCTATGTACCTAATACCTTTAAACGAGCATTAACAATCTATAACAATTGCTCGTTTTAAGGTATTCGATTTATATATACATACACAAGCTTTCCGCCCGCGACTTCGTCCGTGGAGATTCTGAACATTCATTAAGAACTATCTACAGAGATACAATTTTACGTTTAACCAGTAATTTTTTAATAAGTCCGCAATATGTTTTATTTTATTTCAGGTTTACATAAACAAAAATTTAATGGATCTAACTTTTAATCGACCAATGTTTTTTTTAGGCGTACTTTTTCGAGTCAAATCGGTGAAATACTGGAAAAGGGCCGAAGCTTAATTACCCGAAACCGACGTGCGTGCATGACTCGATGTATGAATGTGGAAGAAGCGAAAGAAATTTGTCAAGATCGTAGCAAGTGGAAAGAAGTGGTCTCTGCTCTGCCTACCCCTCTGGGAAACAGGCGTGATTTAATGTATGTACCTATGTTTTAAAAACCTTCCCAAGTCTTAGTACCAGTAGGTGTCGAAAGAGACGAACACCCGGGGAAGGACGACAGCGTCCTCTGAGTAGGTACTTACTTAGCCATCCAAATGCGATAGCTAACTCGCATTCGAAGCGTGGGATCTATAGCAAATACTCACATGAGAAAAACACATTGGTAGGGCTATTGCTATTGAATTCATTCATGCATGTATATGTATACAAATTAAAATATACCTAACTTCCATAAAAAAATTCAATCTCCTGTTTCACTTTTTACGGGCAAATATAAATAAGTAGGCATCTGGCTCCTATTGTCAACATTCAGAACTAAAATGTTTTTTTTGCACACTATCGTTCAAAACGTAGTTTTGTATGCATGCATCATTGATTTAGTATAATACTAGATACACAATCAGCACGAAAAAATGGCAAGTCAAAACTACTGCCGAATCGACTTGGGCAGTAGTTTTGCTATTAGTCTTGTTCCGACCACAGACAGTGGCAGTTGTCAATCATGACAAAATGTGTGGTGAAAAACTGCAAAAATAATAACAAAAAAACAAATAAAAAGGATGGAATGTCTTATTTTACGTAAGTTCTATTTATTTATAAACGTTTCTAGTTAAAATTATAATGTTTTCATGATTTTTAGGAATTTATTTTGTGCACACAAATTATGACTTACCAAGGAACAAAATTATTATGGAGTAGCTATTACTTTTTTAAATTTTAATATTTTTTATTTTTAAATTTAAGCTTTCCACGAAATCCTCTACGACGTGCAAAATGGGTCGCAATATTAGCACGAGATAGGGGTGATCAACTATTCAAGGCAAATAAGTCGTCTGTTGTGTGCTTGACCCATTTTCGTACAATTATATAATAAATTAAACTTATTTCAAGGAAATTAGGTTAGGTTGTTTATATATAAAGTTCAAAATACATAATGGGTCATATTACGTAATGGTCATAATAAGTAAACTTTTCAATATTTTTAAGAGCCCATTGTATAGAACCCATTAGGTTAGGTTAGGTTTGTTGTATAACAATCTTGAAAAGTGCAGGGTTTCAAAAAAAAACCATTATAATATTATGACCATTATGAATTATTATGACCCATTATGTATTTTGAACTTTATGTACATATTATGATACGTAACCGGTTAGGCTAGGTTGGTTATGATAGGATAAGATCTTGTCTTGTCTGGAGTAAAGTGTAATGTTTTAATGATTCATTTATGTATGTATGTATGTATAATTCTTTATTCCAACATAACTTTGAACACCTGAGCCAATTTATATGTGTGTGGTATCGTTAGAATCATTTCACCATTCCAGGTGACAAAGGATACCTAAACGTTAAAATTTGAATAAAAACAATCGACGGGACGGGTTTTTAAACCTTGCTTTACATTAATTTATTCATTATTATTATTGTATATATATAGCTTAAGTTGTGTAATACAATGACACCATTTATAAAACATGTCAAAAGTTTTTTTGTGTAATTTGTAATTTCGTTAAAACTAATACAATATAAATAGAGAAATTCGTCTCCATTCATTCGATGTCCACTTTTGTCATAAATAGTATGATAATGGCGATTTCACTAAAGAGTTTTAAATATTTTAAAACATTAGTTTGCAAATTTGACACTTGAATGCTAGTATATTGAGTTTTTTTTTGCATGAATGTTTAAGGAAAAAAATAGCGATGTTAGCATGTATCTGAATGCAGCTATCAATGTCATTTGGGACAGTTTATAATAAAGTTTTGTGCGGGATTGTGTATCTTATGGCATGCATGCTTTTTGTTCGGAAAATGCCGTTTTATCCACAAATGCCTACGTCATAGTAGCTTTATGCATGCAAAGTCTGATCGGTTTAAAATTGACAAAGTTTCATACAAACTGTGCGTTGATAGATCACTATGTCAGTCAGTCAGTCACCTTTGAGTTATATATATTTAGATATACAACCTGAATCTCGGAAACTGCTCCAATGATTTTCATGAACCACACTTCGACTTCGCACTTGGCACTTCGCATTGGCAGTTTTGTTTAGCACTGCGCCTGCCCGCGAGTGGGAACGACAGAGGTCGTTAAAGAGCGGCGGCGCGAGCTTACTCCTGACTCGGAAATATGTAATAGTCAACGTTTACAGGGTCAATTTGGCGGCGTTTGATTTCTTTTGCAGAGCTCGTCCTTTTAGAAGAGCTATCAAACATTATAAGTATGTAAAGAAAAATGTGGAGGATCATCAAAGATCATCTAATGTGATATGATATGTTCCCCCAGTTTCATATGCACCATTGACTAGCACCATCAATGGTGCAAACGGTACTGTTTGAAATTTAATTCTTAAAATATCCTTACTAATATTATAATGCGAAAGTAGCTCTGTCTGTCTGTCTGTCTGTCGCGCGTTCTCGCCAAAACTACTGAACCGATTCAATTGAAATTTCGTACACAGATACTCTAGAGCTTGAGAAAGGACATAGATTACTAGGTATTTAATGCGAAGAAAGGGTTGAAAGGGGGGGATGAAAAGTTGTATTGAAGTATCGTCATTTTTGTATTAGCTTGAAACTTATGTTTTAGGCTGTCCTTTTATGATGTAAGTGAGCAATAAGAAAGGATTTTCAGACATTGAACCCCTAAGGGGGGTGAAATAGGGGGGTGAAAATTATTATTATTATTGTTGTTATTATTATTATTTTATTATTATTATTATTATTTATTATTATTATTATTACATGGAAATTACCACAAAATAAAATAAAAAGGAATTTTCTCATTTCTGGATTTAGAAATATGAAAACAGGTACCTATATAAGTTTACGATTACAATTAAAAAAGATTTGTGTAGGTGAAATTGTCAAAATTCCCCCTGAAGGGGTAAAATGGAGAGGTAGAGTTTGTATGGATTTTTCTCATTTCTGGACTTAACACTATGAAAATTGATATATAGGGTCCAACGTAAAATGATCTGCGTAGGCAAATATAAAGGATGGGAGGGAGAGTTATGGGAATTCCTTATTTCCATGATCTATATTTTGTATATTTTCAAAAAATTTGGCTCAGTAGTTTCGGAAATCAGGGGAGGGGAGTAGGGTGATATTGGGGATTCTGGATCATTTTTTCCTCGCTGCGCTCGGATGATCCAGAATCCCCAATAGATCTTTCGGTCTGTGATTCAGAATGTAATTTGTAATATAGGAAGCCTGGTTTCATTCAGCGAAATGTAGGTTTACCAGTTTTATTATCAAAAATTTCTGCAACAAAAATACTTAGTAAAAAGAGGCAAAACCGGAGTGCCGTATAATTCAAGTTTACTATTTCTCTTGTCTGTTTACGGCACTCCGGTTTATTTTTATACATTTTATTTCTTTCCACTTTGCATTTCATTTTGTTCCCATTAACACTTTCCGACAACCATTATCGTACTAATGTAGGATAGTCCCAAACAGTTTTCTGGATTTACCAATTCCATACTAATTGTTTAAGGACAGGTGGTCTTTCGAAACGTTCCAAAGGGGCGCCTCCTCCGTACTGATTTTTACTCAACCAATATAATGTCAGTACGTTAATCTATATATACGCCCGATTTTAAAAACTTTGATAGCGCGATTTAGATCTTTTTCAATAATTAATATCAAATCAAAATGATAACTACAAACTTTTTTTTGGTTTCAAGCTCTCTTCAGTTCTTATTAAAAACCACATTAATACAAGCGTCGATTAAAGTGAAATACATTAATTATTCTAACATTTGTATATTATTCAAGTCATGAGAGATTGTTACGACATCTATTAAGAAAGATACTTAACATCTGCTAATCAGACATAGAGTAATCGGATGGCAAGTGACTCACGCGCTGCGATGCGGTTAGTAAGAACTGCGCTAATCAATGTTATTGTTTAGCGTAAGGTGGCGTTAACATTAAAATTCCGATCGTGAACTGAAACGTTAATAAATAAATCGACTGAAATTATTAGGTTATAACATGGTTAATTATGTGTGTTTAATTACGATTCTCGCTAGAGTCACAATTATGATGATATTTTATTAAATAACGAACATTTTCTATATTTTATTCAAACCATAAAAGTATGTTACGATATCTATCTAAATCAGTTATCATCTTTATTGCTAATCGGACAAGAAACTCAAACGCTGTGTTTACTGTTTACTTAGAACTTTGCTAATCAATGTTAAGATGGCGTGATGAATGCAATAATAAACGACATCTATCTAAATCAGGTGTCAACTTTATTGCTAATCGATCAAAAACTCACGCGCTGTGTGTAATGTTCACTAAGAACTTTGTTAATTAATGTTAAGATGGCGTGATGAATGCAATAAAATAACCATTGCATAGCATGCTGCATGACATGTAAATATTAGGAAACGTAAGTAATTCCTTGCTGTAATTCAAGTTCATTCTTCATGTGATTCGAAAATATACCTACGTACGTGTTTTTCTTTCTTATTTTTTTAGCTGAAGGCGTTAAACAACTTCAAAGTAAGTAACAGCGTCAAAGTAAGTACAATCTGTCGCTGCTGTCTTACAGTTTAGACAATGTCTGTTTTATATTTTCCTTAAAAGTAAATCTTCATAGTTAAGCTTCATTCGGTACATAGGAAAGCAAGTACATGCTGCTACCAAATACGAATACGGTTTCAGATTAACGCGGCTAGCTGGCGCCGCGCCTTATGTGTAAAGGATTGGGATTGATTCACAATAATTAATATTTTGAATTCTAAAAGACGGGCGTCTGTAGTGCTGAATTAAGGTTTGATTTTGTTTGGACAATCTCATTTGAAATAAAAATATATTACTAGTAATTTTTATTTGGTAACATCTAAATGCAGCCTTAGTTTATAGGGTTATAAATGGAGCATCCTTTTATTTGAGCATTCAATTCGCAGCAACAGTGCAGTGATAAAGGTGTCCAAAGTCTGATTAAAAGTTGCAGCAAGTATGTACGTATTTTTTTTTTTATAATATTACTATCGTTGATTAATGTGTTTGTTTAGTGAGTCTTATTCAAATATGTTTAATGATAATAGGTCGTCAGCGTTCAATCTGTTTGACTCCGATGAGGAGATCAGTGCTGCGCAGCAACAGCCTGCATCTACGAGTTCGAAAGTGAAGACGGTAAACGCGAAGCAGAGAAGAACAAAGAAGGCGGCGGAGCCATCTGCAGCGGAACTGCGGGGCTGTGATTCAGACCTGGATGGCACAGCGAATGCATCAGCTGCTAAACCGAAAAAGAGACGAGTCGCTGCGTTTTTAGATTCCGAGGTAAAATGCCTATTGTTTCTCAAAACATTCTTCGGGGACATGATAGCTTAGTTGGTAGTGACTGTGCCTATGAAGTTCGCGGTCCCCGGGTTCAAATCCCGGTAAGGGCAGATATTTGTGTGATGAGTGATGAACACAAGTATTTGTTCCCAACTCTTGGATGTTTTCTATATATATTAAGTATTTATTTATCTATATAAGTTTCTCTATTATTTTATTAGTTGTTATATTAAATTAGTGATTGACTAACAAAGATACTCACAATTAAGTTTTTCTATAGGTAAAGGTTTTTTTTTTATTTTATGCGGTTTTCTTAATAGTATTTATATAGGTGAATAATATAAGATTACTTAAAAATTTCAGGGTGAGGAAGATGAGCCGATCAGAGCCGCTCCGCTACGAAACTTTCTGACGCGGCGCACGGGCTCGGGATACACGCTGCAGCGAGATCCCAGCCGGCGCGGCGAGTACTACGTCGAACTTCGAGTCTTCAACACGCGCGAGCTCGAGCCGGTGGCGACGGAAGCAACCAGGTGGAAACACGCCTTTTTTACATTTAAAGGGGCTGTAGATAACAATAGCCCCGTTTTCAAAGCGGTTAGACAAGTTGGTCAGGCTGCTAAACAAGAATATAAGGGCATACAACCTGTGTTGTACCCGTCAAATACTTTTTGATTTTAGTGATATGTGTTTGTAATCTACTATTTTACAGTCGGTTTACTGCCAAATTTAAAACTTTTACAGTCACGTTAGAAAAACAAAGCACATCTTAGAACAAATACAGTAAAAAGATGTTCTTTTGCAATGTATGTAATGTTTCTGTTCCAAAATTAGCAGCACATAAAAAGACCAATATCCACAAGTCTAATAGTTTATTAAGTACGCGGCTTGAAAACGTTTATATAATAGCTAACGCTTTTCGAAATAGAATAGTTAGTTATAAAGTCAATCCCTCAAACACGAATATTACCCCAGATTCATTTTTATGTGAAAATTCTGATATAGCACAACAACTTATTAAAGATTCATTACAAAAGCATGTCTCACTCAAAGTGAATTTGGAACTTTTTGTAAAGTATTGTTTGCCAAAAAATGGTGAATGTTCCATTAAGTCATTTAACACGAAATATGATATAGTTTTGCAGAGTACAGACGTTTTATCATTATATAAATCACTTGCTGATGTACTAATTACTAAATGTACAGAATTTGAGCTCTCCGAATCAGGATGGTCAATCGAATCAGTTAGTCACCTAGAGATAAACATAGTAAAATACAATCCTTTGAGAGCTGGATCGTATATACCATTACCAAAACATATCGCTAATACAAAAGCTTGTTTAAATATAAATAATGATGATAAACAATGCTTTCTATGGTCCATAATGGCTCATTTGTATCCTAGCAAGGTTAACTCAAATAGAGTTTCATCTTATCCCAAATACCAAAATATTTTAAACACTTCCGGCATGACATTTCCGCCCAGCATGCTCGATATAAAGTGGTTTGAAGCCAACAATACAGATATTAGTTTTAACATCTATGGTTTAACCAAAAATGGTAGCGTTACGGGTCCTTTATACAAAACCGCTAATCGTAAATTACAGCACATTAACTTGTTATTAATAACTAAAAAAAGTAAGGCACACTTTTGCCTAATAAAAAACTTTGAGAAACTTGTTCGCAAACAGATAACTAAACATAAATCTAAGATACATTTGTGCGAAGATTGTTTTTTATATTTTTCAACAGAGGCAAAATTAATTCAACATAGTTGTGCAGGGGTACAAACTGTTTTACCAGAGGCAAATACGAGCCTTTCTTTTTCTAATTTTGAAAGAACTCAGGAGGTACCAATTGTGATCTATGGTGACTTTGAAAGCTTATTACGAGAGTATTCAGATAAAAGTAAATCTATGTACGTGGAAAATATTCAATTGCATGAGGCGTCTTGCTTTGCATATTACATTTGTTGTAGAAGTGATCCTTATTTAAACGACTATGTTTCTTATCGCGGTGCTAACTGTTCGAAAAAGTTTGTAGAGTCTATATGTAATGATGTGCAACGATTGTACTCAATATTATCTGTTAGCAAACCTATGATTCCGCTTACGCTAGAAGAGCAGCTATCATTTGAAACTAGCACTGTTTGTCATATTTGTAGAGACAAGTTTTCGTCTAAGGATAACATTGTAAAGGATCATGATCACTTCACAGGTAGATATAGAGGGCCCGCTCACAATAGTTGTAATTTAAATTCAAAAACTTGTCCATTTATACCAATCATTTTTCATAACCTTTCCGGATATGACTGCCATCTGTTTATTAATGAACTCACAAACGTATGCGGTCGAATAAACCTTATCCCGAAAAATAAAGAAAAGTATATTTCATTTACGAAGTTCATTCCAATAGACCAGCAAAATGTAGCTCAACTAAAATTTATTGATTCTTTCAACTTTTTGAGTTCAAGTTTAGATAATTTAGTGAATACAATGCAAAAAGATGATTTCCAACATCTAAAATCATTTTTTAGAGATGAGATCAAATTTGATATAGTGAGAAGAAAGGATGTCTATTGTTACGATTATATAAACTCTTGGCGGCGATATGAAGAAACCCAGTTGCCTCAGGCATCCAATTTTTTTAGTAAGCTCTCATCAGAATCTGTGTCCTCTGAGGATTATAATTATGCCTTACATGTTTGGGAAACTTTCGATATTAAGAACTTAGGAGAATATACAGATTTATACTTGAAATGTGATGTGCTTTTATTATGCGACGTTTTTGAAAAATTTCGAAGCATGAGCCTTAAGTACTACAATCTTGATCCCTGCTATTACGTATCGTCACCATCATTAAGTTGGGATGCGATGTTATTATACACAAAAGTAAAATTGGATCTTCTCTCCGATATAGATATGTATCAAATGCTGGAAAACGGGATAAGAGGAGGTCTTGCTCAATGTTCGCGTAGATACGCAAAGGCGAATAATAAATATCTTCCAGATTTTAACATTAATGAACCGAACAGCTTTTTAGCCTATTTAGACTGCGTAAATTTATATGGATACGCAATGATGCAGCATCTGCCAACCGGAAATTTCAGGTATCTTAACGATGAAGAATTAACAAACTTTAACGTTGAAAATCAGTCAAGCGATTCTGATACCGGTTTTATACTTGAAGTCGACCTTCACTATCCTGTTGAACTTCACGAGTCTCATTCAGATATGCCATTTGCAGCTGAAAAATTTACTCCCAGAGGAAGCAAAAATAAAAAATTAATTGCTAGCCTCTATGACAAACATAGATACATTATTCACTATATGCATTTAAAAGAGTGTTTGAAAAATGGTCTTATTTTGTTAAAAACGTATAAAATTTTAGCTTTCGATCAAAGTAACTTTTTAGAACCATACATATCTTTAAATACCACCTTAAGACAAAATGCTACCTCAGATTATGAAAGGGATTTTTTCAAAAAGCAAAACAATTCAATATTTGGCAAAACGATTGAAAATAAAAGAAAGCAGGTTGATGTAAAACTTGTTAATGTCTGGAAAGATGATTCAAATAACACAAATAAGTTTTGCGGTGCAGAAAAATACATAAGTGCTCCCAACTTCAAAAACTTGGCAGTTATATCCGATTCATTAGTAGCAATTCAGTTGCAACAAACTAAAATCGTTTTAGATCGACCCATATACGTAGGTTTCTCTATTCTAGAAATAGCCAAAAGTCATTTGTATCGCTTTCATTATGATGTAATGAAACGTGTTTATAAAAATAAAATTCATCTTTGTTATACGGACACTGATAGTCTTTTGTATTTAATTCATACGGAAGATTTTTATGAGGATCTCAAAACACACATAAAATATTTTGATACTAGCAATTTTGATGTTAACAATATATTTAATATGCCCTTAGTGAATTGTAAAATTCCAGGATATTTTAAAGATGAAATGGGGGGTGAGATCGTGAAGGAATTTGTAGGTTTGAGAGCAAAACTATATTGCATAGATACCCAAATTTCGACAATTAGGAAAGCAAAGGGAATAAAAAAGTGTGTTACAAAAAAACTTAATATTAATAAATACAAAAACGCTTTATTTCAAAACGAATGTATTAGAGATAATATGTGTGTAATAAAATCTAAAAATCATAAAATTTTCACGCAAAATATCAATAAGCTAGTTCTTACAAGGGATGATGATAAGAGGTGTGTATTAAAAGACAATGTTTCGACTTTGCCTTGGGGACACTACAAATTGGCTTTTTAATGTAGCAGCACTGTAAAGTAGTAGAAATTTACTGCTAATATATGACTTGCAACATTTTTATTCTTTTTATAATAACAAGAAATTTAGGTGCTAATATACGACTTGTAACGTTTTTATTATTTTTATAATAACAATAAATTTTTGAATGTATGTCTATTGTTTTCTTTCATTTACCACCACCAGCTTATTATTCATATGGTTAGTAATAAACCTGCCTAACTCAAAAGTATTTTTTTTTCCATATAACAAGTGTAATAAGACGCTCTCGAAGTAAGTATGCTTTGTTTTGACTTACGCTGGTTTTTACACCTATTGCAATCGTATTGTTTTGACTCGCTCGCTTCTACTGTCAAGTCAATAAGAGCTGTCACACGTTGATAATACGTTAGCAACAGGGAAATAGAAAACATAAAATGAAGGTCCGTATAAATATAAAAAAAAAAATATTTTATATAAATGGGAGAATCTCATCCCAATTTACACGCCCCAAACTTAGCTCTAGGCTCGTGTGCTAAGGGCTTGTGTGCTAAGGGTACTATAGAAAGCTTATCATTATACAGAAATAAATACTTAAATGTATAGAAAACGTGGGGGGGAATCGAACCTGGGACTGCAAGCTTCGTAGGCAGGGTCACTACCAACTAAGCCAACCACGTCGCCAGTAGAGTGGTTGAAATATTGGTTAACTTTAATCTGTCACACCGTCGACTTGCTAACAAGAAGAATCTAATAAACAAGATTGTAATTCTTTTATTTCGTTATAATTGAGATTCAGACAAGGAAGTTAAATAATAAAATAACGGTTTGTAGTTCTGCTACAATACTGTCGCAGGAGAAACAAGTCATGACATGTTACAACGAGTTATCTCTGCTTATTTAACTTTGTTGTACGTAAATAAGTACCACATTCTATATTGAACATCATTTATTTAAAATAATAAATAGCAAGCAGATTAACAGAATTCTTATAATTCATTGTTTTAATAACATAGGTAACTTACAATTTAATAAAACATATATAACATATTTACAACGCCAAATAAATTGGTAAAAAACATAAATTGAAGAAATTTAGAATAAAATTAATGATGCTGCATTAATCACATTCAATAATTATTACTTTTTCTTTCTTAATTTGAACTTCATTGACAATAACTTATATTAATTGGTTCTGTAAAGTTAGTTAATTATAATATAATTAGCATCATTGATTTCATAATTCATAACTATACTTAATAATATTTAAAATTAACAAGCTACTTTACAATGATATAAACATGGGGAAAAAATAATAGAAACAAGCCACAATTATATAACTACACTGCATTAATCACTTTCAAGTTTTTTCATAATTTTTTTTACCACATTTTCTACGCTGTCCAACACTTCATCATACGGATCACATACGAGATATTGTGCGCTGACTGACCGATCACTGTAACACTCATCCATTGTCTCGATGTTTATTTTTATTAAATATCGTCCACTGCGAATGTTATTTTTAATAACATAGGATGATCCTTTTTTAGTACGATCCTTTTTATTAATACCCATTTTGTTATTTAGAGCTTTCTGCTCCCTTTTCTCCCGCTGAGCGTCAGGCTCTCGTGTTACGACAGCGTTCTGAACACACATGTTTTCGTAGGTTGCTCTACGGGTTAAAAGCTCTTGCCGCTTTTTTTCTACTTTTTCTAAGTATCCATCAACGTCTTGAGCATAATAAAAAGGATGATCCTCAGGGACATCATGGAAAACGGGGCTGACATCATATATGCTGCCAAAATCAAGTTGATCATTCTGCGTGCTGTCTTCCATAATTATCTGAAATATAAAAGTTTCATTAGTTTATATTAAATAAAAAAATGGTGAACAAATCAACCATTTATAACTAAGATGATGCAATAATAAATAAATTTACTTACCTATATATTTTTATAAATATGGTTTACCCGCGTTAGAAACGAGGCAAAGTTCGACTGCGACTGACGCTCGAGTAGTAGCAATTTAGATCTCGGTGAATAATATTCTTCGCCTAATATAGGACAGGAATGTGTAATTAGAGAAATGATTCAAACTTATAAAGATAATATTTCATTTGGGATGATTATATTATCACAAGTATTTATTTGAAATTATATTAAATTACTGAACAGAAGGCAATGAAGTTTATTAAACAGCCTGTGTCTATAGAAATCAACAAAATAAGTGAAGGATCACATTGCGCTAACTATCGTAACAGACATAGTGTGCTTCTTCCTAACTCTATACGAAGTATTATATGTGGACCATCAAATTGTGGAAAAACAAATTTAATTTTAACTTTATTGCTTCATGAAAATGGATTAAAATTTCGAAATGTCTACATATACTCTAAAACTAATTTTCAACCTAAATATCGTTTTTTAGAGGAAGTTCTTAAAAGAATTCCTGAAATTAAACTGTTTATGATACTTGATGAAAAAGAGGTAATCTCTCCTCATGAGGCCATGCCCAATTCAATTTTCATCTTTGATGATGTAGCTTGCGAAAATCAGACTAATATTCGTAATTACTTTTGTATGGGAAGACATAAAGGTATAGACTGTTTTTATTTAACACAGACTTACTCTAAAGTGCCAAAACAATTAATACGAGACAATGTTAATTTTTTGATAATTTTTAAACAAGACGATGTCAATTTAAAACATATTTATCGCGAGCATGTAAATTCTGACATGAGTTGGGAAAAATTCAAATCGCTTGTCGCAAATATATGGAAAGATTCGCATGCGTGTCTTATAATTAACAAAGATTGTACATTAAATAATGGACGATATAGAAAATCATTCGATGTTTTTGTAAATTTTGAATAAATATAAATGATGACTAAAGTTAAATCACTTTACTTATAATAATAATAAACATCGGAAGTGTTTTTAGACTGCGTTATTGATTTGCCATGGACCCAGACATAAAAATACAATTAATTAAATCTGTAAAGAATATTAAAAATAAGTTGAAAAGGATGCGAGAAGAGGAGGACGATTTAGAATTAAAAAATAAGAAGATTTTGAAACCATTAACCGATCCGCTAGAAACAATGATGTTTCTTCATAATTCTCCTAAGCATATGACATCTTATAATGAAAATGCATGCAATGACAAACATATATCACCAAATGATGTAAACTTGGATTGTATCAAAAACGATAAAATAAATATTCCCAACATACTTGAAATAAAAACTCCCACTAAAATGGAAAATAATGTGGCAAAAGTAAAAAGCTTAGAGGGCTCTGATTCTTATTTGCAAGTCCCAAATAAACCTTTTAATGTTGCCTTTGGAGTCAGACATGATGGTGAATCACTTTTGATAGGAAATTCACCTGCAACGCTTAAATCTTTTGGGGAGAATTCTCCTAATAAAATATCTACGATTAATGTAAATGATAAAAGTTATGAATTAACGCCAGGTTTAAAAGAGCTTTTATTTCAAAGTAAACCGAATTGTGACATAATAAATGAAAAGGATAAAATAACCTATAAAGATATTTTGGTGCACACAAATGTTCATAAGAGAGGATTTAGTCCTCAAGGTCAGATACAAGGCAATTCAGGAATGAAATACTGTAAAATAATTAAACCCCTATTTCAAGAATCCAGCCCGGCAAAGCAGGGTGGTAATCTGCCTTCCTTGAAAAAATATAATTCAAATACGGATTTTGTATATTGGGACGATCCTAATGAGCTGATTGACCGTCTAAAAATTTTAATTGCTTCTAAAGATGCTGGCAACACTAACCATGATAATGAAATAATTTCGATCATAGAAGAGCTGAAAGAAGCAGGCATCATTAAGGAATAAAAAGACTTCAGAACCAACTACTGACTCAGTCTCAGTGTGTTGGTTGAACATGAATGTAGATAAATTTGGACACCATGTGTTAAAAAAGCATAAAATGAATAATTTTAATGAACCTCCCTTGGCGTTTATAAATGTTACTGATTGTTTCGATGCAAAAAATAAGATAATTAAACATATTGGAAAGCCTGTCGATCCAGAGGACTGCGCCACAAAACAGTATGTTGACAATACTGTAGATAAATTGTTTAATAAAATAAAAATAATTAACCAAACGTTAGCTCAGTTAGAGACAGAAGTGAATAGCCTGCAACAAAGTATTGAATCAGTTTCATTTAAGAACAAATACAAGAAATGAGTAAAGACATTGTAGTAAACGAAATACATAAACAAGCTCGGAAAAACTTTCCTCGAAGACATGTAGTGATGAAAGATATAGATGATTTGTGGCAAGCTGATCTTATTGATATGCAATCTATATCAAACAACAATTTGCAGTTTAAATATATTTTAGCCATTATTGATACTTTTTCTAAGTACGCGTGGGTATATCCATTAAAAAAGAAAAATAAGGAATATATAACTCAAGCCTTTTGCGATTTGTTACAAAAAAATCGAATCCCCAAAAACTTACAAACTGATTTAGGAACTGAATTCTATAATAAAAAACTAAAGTCATTACTTCAGCTGCATAAAATAAACCATTACTCTACATACTCTTCAAAAAAAGCTTCTATAGTGGAAAGATTTATAAGGACTCTTAAGAATAAATTGTATAAACAATTTAGTTTAAAAGGAAACTATAAATGGATAGGAAACACACTTTCGGAAGTAATTAATATATATAATAATACGATACATAGAACAATAGGTCTTAAACCAATTGAAGTCAGTGAAAATAATAAAGATGCGGTATTACAGAAATATAAAAATCTTTTTTTGAAAAGGAGATCAACAAAGGATAAAAATAAATTTGCAGTAGGAGATTCTGTTCGTATAAGCAAATATAAAGGAACATTTGAAAAAGGATACACTCCTAATTGGTCAACTGAAATATTTACTATTACGAAAGTACAAAACACAAACCCAATAACGTTTATCCTAGAAGATGCTAATCATCGACCCATCTTAGGATCATTTTATGCTCAAGAATTGCAGAAACCTAAATATAAGAACATTTATCTTGTAGAAAAAGTCTTGAAGAAAAACGGTCGAAAATTATATGTAAAATGGTTAGGTTTACCTTCGCAAGAAAATAGTTGGATTGATAAAACAGAAATCTTATAAGCAGCAAACATCATAGTTTAACCGCATTTTAATTGTGTACTTGAAACTGGACAGTGTATTTCGTTGGGAAAAAGAAACTTGTTTATAAATAATTTAATTTTAAATTCAACAAAATGGTGCGATCAAAACCTAAATCGAATGGAAAAAACAAGAAAAAAATGGTTTTTACTCCCTCCCAGAAAGCCAAGTCCGGCGCTGGGCTTAAAAATACTTTCAAAAATATCGTTTCTCTGACAAAAAAACATATTAAAAAGTTAAAACCTACATGTAAAAAAGCGGCTATAGAGTTAGCAGTGGCTGTTGCCCGAGAATTAACTGCGGATTCAGATACTTCAGTAAACATTCCCCGGATGATACCTGTGCCAAAAGTTGGAGGAGTTTTGCCCCTAATACCAATTTTTGCTGGATTGTCTGCTGCAGGTGGTTTAGCAGGTGGCGCAGCTGGTATTGCTAGAGCGGTAGAAGCTATTAAGTCTGCTAAACAACGTTTTCAAGAACTCAAGAGGCACAATAAAAAAATGGAAAAGTTGAGTTTGGGAAGAGGGCTGCATCTCAAAGAGCATAAGAATGGATTAGGAATTTATTTTAAAAATGAAAAAAACTAATGCATAGGCTACCTAAACGAGCGTTAACTAACATCGATATTCTCGAATATTGCAAAGAAATTCCCCATTTTCGAGGAGTTTTCATGCGAGATCAGCTGCCAAAACGTCCATTAAAAAAAGAATGTGGAGTTATTAACCTTGACAGCTCGCAGAATTCTGGGACTCATTGGGTAGCCTATGCAAAATTAAATAATTATATCGAATATTTCGACAGTTATGGTAATTTAAAACCACCTGAAGAATTTTTAAGATATGTTGGCTTAAATATTTTTTATAATTATGTTAACAAACAAAAGACTCATCCTTTCATTTGCGGACACTTGTGTATAGACTTTTTAAACTCATTTTGGGATCTACATAAATAGCTCACACTTTTCAAAAACATTTTAGTTCAAAACAATGTCTATTACATTCACAATCACTGGAAATGAATCCATTCTTCGATCAGAATTAAATACTCATTTAATATTAGAAGACGATTACGAATGCGGGTTACTAAATTTTTCAACATTTAATTCAATACCCAATATTACTGACGGCAACAATGTATTTGCTTACGGCAAACAGAAGGATATTAAAATTCCTTGCGGTGCATATGACTTGTCTGATTTATATGAATATTTAAAAAGTAATATGAACAATTGTCAGTTTGAAATCGTTCCTAACATCAATACTTCTAAATGTTCAATTTTTTGCAGCGAACCGATTAATTTTAAGGTTAAAAATAGTGTAGGTGCATTATTGGGGTTCTCAGAGAGGGTGTTGGATCCAAATAAATGGCATGAATCAGTCAACCCTGTATGCATTATTGCTGCGTCTGTGATACGGATCGAATGTGATCTTGTCCAAGGTTCCTACACGAACGGCTTGCCTACACATATAATTCATGAATTCGCGCTTAACAGTCCACCCGGATATCAAGTAATTGAAGTACCTAAAAATATAATATATTTCCCTTTAAAGAAGAAACATATTTCATCAATTACGGTGAAAATATTAGATTTACAGGGAAATCTAATTAATTTTGGTAACGAAAATATTAGTATACGTCTTCACTTGCGAAAATCAAAATGATAATTTTTAACGATGATATCTGTAACAAAATACAAAGACAAAGTAGTTGTAACTCCACTATCAAGCACAACGTCAGACGAGCTAGACGTAAAAAGGTTGTAGCAATAACAAAGAGTAATAAAGAATTTCTTCGGGCTCTCGGATTAAAAATATGAGCATCCTCCATATAACCGATGATCCGCAATACGACAACTCAATTGAAAGTTATGAAATCCATACTTATAACCCATACAATAATAGTTTTAATGAAAATGATGAAATACGAATACCGATCCATCAGCAAGATATATACGTATTACCTTCAGCTAGCGCGTTATACATAGAAGGATATTTTTCTATAACAGCTAAAGACACGAGTGGTGTAAAAAAAGTTAAAAATGTTAAGTTGACAAATAACGCTATATCATTTCTTTTTCAAGATATTAGGTATGAAATGAATGGGATTGAAATAGATCGAATTAGAAATGTTGGAATAACTACTACAATGAAATCTTTAGTCTCCATGAATAGTGGAGAAAGTAAAGCTGCAGCAATGTGGGGTTGGAACGTAAACGGATTTAACGGTCACAGTGGAAAATTTTGTATTCTTTTACCACTTAATAAATTATTAGGTTTTGCAGACGATTACAAGAAAATAGTAATTAATAGTAAGCATGAACTAATACTAAACAGAAGTAGTACAAATTTGAATGGTGTTGTAACCGAAAAAGACGATTCAGTGGAAATTAAGGTAGATAAAGTTCAATGGCGCATGCCGCATGTTAAAGTTTCAGATCAACAAAGGCTTGCTTTGCTCAAAAATTTAGAAAAAGATAAACCTATGCAAATAGCGTTTAGGAATTGGGATTTATATGAATATCCGTTATTACCAAGAACAACCAAACATACATGGTCCATAAAGACCACTTCTCAACTAGAAAAGCCTCGGTTTGTAATTTTTGGATTGCAAACTAATAGAAAAAATAACAAATTAAACGATAGCGCTTTATTCGATCATTGTAATCTTAAAAACGTGACTTTATTTTTAAATTCATACTATTATCCATACGATAACCTTAACTTGAAATTTGATGAGGACAAATACAGTATATTATATGATATGTATGCGAGATTCCGCCAGTCGTATTATAACCTTCCTATAGATCCGTTGCTTGATCTTACGCAATTTAAGGAAAAAGCTCCATTATATGTGATTGATTGTTCGAGGCAAAATGAGCATTTAAAAACTGGACCTGTTGACGTTCGTTTAGAAATTGAGACAGAAAAGGATTTGCCGGACAACACTAGTGCTTACTGTTTGATTATTAATGATCGATTGGTGGAGTACAGACCTTTGAGTAATATTGTTAGAAAATTGACATGATGTCCACCGCAATAGTTGATGTGCAGGGATTTAAAACGGACAACAATTCATTTATTGTCAAAGAAGTTGCAATAGCCGCTAATGAACAATTACTACACCTTCTCATTCTACCACCTTGCCCGTTGCACAATCTCTCTCCAACCGAACGTAAACAAGTATCGTGGATACAGAGAAACAGAAAAATTAATTGGAATGACGGATTCATACCTTATGAAAAATATTTAATGTATATCCAAGAGTTTTTGATTGATAAGACGATTTATTGTAAGGGTCTGGAAAAAGATACCTGGCTTAAAAATATTTTAGATCATAATGACGTTATTAACCTGGAAGATATGAACTGTCCTAAATTGTTAAGTTTGTACGAAGATTATAGATTGTCAAGTGATGTGTTTAACTGTATATATCATCCAACTGTATGTGCGCTTAGAAATGTAACTAGCTTAAGAAAGTGGTGTTTAAATAAAAGTATGTTTTAAGTTAATGTCTTTTATTCATAGTATAAATAACAATAGCCCATTTTTTTTAAATCAGAAAGTAGTGATCCAGCGTTATTAAACAACGTTGACTACCACTAATGACAATATTATTAAAATTTAATCATGCTACAATGATAAAGAAAGTCGCTTTTAGTGGTAAAGTTACATATTTTTTGGTGCCTGATCGTGAAGATAGTCGAAGGGGGACATGGAAAATCGATGCAGATCGATTTCAGATGCGTGTATTATCGCTCGAAAAACAGTTTACTTTGTTGCATACGAATTGTTCAGTATTGCATGATTATTTATAAACCAATGTTGTATTAAACATTACAAGAATGGATGAAAGCATAAAACATGAGTTGCTTGAGACATTGCGATTATTATGTGCATCCAGATACGACTGCAGGGGCAGTCATGACGATGAAATTAAGTTAATCATCGCAAGGCTAGTAACATATGGCGGCATGAGGCTGTACTGGACGCGTCGAGGCGCTGCAGTTGGAGGTTAGAGCACCGTTGCTATAACGGTTCAATTGAAATAATTTTAAGTGTTCTTATGAAATTTAATTTGTTTCAATAAAGTGATGTAAAAATAAATTTAAAAACTAAATATTTCTTTGTTTTCATTAATGTATTCCAATAACTTTAACCTAGAGCTATGTATTACACTTCTAGAAAGTTGATGATTCAAATCAGCTATAGAATAGATAGCGTTTTACTTCTTGAATAGATTGAAATATAACCTAAGATAAAACTAAGTATATCTATTCAAATGTATAATACTAATATATATTCAAATGTATAATTGATTATTCTAGATCAAGTGATCTCAAATAATATTTATTACTCTCAATTATACATACACATAATTATAATTTTTAATGTGTGCTCTCGTTAAATAAATAAAACTACTCTACAAATGTAAGCGGGTTTTTTATTACTTTTCATTATACTACGAACCTAAAAACCTTCAGTTGAATTGATTACTTCTTTCCATTAGCTCCCAAATGGTAGATAATTCAGTTGATTCAATTAAAGTTACTTTTTGACTAGACCGATAATTCAGCTGAATCAATTCAAGATAGTTCTCGAATAGCTCAATAATTCAGTTGAATTGAATCATATTACCTACATAGTTTTATTTCTTGAATAGATAAATATGCAGCACTCTATCTTTTCAAACGTAGAATTGGTTGTTCTAGATTTTACTTTTTGAATAGTTGACGATTCAAGGTATTTTAAATCAAAAAATCGGGCTGATTAATCATCTGCTTGTCTATCTATTTAGCTCAGTTATGTTGCGAAGCAAATAAACCAACAACCGACAGCTAGCTTGAGACATTTCGAAACAAAAACCCACATAAGGTTTAATTATACGTTAATTGAGCGGTCTGCAGATAGTCAGATGGGGTCAATTGGGGATTCCGGATCGTCCGAGCGCAGCGAGGTGATCCAGAATCCCCAATAACACCCTACTGAGGGGCTTGGTCAATTTTCGTCTTCTTTCATGAATCAAATCAAAACTATTTATTTTACAATAATAACAAAATATATCTGAGATTCTCATAACGAGCCCTTTCATTTCATATGACACAGTAAGCTTTGCTGCCGTCCTAAGCAAAATCGCAGTAACTAAGATAAACCTGCTGTAGTAATGACAACATTATTACGAGTACTTACGGTATAGAATTGAATCTGCTTCCGTGGTTAAATTTAAGATACTGCTTATTGCCTTAGGTGGGCAGTTTGCAAAACTGTTTTTTTTTATTTCCTAATTTGTCCCTTGAAAATGACGGATATTTAAAAAAAGAAATATTTACTTTGCACATCTGTGTTTGGATCATCAATTTAGATATGTGTACCAAATTTTAACTCAATCGGTCCAGTAGTTTTGCAGCAATTTGGCTGTGACAGACATACGGACAGACATATGCACGAGTGATCCTATATGGGTTCCATTTTTCATTTTTTGTACGGAACCCTAAAAAAGGTATCTGCCTACCAATATACCAGCAACTACACAATGATACACAGTCGGGGCAATATGCGGCAGCTCTACTTAAAATTGGCGAAGATCGTATAGCAAGAGATGGTAACGGTACGGTTACATTAAACCGCGAATTCTGTAATATTGATCTAAAAAATTAGTGTACCCCGAGCTACAGACCAATACAGGGTGACTGGAAATTCGCCGTATTCCTTGAAAAGGGTTATTCTACAGCTCATTTGTAACGATTTAAGTCCAGTCAACTAGGGGTCAAAACTCATTTGTTACCGAGTTATTCACGATTTTAGAATTTAAAAAAAATACCCACTTTTCGACCTAAAACTAGTCATTGTGTAAAAACTTCGTCATTTAGAAATAAAAAAAAAACATTTTTTGAATAGCCAATGAATTATTGATTACAAAAATTAATAAAAAATGCCAAAGAAATGCAAAGTTTTGCAAATAAAAGGATTTGAAGTTGAAAGTTCTAGTGATTATTTTCCACATTTTGTAACATTTTAAAGCATAACTAAAAAAAAAAGTACGACACTTCGCGTACAAATGACAGGAATAGTTTGCTCAATTCATAAGCTTTCTAAAAAAGTAAAATTTATGACATTTTAAAATTAATTTTCATTTAAAAATGTACAATTAATAATAATAGCAGAAATGTTCGCGGTTATGCTCCATCGTTTCAACCAAAAAACGCGGGATCGTTATCGTTTTAAAAATCAGCTAATCGTGTTCTTTTAAATTTGCTTTTTAAAAACATAAAGTGCGTTCCATTTTTAACCGAAAAACGCGGGAAGTGTTGTAGTAAAATGAATAGAACATCGTTCTCCTTTTTAAATTCAGCTAATGGTGTTCTATTTTTAAATAAATTTGCTTTTTAAAAACAAAGTGCGTTCCATTTTGAAATTTCGAGCATATCAAAACTTTTTGGGTGACCTACGTAATCAACTCAACTTCCTTTCTTCCAACTTTCTTTCCATTTTGGACGATATTGATAACAGGACAGGTTGACAGGACTTAAATCGTTACAAATGAGCTGTAGAATAACCCCTTTCAAGGAATACGGCGAATTTCCAGTCACCCTGTATAAAGAATAGATAGTGGTTGTGTGAGAGGGCAATATTACCTAGCGCGGACAAACGAAATTGTCGGGTGGATAAATGAAAAAAACCGGCCAAGTGCCAGGCATACTCGCGTACCGAGGGTTGCGTACAAAATAAGTAGCCGCTAAAAACGGCCGTGACTATGAAAATTAACAGAGCCTTCCTCCTAAGTAAAATGTACGCAGTGTGTGGTAAAGTTAGTTGTACCTAAAAGAAATGAGCGGCCGATACCTCCGGGTCTTGACAGACAGAAGGACGGACGGACAACCAAAGTGATCCTGTCAGGGTTCCGTTTTTTCCTTTTAGGGTACGCAACTCTAATAATATGTCTCACGCAGAAGACGATGTTGTGGAGTATCTCACGGTAGACAATGTCATAGACACCGAGCAAGTCACGTCCTCCTGAACTCTTTGGAGCTATTGGAAGGGTACTCCCAATGAGTTCATGCTTAAAGTTGGTGTCGGTGTGTTGATTATGTCGGTCGGATTAGGTCGAAATATCGTAAGGGGAATAATTATGTCTGGAATAGGTAAAGTGGAAATGTTTTAATTCCCCGCATTCTATAATTCCGACAGATTTACCATTTATCTCACAGGTATCAGCCCACTAAATCATTCCAACCAATCAAAAAAAATGTATACTAAAGTGCATTAACCTAGATGACGACATCCACTTCATTTTGAATTTCGAGCTCAATATAACATATGTTTAAAAGATCATTCTGGTCAGGGGGAGGCCGTCAATTAAATTACTTAAAACTATTACCTAATGTACTTAACTGCGATAAAATGAGTTCTACGCGGACGAAGTCGCGGGCAAAATCTAGTTATTTTTATATGTAATCATGCTCTAGCCCCATTTAAAAAAGCTTATCAATTATTATTTTTCTTCCATATTTTTTTGGTATAATAGTGTTTAAATTAAGTTATGTAAATTCATTCTGCGTGTTTCTTTTAGAGAAAAGAAAAACTATAGCTTAACAGATAAATAGGTACCATTAGATGAATTTTGATGGTACCCACCCCTTTCCAAAAATAGAATTCTTAGCTACGGTTAAAACTGACCAAGTTTAACTTAACTCGCACTGGTGCGCTAACTCCCGCCGCGATCCTCGAGAGCATTTAATTAAATTGTTGTGATCACATAAAAGCACAACGGGACACGGGTCTTGTACATTTATTGCATCGCCCTAGAAATAATAGCAATTGTGTGGAAGTCATACATAGAAGAGTGTTATTATGATTGTATGTACCTTTAGCTATCGACGTTTAAACGGTGGTACTAGAAAAGTATAACTTTTATAGTAGTTTATGCAATAGTTGTATAAGAGAGGTCAAAAAATATAAGTGGCGTGTGTTACGATGTGAGCCGAAGGCGAACATCGTAAAGGTAAGCGCCACGAGTGTTTTTTGACTTAGTTATACACCGTTGCATACAATACTTTTTCTACGACTAGGTTTCAAATGAAATGCAAAACTAAGCGAAAAAACTTACAAACGAACGAACGAAGTAAAGAACAACAAACGAGCGGGAAACAAGAAAATGACAAAATATGTGTCTATGGTTTACTTTGTTTTTAAATTGACGGAATGGAAAATAGAATTATTTACAATTCCAAAACATTTTAATTTGACCAATCAGAATACTTCACCAAATTAAATCCACCAATCACAATACACATCGACTGTCAAACGGAACGATAGGTTCTTTTAGGTACTTGTTTCTCTTTAACTAATTTACCTAAATCTTTTAAAAAAACTTTGTATTTCGTATCAACCAACCAGAATACAGCTATTTTAAAATCGACCAATCAGGTAACTGAAATCATTTCTAAAAACATTAGGTGATTTATAGTCCCTATTTCACAATCGTTAAAATATGATTAAATCGATTGTGCAACGCTAAGCTTTGGCAGCTGGCCGTATCGTTTTATCTCAAAAACGCACAAGTGCTGTTTTGGGGCATGGACAAGATAGACTTTTCTCTGGATTATTCTGCGGACATATTGTGTATGTTCTTGTATTAGTGTTCGTGACTATATAAATGACAGATAAAAGTACAGGAGTAGGAAAAAAGCTTTATGTGTTTTGAAGACTGGGAACTATCCATCGTATGATCCTCCTAAGTATATACCTACTTAGTATAAATACGAAGTTACCCGACCAAAAACGATGGGAAAGGATTATTCACTACATCTGTAGGTACATAAGTTTATTAATCTCGACAGCAATGCAATATTACGGTATCGAGTAGTATACATATCTGATGGATGATGGAGTAGAAGGAAGCAACAGGATCGCCGCTGAACGTAGTTATCGTAATCCCACCGAATGGGGGTTCATAGTTTCGATCAACATATCATGACTGTAACTATAGTAAACCAAGAATCACCTTTACCACTTGTCGACTCTATCCTATTAAAATTTATTAATGATCTTAATTCTATTAATAATTTTTTGTACGTTCATTGATGACCATATATTTATATTTCTTTGTTCAACTCCTTTCGCTGTTCCAACCGCCTTTGAAACCACTTTTTAACACCGACTCAAAGAAGTCATCACAGTTTGTATAAGCGCTGAGTATCCTTAAGGCTAACACGAACACCAAGTGCGCTCTGACTGCGTACCACGCGCATGCGCAGTCGTGGCTTGTCATGCAGAGGAAGTGCCTGAGGATTTAGCCAACATTCGCCAACCAATTAGCTGCAAACCTCACTTTAAAAACCTTAATATTTATAAACGCAGAGGTGTTGGGATGACATAGTAGTGGGAGATCTTAGGTCCTGCACCTTGCATTTTTGAGACAAAGCAAATCCCTTGGACCAGGTGTTCCTGGGGGTGATCTGAGCTGATTTAGGCCGGGTGCCCAGTGGTACCCCCCCGCAGGTGGGCAGGGGAGGGGGGGGAAAAGTGCATCCGGCGCACCTCACTCTAAATTTAATATCTCCATACATCTAACAAGTATATCAAGTTTGGTGTCTTTTTCTTATAATTCGAGGACGAGGAATTCATTTCTGAAACAAAAATTTTACCCACCCATACAAAAAAAAAGAAAAATTCAAAAATAAAAAAAAAATCTTTACATATTTTTTTCCGAAAATTTTAGTTTTTCTTAAAACTATGGTGATTTGCGTCACAAAAAAAATACTAGTAAATAGCCCAGTTATCTTACTATATAAAAAAAATTACATGTTATACATTATTTGTCTGAAAACTGTGTTAAAAAAAATATTTTGTGCCGCGCGGCGGACCACGCCCAAATAGGTACACGCTGTCAGATTTAGTATAAGGGACGCATTCAATTTTAAACTTTATTTATTCTACATACACAAGTAGGTAATAAAATAAATACGTCCTGTAATTATAAAAGAAAGGGTAAATAAATTAAAAATTACAATATAACTGAATATGGGATTATTTTATTAGAGATCTTAGGTCCCGATTTCTAAGGGAAGCTTGCATTTTTGAGACAAAGCAAATCCCTTGGACCATGTGTTCCTGGGGGTGATCTGAGCTGATTTAGACCGGGTGCCCAGTGGTACCCCCCCACAGGTGGTCAGGGGAGGGGGGGGGGAGTGCATCCGGCGCACCTCACTCTAAGCTTCATATCTGCATACACCTAGCCTATGTCAAGTTGGGTGCCTTTTTCTTATAATTCGAGGACGAGGAATTCATTTCTGAAACTAAACTTTTACTATCCCACACAAAAAAAAAACTTCACTTTTTTTTCAAAAATCCTCTCCTTGCTTAAAATTATGGTGACTCTCCCAGGAAAAAAAAATACTAGTGTATTAGCCCAGATATCCTACTATATAAAAAAATAAACTTGACGTAGGTACATTTTTTTTAATAATTGTGTTAAAAAAAAAATTGTATCGCGAGGCGGCCCACGGTACGGTCAGCCACACCATGTTGAGACAACTTTTCGTAGGCAGCCCCCTCTCGGCCATATTGCATAAGTATACAGGTTGATAAATTGAAATGTCACAGTACGGGGAGTTCGGAAACTAAAAGTAAGATAATGTTTTAAGGAACCAAAGCCTTGATTTTGGATAGGACGTAATACTTACTGCAATTAAAGGTTTCGCCTTGGTATTGGAAAGGGAATCGAACCAAGTACTTTTCCGGAATAAGTCCTACATCGTTTTATTGCTGTATTTGATGCGTAAAGTGGTAAGCAATGATTAACAACAAACACAACAAAATTAAGAGAAATTATGCAAAAAAGGTCAACCGCTGGGTTTGTTTCCCGGTTAGTTACTAACGTACGAGGGCCGGTCCAAAAAAAGTTAGTCAACGGCGTATTATTAATCCTATTGATTTCATTTTATTGCAGCTTAAAGGCAAATTTCATTACAAAGTCTTTTGTGTAATGTCACTGACCAGTAACATACAGTTATTTTTTTACAAATTAGAAGAAAAATATGTCTGTTACCTTTTATTCGCAACGATGGAGGTATCGCGGGAAGAATTTCGTGCTATGATATATTACGATTATAAACGAGGGCTAACTTACAAGGATTCTCATGAAAAGTTAACCAGTGCTTTTAGGGCATTATCTCCATCTCTTGCCACTGTCAGTTACTGGTTCCGTGAATTTAAGCATGGGCGGAGCGACGTCAAAGATTATCCTAGACCGGGGCGACCGCCAACGGCAGTCACTCCAGAAAACGTCATCAGGATGGAGTGGCTAATCAAGGAATCTCGAAATATTACCAAGCGAGAGATTCAGATCGAACTGAAGGTTGGATCCCAGGCAGTTTCAACCATTTTGCATGATCACCTTAAAGTTCGGAAGGTTTCGTCTCGATAGATACCACATTCACACCGGAGCAAAAAGATAGACGTGTCGATTGGTGCAAATTTATGCTAAATAAATTCGAAGGAGGCATATCACAACAAGTGACCTACATTGTGACATCTGACGAATCTTGGATATACAGCTAAGACCCATTTACAAAACAACAATCGACAGTATGGGTCTTTGAAGAAGATGATTTACCCACTAAAGTAGTTCGCGGCCGAAGCGTCAACAAAAAAATGGTTGCTGTTTTTTTTCGAAGAAGTGGGCCTGTAGCCGTAATTCCACTAGAAGATCGGAAAACGGTTACCATTGGCTTGGCCGTGTCGATTGCCAGTACCATGGATTTTTTGAACAAATCGGGAGTGCAACTGCTACCACACCCTTCCTATAACCCTGACCTGGCTCCATGTGATTTTTTTACTCCCCACGGTAAAAAAATCATTACGTGGACGAAAACTTTCGACGGCGGATGAAGCAGTGGACGAATTCAGGGGACTTTTTTGACCTTCCGCAAGAACGGTTTTTTCCTGTTTTGAAAGTTGGTCTAGTCGAATGCATAAGTGCATAGATGTAGCAGGGCAATACTTTGAAAAGTTGTAAATAAAGTTTTATTATATTTCTTTTATTTTTTGTTTAACTAAAAATTTTCGGACCGGACCTCGTAGGTATGTTTTATTATTTAAATCCCTAAATGAAAATTTTGCCTTTTAAGGATTACTTTTCCGAATGGAGACCAACGGGACCTTAATACTATGTATGTATTAAGGAAGATTTAGAACAAAAAAAAAATGATTAAAATAATAAAGAGGTACCCACTCTCATACACGACACGTTCCATTTCAAGGTTTTTTTAAATTTTTGCTGTTTCGTAAGAACAGTAAAACATATACAAGCGCCAAATTGGGTATGATTATATGACAAACCCTGAAGAAAAACCACCAATACTAAAATATAGTCAATTGTGAGTTGGGTCGCGTGGATTCGATTCGAAATTGGAATATAATAAATACGTAATGTGCGGCAGTACGGAACCCTCGGTGCGCGAGTCCGATTAGCACGCGACCGGTTTTTTTTACAATAAAGGCCTTGGTTTCTAACAACATAATAATACCCAGTAACTTATCGTTTCCAATTTGTCCATTGACTGACCCATTCTGATTGCTTGTAAAGTAAAAGTTTTACCTATAGCATAGGATAATCCCATATTCAGTTATATTGTAATTTTTAATTTATTTACCCTTTCTTTTATAATTACAGGACGTATTTATTTTATTACTTACTTGTGTATGTAGAACAAAGTTTAAAATTGAATGCGTCCCTTATACTAAATCTGACAGCGTGTACCTATTTGGGCGTGGTCCGCCGCGCGGCACAAAATATTTTTTTTAACACAGTTTTCAGACAAATAATGTATGACAAGTAATTTTTTTTATATAGAAAGATAACTGGGCTATTTACTAGTATTTTTTTTGTGACGCAAATCACCATAGTTTTAAGAAAAACTAAAATTTTCGGATAAAAATATGTAAAGATTTTTTTTTATTTTTGAATTTCTCTTTTTTTTTGTATCGGTGGGTAAAATTTTTGTTTCAGAAATGAATTCCTCGTCCTCGAATTATAAGAAAAAGATACCAAACTTGATATACTTGCTAGATGTATGGAGATAATAAATTTAGAGTGAGGTGCGCCGGATGCACTTTTCCCCCCCCTCCCCTGCCCACCTGCGGGGGGGTACCACTGGGCACCCGGCCTAAATCAGCTCAGATCACCCCCAGGAACACCTGGTCCAAGGGATTTGCTTTGTCTCAAAAATGCAAGGTTCCCTTAGAAATCGGGACCTAAGATCTCCCACTAATAGCATGTAAATTGACTGTTGATTCCCTTCTTAGCTAGTGCTACGCAGCGGATCGTGCTAGAATTTTAGAAGTTGGTACAAGGGAGGCTGGATACTGGCTTCAAGCTCATCCCTCGCCAAGCACTGGTACTTTCCTAGACCCTAACACACCCCGACTTTCAGTTTGCCTTCGCCTTGGGGTCCCGGTCTGCGCTCCACATCGCTGCCCCTGCGGAAGTGACGTAGATCGGCTAGGACATCACGGACTTTCTTGCCAGAAAAGTGCTGGCCACTTTTCCAGACACCGCACTAAATGATACCATTCGTCGGTCTCTTGCCTCAACCCACGACACTTTTAAAGCCGACCGGCGTTTTAGAAATGATGGCAAGAGACTTCACAGAATGACCTTGGTCCCGTGAGATATGGGATCAGAATCTTTGGTACAATGCCGCAGGGGCCGTTCTTAAATTTCATGTTTTCGTTAATTTATAAAAAAAAAGATTAAAGATAAAAGATGTTTATTCAGTAAGTAGGCCGTACGGGCACTTTTACACGTCAAGAATATCTTTAGAGTAAGTCTTATTTAATTTTAGTTTTAATTTTCAGTTATTGTGTTATGGTTATTGTATTAAGTACTTTATGTCATTTATAGACCTTACGTTGTTTATTTGTCCTAGAACTAGTCCTTTTACTAAGAAACCTATGAAAAGGTATAAAAAGTATTCGCCCGAAAAAAATAGGTTAGTTTAATTTCCTTAATAAATAAATACAAGATGAAACAAGGCAAAAGTGCTATGTGTCCAAGGCACAACAACACCGAATGTCCATAGTAAATCAGGGGGGCTGTACCATGGACACTTTTCCCTTTTTATTCTGTCTTTTCTGCTTGTCCCGTCTAAACCAACAAAATGATCGTTTAATGTCTTATTCCGGAAAGCAGTACACCTAATAGTACATCTTTACATATTCTCACCTTCGGCAATTCTGAAGCAAATCGTTAATTTTTTCGAAAAATCGAAGAACAATAAACTGTCTGGGGTACAACAACTAGGTAGGTCGGTGACAGCAAATGGACTTACTTTCATATCGCATCAAGTGGCAAAGGCGAAGGATATAATATTATTTATATAATAATATTAATAATGTATGAACGTGAGAGTGTTTCAGGAGTTCGTGCTACGGATAGGTTCAGATCAGGCCACATTTTTTCGATGACCAAATGTAAACGTTACTTACTTGTTGGTAGGTAAAAGTTCGTGCTTGGGGTAGGTACCTATTGTTTTTATACATTACTTTACGCATCCTTTACTTTACTCCTCAATGACTGCTAGGACATTTTGTTACTAAATACGGACACGGGGCTCTTTCGATCGGCATACAAATTTTATTGGTGACAACACGTTAATGTTACTTACTTTATGTAAGGAAATGAAGTTAAGTACTTTATTTATACCTACCTAATGTTTTGGAACGTACGTTTTGGTAATGAATGAAATAAAAGAATATGAATTTGAAATCTTGTTAGCCACACAGAAACGATGATTTGAAACCACTATATTTACCTAGTTAATTTATATAGCTAAAAATACCGGTGACCCTTTTAACTATACTCTTTGATTTCTTTTTCTTTATTACAACTATACTAGTCATAGGTAATCTTACCATCGGGCACGTTATTTTTAACACCACAAAGTTTAATTTATCAATTTCTACGAAATACCAGTCAAACATAAAGAACATTATCAAAGACTTAAGTTCAGAATAGAGCTACCCTGAGTGATTGTAACTTAAAGGAAAGCCCTTAATTGTGCCGGCGTTAGAGAATATAATAGTATTTTTCGTAATCGTGTTATAATAAAAAGCTTAATTATGACACTATTGTGAACAATACTTTTTGTACGAGTTCATTAAAATTAATAATGTAAGTCATTAATACGAGTATATAAGAAAACTAAAAGTAGATTTTTGACAGATGATGCGACGCTGCTACGTTCCGAAACGACACAGATTGGCAATTTTGTATCGGATCGAGGCTCCTTAAACAAGGACACATATATGGAAATCCGAAGTTCTATTTTCAAATTTTTTTCGGTTGTCTAGAGCGTATCGAAATAGTTATTTCGGTTGTCTAGAGCGTATCGAAATAGTTATTTCGGTTGTCTAGAGCGTATCGAAATAGTTATTTCGGTTGTTTCGGAAGTAACATCTAGACTATTCAACGATGAAAAGAGTGACGTTACAGTATTCTCTATGAAATCGTAATACACACATTTTAATCGACGAGTACAAAAAATAACTTTTGATACCACTGGCCTACTTTGAAATGTATAACCTAGATGTTTGCTCTCATGCTGGATGTGCCGTAAAGACGGTGTCTAAAGACCGTGAATTTCGTAGTTGACGATATTTATGTATGTACAGATCGATTCACAAAAGCTGGCACGAATGGATTATACGAAAGTATGTCACCTATATCACTGTGTGAGTGCCAGCCTTTGAACTGATGTTAAATTTCAAACCGAAAACATGTTGTTATTTTACACACATGTATTATTCGTTCACACGTTCAATCCATTCGTGCCAGCTCTTGTGAATCGACCTATGTATGTACATACTTATTTACCAGTTGTTTGATTACATGGGACTGCGCTTGCAGGTACCTAACTACTCTCGATCCGGTTCTCCAAACCAAAGCGAAATGGCTTCCAGGCAAAGCGACAATCTTGTGCGGCTGGTGTGCACGATTATATCGCACACAGTTTGGCGTGGCGCCAGGAATACCTACTCCTCGGAAGCTTCAAAATTACAAATTAAAGTAGACTCAGAATAACTTCGCTATTGTTTTTGGACAAAGTGCTTTAAGCCTCGCGGTTGTAGTGTAGTTGTCTGTCATGTTTAAATTTCTTCGAGCCCTGAAATGTATTAAGTATATTATTTCTGTCCAGGATGGAAAGCCAATTCATACCGATCCGACTGCCCGAATACTTATACGTAGGTCCGTAAGTATACTCGTAGATCTTAAATTTTAATGTTCCCTGGCTCGAAGATCAACGATTTTTGAAATTGTGCAAGTGTTTGGTTTTGACATAAACATAAGGACTTAGCGTGACCTAACAATACAATTCCTAACATAACTCACAGTTGGCAAAAACGGTAGGTGTCAGCATCGGAGCCTTACGTAAAAGTCCGGGTCAATAGAAATGCCAAAATATGTAAAACTCAAAAGGAACTAATTACTATTATTATTATTACCTACTTACACCATAATCACGTACCTCTGGACATCGCGCATTTTTTTCCCTCATCTTAGGGTCTAAAATGACTCATAATAGCCTTGTATGGGCGGTCGTATACAAGTACTTGTAGTGATGTATTTAATCCCTAGGGATAGGGATTAAAACGACACTTTAGTCCCTAGAGACTAAAGTACTTTTTCTATTTAATGTAAAATTAATAAGAAAAAGTACCTTAATTCCTTCTTTTTTGGCTGAGTACGAGGATTGTATAAGTAGTGCTTTTCTCAAGCAATGTGAGGGAATATTAAAAGTACCTACATTATTGCAATCTTAGGATGGCAATCTCAAGATTGCAATCTTACGATGGTTATCTCAAGACTGTGAAATCTGACGACGGCAATCTCAAGACTGCAATATTACGATGGCAATCTCAAGACTGTGAAATCTGACGACGGCAATCTCAAGACTGCAATCTTACGATGGCAATCTCAAGACTGTGAAATCTGAAGATGGCAATCTCAAGACTGCAATATTACGATGGCAATCTCGAGACTGCAATCTTACGACAGCACTCTCAAGACTGCAATCTTACGATGGCTATCTCAAGACTGTGAAATCTGACGACGGCAATCTCAAGACTGCAATATTACGATGGCAATCTCAAGACTGTGAAATCTGACGACGGCAATCTCAAGACTGCAATATTACGATGGCAATCTCGAGACTGCAATCTTACGACAGCACTCTCAAGACTGCAATATTACGATGGCAATCTCTAAACTGCAATATGACGATAGCAATCTCAAGACTGCAATCTTACGACAGCACTCTCAAGACTGCAATATTACGATGGCAATCTCAAGACTGCAATCTTACGACAGCACTCTCAAGAGTGCAATATTACGATGGCTATCTCAAGACTGTGAAATCTGACGACGGCAATCTCAAGACTGCAATATTACGATGGCAATCTCGAGACTGCAATTTTACGACAGCACTCTCAAGACTGCAATATTACGATGGCAATCTCTAAACTGCAATATGACGATAGCAATCTAAAGATTGCAAGTTAGTTTTCAAGTTTGTATCGGTTGACTAAATTTTCTTTTTCTTTCATTCAAAGTGTCACCCTATAAAAACTAACAACCTCGAAACATTTGTCAGAAACTTTTGTTAAACGTTGTTATTTTGTATAGAACGTCGTTTTGTTTCTAGCATTCAAAGTGAAAGTAGATGTTTAACGCGAGACTAAACAACCATATTGACACTCGCTCGCGTGGCTAAACATCTCGTGTCATTATGGCTTGTTTTAGTCCCTTGTTGAACAATCTACTATTTTTAGGGTACCTACCCTAGACGTATCTTGGGGATGTATTTTTTTTCTCGTCTACCCCTTGGTGTGTGGAAGTGTCGCTGGAGATCGTAAAAAATATTGCGGGTTTGTGCAAACATCTTTTTGATTAAGGGATCCGTTTGTGAAATATTAAGATTTAATGCTAAATTGCTAATTTTTGTTAGTCAAGTGTGTCGTCCTCCCCTCCTCAACCTCCCCCTATAGCCAAAACTACAAATAATATAATCTGAAAAATATCTTAAATGAAACCAAATCTAACGAATTTTAAAGAATTGGTTCATACTAGTTGTTTTTTGTGGCTGTTTTTGTGTGGTAACGGCTTCGGAACCCTACACTGAGCACGACTTGCTCTTCGACATGCTCGTTCATGAGATATGCTCTTGCCCTGTCTTTTCAATTAAGATGTTTGATATATTTGGGTGTCATTGTCATTATACGGTTTTAAAAGACGAAAACTAGCCTTTGTCCCAGTGGTAATTCCACGATTCCAAGGATAGGCAGGTACCCCAGACATTAAGGTTTGTTAAAACTTACAATTTTATATGCATGACCATATTATCACGAGTAGGTATATGGACCTAAAGTACCTAGCTGAATTAAAAAAAAAATGGAAGGATACTGCTCTTAACTTTCCAAAAAGTTTCAGTTGTCGCCGAGCGCTCGTTCCGACAGGACCGGTTACTGCGTTTAACTTGCCACGCGTGTGACTCATTTGTGTACGTCGGGCGAACGCGCCTACTCATACAATTTCTAACCTAACATGAACTGTGCTAAGTGCCATCAAGCGGTTACGGACGCTGTATTTTGCAGTGTCTGTAAAGGAAACTTCCATTATGCCTGTGCTGGAGTTGCTGAAACTACCTACCGTAGGATGACTACCGACAAAAAAGCGAATTGGCGCTGTACATCTTGTCGCGCCACCGGTAGTAATAATTCTATACCGAGTGACTCGAGCTCCGTGGCAAGAGAAAAACAACCTACTCCTCGCATTGCACAAAACCCCACCTGTACCGCTGGCGATACCGTTGTCTCCAGTGTATCAAACGAGATGCAGCAGGGATTCGCATCTGTCTTAAAGGAGATTAAGGAACTTCGAGTTGATTTTAATTTGGTACAGTCTGATTTGCAGGCCTGCAAAGATGGCATCAAGAATATTGACGAAAAATTTAATGAGATGGAGTCTCGATTCTCTGACTTAGATGATAGGGTAAACAAAGTCGAGAAAAAAACCGGACTTGTGTCTAAATTGCAGTCCGACCTTAATGCAGCAACGGCAGTCATATGTACCCTCCAACAAGAATCTGAGGCTCGGGATCAATATTCAAGGATAAATAATATCGAAATTTCAGGCCTGCCATTCAAAAAAGGAGAAAACCTGATCAGCATCCTTCAAAACATATATACCGTAGTGGGATTAAAATTTGAAGTTTATCATATCGACAGTATACAACGGGTGCGACGCTTCCAGGCCGTGGACAGTGGCGATGGCGGCGATAACGACTTAGAGCGGTCGTCGAACATTCGTGCTCCGGCTGTTATCGTCAGGTTTACCCGCCGCATGCACAAGGACGAACTCCTATCGGCAGTTCGGGCGCGTAAAGGCATCACAACATCCTCTATCGGCCTCAACGGCCCGGCCGGGAACCTGTACCTGGGCGATCATTTGACTCCGGCGAGTAAGGCGCTGCTGAAGCGCGCCCGGGAACTCAAAAAGGATAATAAACTCTCTTACCTATGGATACGAGACTGCAAAATCTTAGCTAGAAGATCTGAGACGTCCAAGGTTATGGTGATAAATAGGAACTTTGACTTTAACAAGATAAATTGACTACTTTTGGTTTTATTTCACTTTTTAAACCTAAAAAATTACAATGTGCCATGTCATAACTTTGCAGCCTGCATCTCTAGTGAAGCTATTGTTCATTTGTTTTTGCCTGCCCATAAAATAACGACTACATCTGCCCACAAAATAATAACAACTTATCTTCACATTTTATTTTGCTCACAACGTCAATCCCTTATTAAACATTTAAATGCAACATTATTGCGCTCGATAGTATGGTATCTAATTACAAATAGCAATGGTGTATGTAATTGCATTATCTATGTATTTTCTAACCGCTTCAATGGCTACCACCTCTAACATCATTGGTTATTACCAGAATGTACGCGGGCTTCGTACTAAAACACACGATTTTTACTCACAAGTTGCAGTATCAAATTATGACTTTATTTGTATTACTGAGAGTTGGTTAAATTCTAGTTTTTATGATCGGGAACTATTCGATAGTAGATACACTGTTTATCGTTGCGATAGATCAGCTGATGAGAGCGGCGCGGAGCGGGGCGGGGGGGTGGCGGTCGCCGTGCGCTGCGAGCGTCGGCCCGTGCGCCGTGCCTGGCCCTGCCCCTCTCCCGCTGCCTCCGAGTGCATTTGGATATCGTTACCTTTATCGCAGCATGGCATCCAAGGAAATACATTTTTAAATATCTGTTGCGTTTACATTCCGCATGGGCCTCTGTATAGGGATACGTTGGAAAACTTTTTTGATATTTGTAGTCAGATAGTAATAGAAAATCCTAATGATGTTTTCCTTATAACAGGCGACTTTAATGTATCAGACGCTCAGTGGATAATTAGTGATTGTCCCATAATGAGCCTTGACAGTACTAACTCTTTATCTGTACGTCTATTGGGCGAATTTTTATCGTTTTCAGGTTTGGATCAGTATAACAGTTGCTTAAATATTAACGACCGAATTCTCGATCTTATTTTTTGCAATAAAAATTGCATCGTAACCGCCTGTGAAGACCCCTTAACACCTGAGGATTTCCACCATAAGGCTCTTCAAATAGAATTGAGTATTATTTACACGGCTTCTCTTAAACCAGCCCCTACTTATGTGTATCGTTTCTTTGAGGCTAATTTTAACGAAATAAATCTTGATTTGTCTAAAATCGAGTGGTTCAAACTTTTCTCAGGCCGAGCATTAGCAGAGTGTGTACTATTATTTTATGATATACTAAATAAATTAATAGATAAACATGTTCCAAGGGTTCCCCAACGTTTTTCTTGTTCAAAGCCTCCATGGCATACTGGACGGCTTAGAAGACTATTGAATGAAAAAAAGAAATATCATAAACTTTGGAAGACGTACGGGAATCCTTTGGATCGCGACAGTTATAAGGTTTTAAAGAAAAGAATCTTAAAACTGGAACCTCAATATTATAAAAGTTACATTAATTATACTGAAACTAAAATTAAAACTCACCCCAAATTCTTTTGGACTTACATAAAATCAATTTCTGCAAAAAATCGTCTTCCACAAGTTATGCATTATAAGGGTATTACGGCTACTAGTGGTGCACTGATATGCGATTTATTTAATGAACATTTCCATTCAGTGTTTGAAAAATCTAGTTATAGTACTTTAGACTTGAACAACCTTCCACCAATAAATAACACAGTTGTCGATATGGATACAATTTTTATAACTTCAGATCTTGTTTATAAGTACCTAAATTCAATAAATATTAATAAGGGTGCTGGTACTGATTGTATTCATCCCATTATAATTAAGAGGTGCTCATCTAAGTTAACTGAACCTGTTACATTACTTTTCGAGAAGTCCATTAAGGAGGGGTGCGTGCCTTCTATTTGGAAACGTGCACTGGTTACTCCAATACCAAAGGGTGCGGTCAGCCATGACATAGAAAAATATCGACCTATCTCGAAATTGTGTCAATTTGGTAAGATTTTGGAAAAAATTGTAACCAATCAACTGTCTATTGCTGTACGTCATCATATCATTCCAAATCAGCATGGTTTTCTCAGCGGTCGTAGTGTTGATTCAAATCTGCTTTCTTACACGGAAATTATATTAGACGCATTGGATAACAACTATCAGGTGGACGCAGTGTATACCGATTTTGCCAAGGCATTTGATAAAATTTGTCATAAACGCTTACTCTTGAAGCTTTGGCATTTCGGTATACATGGTGATCTCTTTCGTTGGTTGAAATCCTATGTTGAAAATCGTTCGCAGGCTGTAGCGTTGGGAGGATATACTTCTCAGTATAGACCTATTACTTCGGGTGTTCCTCAAGGATCTCACCTGGGCCCATTGTTATTTATCCTGTACTTAAATGATATCACGGAATGCATAAATAACTCAAATTTGCTCTTATACGCCGACGACGCAAAGATTTTTAGGGTTATACGAAATTTAGACGATTGTAATATCCTTCAAAACGATTTGGATAACTTTGTAACGTTTTGTTCTTCAAATAATTTGTTCTTAAACCCTGACAAATGTTCCATTATCAGTTTTAGTAGGAAAAAGACTGATATCAATTTCAACTATAAACTGTGTAATAAAGAGCTTGCTCGTGTTAGTCAGATTCGTGATATCGGTGTCGTTATGGACTCAAAACTCACTTTTACACCTCACATCGATAGTATACTTAATAAATCATTTAAACAGTTAGGTTTTATTTTGCGTGCAGGGAAACCCTTTAAGAGACTTTTAACTTATAAGGTACTATTTAATAGTTACGTCCGTAGTCGTTTAGAGTTTGCGAGCGCCGTTTGGAACCCTCTTTATAAAATACATGGAGACAGAATAGAGAAAGTGCAAAAAAAGTTTGTTAAGGCAATTGAGTATCGCACTACAAATAAATACTCAGATTACGTTACGGCAATGAAAAGACAAAATATCACATCTTTAAAATATCGTCGGGAACGTATTGATGTTCTTATTCTTTTTAAAATTATTAATAATCTTATTGATGCCCCTATGTTATTACACTCCCTTTCCCTTAGAGTACCCCGTCGTTGTGAGCGATCGTGTAGAAAAAAACCTCTTTTTTATATACCCCGCAGTCGAACAGCATATGCAGGTAATGGTTTCATTAAAAGGGCATGCAGACTGTACAACGAAAAATTTTCGTGTTTGGATATTTTTGGGCGAAAGCTTAATGGCTTCAAAAGACTGTCTTTGAAGTGTATTGCAGAAATGGAATAAGCGGTTGTTATTGTTACTGTTATTTTTATTTTATTTTCTTTTTTCCCTTTTCTTATTTTCTTTGTGTTTACTTTTATTTGTGTTAGCACGCATTCGTTTAGGCACTGTAGTTTAATCATTTGTTAATAACTAAAGGGTTTAGTTATGTTTTCATTAAGGAGACTGTAAGTCTACTATTTAATTATTGTCTGTGTTACATACAATTATACGAGACTGTTTGTTTCTAAATAAATAAATAAATAAATAAATAAAATAAATAAAAAGATTAAATTATACCGACAACGCCAAAAAATAAGTACAATTGCTACTCGTAGAGGTACAGCTTCATTTGAGACAGTAAAATCGGAAAGAGCATTGCAAACACGATTTTGTACGGTGATGTAGTAATAAACATTCTCACACCGACAAGTAGGTAAGTACCTACCTATTCATGAAACTGAAATCTCTGAAAGATAAAATAAATGTTTGAAAAACCAACAACTGCCTGACAAAAGACAAACTAAAATCGGCGTCCCACCACATGTTTAACCAAAAGCCGATTTCAGATTAGAGGTAAGACTGACTTTATTATTACCTATCTTTACTTACTTTACTATTGTTTCTTGCGTTTTAGATGGCTGTTTTTAGTTTTTTTAAGCTGCGCTTCCACTGGGTCAGAATTGGAGCGTACGGAGTTACGAGGCGAGTCGGTATTTGACGACACTGCATTCGGATTTTGCATCGGCAATATCAGCATTCTCAAAGGAATCGAGTTCGCCTGTGCACGTTTTGCAGGAGGATAATAATGGGGATATTTTTGCCTATGTGTTGTATAGTATGTTGCAGATTGTACAGTTCTTCATACCTTTCCAAAAACGCCATCTAGCATGGCAAGGTCGTAGAGCCTAAGCTAATACAGACACTTTTCCGTGTCTGGTGTTCACAAGCAAGTTAACAGATGGCGCTGTTAAGCTAAGTAAAGCAGTGCTCTAAAGTTTTGTTATTATCACGTTACTATTTACATAATTATACGTTTGTCAACACTTTATTGATAAAAGCAAAATAATCGCATCGAGAACTAAGACGGTGTATTAAATTACTACTAAATAAACCCTGTTCTGATTTCCGAACGTAAATTTCAATAAGCCAGTTAAGTTAAGACAGTTACTAGATTTGACACCAGTGTTGCCAGGTCTCCTGATTTATCAGGAGATCTACTGAATTTGGCATATGTCTACTGATCTACTGAATTTGCAAAAGAAATTTAGATAATCTACTGAATTTTGTATATATCTGAATTTACTTTAGGTTTATTGTAGAAAGATCAATGGATTTTTTAATGTAATTGCAAGCATTTTCCGTACAAAGAACGTATCTAGCACTCATTGGGAATCTACCTTTATAGTGCGGGTGCGTAAAATGGAATGATTCGAATCATACGTACTCTAATCTATGGAATCGACTGCGACTACTATATATCCTATAATCTGTGACTGTGTTTAACGTTCTGTTTTGTTTGAGTTTGATTAATTGATCAGTTTGAGTTTGAGTTGGCGGCAAACAAAATACGAATGAAAACACTGTCTTTTCTGCTGTAGCAGTCAGTTGTGTAGTGAAGTGAAGTACTATTAGTGTTAGTGCTAAATATAATTAGGTAAGTCAATGAATTTATTATGATTTATGTTTAGCTGATGAATTATGCTTTGCTAAATCTGATTTGCCTCCACCACTTATATTTATATCAGAACAACACGCTTTGCAAAATGCATACTCCTCTCCCTTATTGCTTTTAGCTAACCATCTTTTAAACGACTCCAAATCAAGCCATTCCGTTTTAAACTTTTGCGTGTATTTGGCCTTTTTGTAAGTACTCATCGTGCAATTTCGTACAAAAGCAAAGGTTTTATGTAAGTACGCCAAAACAAACACACACTGCAAACAAAACGTGTAAAATAAATAAATAAATCCATTAAAGTATGGTATAGAAAGAAACAATTCAACCACTGGTTAGTTTAGTTAGTAAATGTGCATTTATATTTACTAGAATACATTATTTGTGAAATTTAATCAATAAAATGATAATAATGATAACACATAATTGAGCTCAAATATAAAATTAAGTCAACAATAAAAAAACACAGTACATTTTTTCAATCAACTTTTGTAGGGTTAAATCATTTCTTTTTATAAATATGCCATAAACAAAAAAGTTTTATAATTATTTTCAAGTGAAAAAAAAACATTACTGAAACTTATTTTTATTTTCTTTACAGCCGAAATTACGGGTAATATATGATTAAAATCGATTTGATTAAGAAGATAATGCAAAAGCTGTTGTAAAAGGTTATTCAGGTATTATAACAAAATCTCCTGATTTTTTGACCTTATTTCTACTGAATGTTTCAGATTGGACCTGGCAACACTGATTTGACACTGACAGTTTATGTCTGTGGAGTAAATGAGGGAGGAAGCAAGTAAAATATATTAAATTAATAATAAAAAGGGAATATAATATAAAGGAAATAACTTATTTCGTGTAAACTGAGAGAAGAAAAACTTTACTACTATGGGCCGGGTAAATTGTTTGAAATAATTTAAGGAATAAGTACAAGACTACGCACCCGGGGTCCATCCTTCGACGGAGCTGCTTCTGAACTCAGGTTTGCACTTTTTAGTAAGTATTTACGCTAAACAGTTTCTTTTCCATTTTAACACTCAAACGTTTTGGACTTCCGGTTAGTGCAACGTCGGACATCATGTTATTTTGTTAATCCTTTATCAACACAACAACAAAATAACAATGTGTACACTACTATACAGGGTGTCTCATTCAAATCGGTCAATATGGGAAAGTCTGAAACTATAAGACATACGAAGATTTGTTCTTAGGAACCATGTCACCGATTTTGATAAAAAGAAAAACTGCGTTCATACATTTGAAAAAAAAACTGTACCCAGCTAGGGAATCGAACCTGGTTGTTTTGAAAAAATAAACTAACACTATTTCTATTCAGATATCGATTGTGTAGGTCTTAAGCAGTAAATGTTTCTAAGAAACATGATGTCTAAAATCTAGAAAATGCATTGTTTTCACATAATTTTAATTTATTTTAATAGATGTTCGAAGTGACCACCGTTACAATATTCAACAAGTTCAGGCATGTAAAATTGTTTTTACCTAAACGTGTTGAATATTGTATTGAAAAAAAACGTGGTCACTTCGAACACCTACTATGATAAATTAAAGTATGTGAAAACAATGCATTTTGTTCATTTTAAACATCATGTTTCTTAGAAACATTTACTGCTTAAGTCCTACACAATCGATATCTGAATAGAAATAGTGTAAGTTTATTTTTTCAAAACAACCAGGTTCGATTCCCTAGCTGGGTACAGTTTTTTTTCAAATGTATGAATGCAGTTTTTCTTTTTATCAAAATCGGTGACATGGTTCCTAAGAACAAATCTTCGTATGTCTTATAGTTTCAGACTTTCCCATACTGACCGATTTGAATGAGACACCCTGTATACAAACTGTAGTCATCGATTAAGTAGTTAATTGGAGTCTGAATATCTCTAAAGTTGGAAACAATATTTCCAGTTTAAAAATAGTGTGTTCCAGTTTTAAACCTAGAAACTAGCACCCACTTCCAAATTTTATAGTTATCCTAACTTAATTTTACAAATGTCCATTTTATTGGTGGGGCAGGCCTACTGTACCTATTGATTGAATTAAAATATTTATAGAAGAATTACTTACTCTAAGTATAATCCGTTTATTTCAGAGCTATGGATATGATAGAGGACCCTGAAGCCCATGGTGAATTCACATTTGAGACAGACCATCTTGCATTGCGTGGTAATAAAGACTATAGCGAGTTATTAAAGTACATTGTTGTACTTGAGGCTCAACGAGTGGCAGCTTTGAAGGATATTGAAACCCTGACCGAAGCTCAAAACCATGCCCTACAAGATCCATTGAACTTTGTAGAGAGTTTACAGGCTGGAACTTTACATTTGCCGCCTAGACATCACATAAGAGACCTGCCTCAAATAGATTGGAGTCAATATGGAATAGACATCACACAAGAAATAGATGACTTTAATAAAGATATGAAACCAAATATATCAGAGTCAAATATGAAAGTTCGGGGCCGAAAGTACACTGACAGCAAACCTGTAACATTCAATCAGTTATGGTCTTGCGACGAACAAAAACGGTTAGAAGAACTGCTTGAAATCTACCCAGAAGAGCCAATTGAAGCAAGGCGTTATAAAAAAATTGCTAAGGCACTGGGGACCCGCACTCCTATTCAAGTTATGAGCAGAGTGCAGAAATACTTTGCTAAGTTAGCTAAAGCTGGCATGCAAATACCAGGCCGAACTCCTAAAGGTGTTGCACGAGATAAATGTAAACCATTGTTTTATAAGAAATCTACATTTTTTCCTCAATTACATGTGCCTGTTAAAATGGATGAAATATTTGACTCTGCAGAATGTACTTATACTAAACCTACGGCTACTAGAACAAAAATTGGTAATAAACATATAGTAGAGTTGTTAAAAGCTGCCAAGGAACAGAGGGCTTTGGATGAGACATCACCAGTTTACCAGGATAACACAACATGTGTGGGGTGTCAGACAAAAGGCTTCCTGGGGGCTCGCTGGACAGACTTTACAGGGACAGACTACTGCACTGACTGCATAGTGAAGCATCTACCTACAGAAAAGCTGAGTCCTGTTCGACAACCTTATAACTTGTAGAAAAAGAATAATTCAAATCTTTTGGTTATTGTAAATCGAATTTATTATTTTTATAATTTGTTGACACTGACAATAATTGCTTATGAAGCAGATCAATTCAAAGGTTTCACTATTTATAACAGAAAATGTTTGAATTCCTTTTAAGTTCCCTGTCAATGTTGAGTACTATCAACTTATTATATGATATCTATTATAAGTTACAAAATAAATATCATATTACTGTGCTAATTATGTTTTCAACTTAGAAATGGTAATAAATGTAGGTAGTCTGTGTCAATTGAAATTGCCAAAGATGTAATCAAATTAGTACTGTTTAACACATAACCTCAAATATTCGTCAAGCGTGTTTTTATTTAAAATAACATATAATTAATAGTTATTTAATCTTAAACTGTATGTGATCAAGTGTATGAATAATTGCTAAGACCTCACTTGATCTCCAAAAGCACATAATTATCTAGTAGTAGTGATAAATTGCTTCATTTGGTTGTTTTATTGCCAGCTTGGCCAATTTCAATTGGCATAGACTGTACTAGGTAATTAATTTGACTGTTATCTACCATACCTATATTGTTACACACAATACATAATATTGAGAGATGTTTTCTAGAACTCATAATTATCTAAAATTCTTAACCTTGACTTATTGTATCCATATCAGTTTGATTGTATTATATTGGACTTGCTGAGTACTTAGACTAGGTAGTTATTAATTTATAAATCAATTGTAATGAACACTTTAGTTCGCAATATTTGCTTTAATAACTTTTACATTGATCACAATTTGACTCGCTGTTTTAATAAATTTTATTAGACAATTATATTTTTTTTTATTAATAGTTTACGAACATTGTCTTTTGCCAATATTAATTTGCTTCCTCTGACGTACGCCTATAAGTATTATTTTAATTTATTATCCTGTTTTTGTGAGACTGTTTGTTTCCAAAAAAAAAAACAAATCATTTTCACACAATCACCTTGACACCATGCTGTGTAAAGTGACCAAACTGAATAAAACATTGTTTTTTCTGATTATAATTTGAAAATGATTATCTATATGGTAGCTAGCAACCCTTTATTCAAATTTAAAATTTTAATTATTTAACAGTCTTTGAAACCAGATTTTTTTATTACCTTGGTATATAATTAATTTTACAACTCTATATGAAAAAATATTAACATTATGTGTAGTAAAAATAATAATTTCATAATTAACTCCAAGCTAGTATTAAAACATTGACGGCTTAAATGTTTAGAACCGACCTGGCCTTTACAAAAATGCACGAAAAATAAAACATTTTAGTATCAGCCTAGCTGTTAATGGATTAAGGATGATATTCCAATGAACACCGTGTAGTAATTTGGTTGAGGCAGACAGAGATTCGGTAACAGAGACCATGGGTACTATTCGCCGATCGGCCTTTCGGTGAATTGGACAAGCACAATTATGAGGACCCTATCAAGCGAACGGGTTTTAAAAATAGTGTTTAGAAGTAATAGTTACGGTATAATTACAAATTTGACATTATTGCTTATTTTTAGAACTATTATAAAACCATAAATACATATGGTTTGGTCTACTATTGCTTAAAACAGTAGTTTAATGTTTTTTGTTACAAAGCCTTGCCAATAAGCTTAATTTAATGTCAAAAAGTCGTAAAAATTATAAATTTCCATCGAAGTTTTACAAAAAATGACTAATTTAATGATGTTCGGCAATTACTCATAAAATTTGGAATACTTTTAGTTATTCAAAAAACAAAGTAGATTTTATTAGTAAGTCATGATCAACCCGTAAATAATTAATTAAAAAAACATACGCTTTCTGTGATTTCGGACGCTGTTCGGTAAAACCTTCCACTCAAAATCAGGGTTAACTCATCACCGAATCAACAATATTTTTTTAATTTCTATAATTATGACCACTCTAAATTCACTTTATTTATCAGAAGTCAAAAACGAATTATATAACAACACTGAAAAAACAAATTTTCAAACACAAAGGTAACGTAAAACAGTTTTATGACCTTAAGAAGTGTACTTACGCGATTTCTTATCGATTTTCACAAGGACTCCCATACAAAATGGCGATCGACCGACTTAATTAGATTGTTGCGTCCCGACAGACAGCAATTGGCCGGTTTTGCAGCGTAGTGGAAGGAATAGGTATCTAGCTAGCGGAAAAAAATATCACAACTTAATAACAACTGTAAGTACTAGCTGTAAAAGCTTAAAATATGAGGAATTCTGTGATACGGCAGATTCGGCGAAGCGTACATTTACCTTACAAAATTACTCTCAGTTTAGTAGTATGTAGGCAATTCTCAAAATTCGAATTTACCCTAATTCACATTACCAGCATTAGATATTTAATTGTTTCGAGAGCCTGGGTCACCTTGGGTGTGTAACGGCCGCAGCGAGGCTGCAAAATCAAATAAAGGTGTTTAACTTGTGGCGCAAAGGGTTTGTGTGGTATTTTAGAAAATTAAAGTCATTTTTTTGTGATATTTCTATTATGGATTTCAAAGAGAACCAATTTTTGGGTTCCCTAGTTAACAAGGAACCCCAATGTAGGTACTATCAGACCATTGGAACCTTGACCCACCATAGAACTGTGTCACAGAGACGTTATGATTCAATTCATAAGAAGTGTCAAACAAATTGTTTTATAATGTCACTGTGACACCGTTCTATGGTGGGTCAGGGTTCCATTGGGCTGATAGTACACCTAGTTTCTCCATGTTTGTCCGTCTGTCTGTTTGCGGTTTAACTGAGAGACTCTTGTAATTTGGCAGATTTATACATTTAAATTACGCCACCTAAGTAAACTGAATGATAAAAGTTTGAAAAAAATTACACCTGTTTCACGATTTTGTATGAATTTTAGCCTTACAGTGTCAAATATGTTTTTATAGGAAATGTCTTACGACGTGGCCCGTTACTATATTTTGATTTTGAGTTCCAAAACCTTAAAGGTAAAACAAATTTCAAAGACAAAATCATGAATAACTTTTCGAATATATCATACCTTTATTAGAAAGCTGATAATCTTCTTAGACATGTATTTATTGCATGCACGCGCACGCCGCAAGCGCTCCAACGCCAGCTCCACATGCACACGAAGCGACAGGCGCCGCCAGCCCGGAGGTTCCTTGTATGGGCAACCAATCCTACTCCAGGAGCACTCGTACTAGCTAGGTACCTACCGAGTACAGCATCCACTACTTCATGCAATATTGTTGGTGTGCTTCTAAACATACTAAGGCCACATTGCACCTTTTTTGATATTCTTATAGTATCTATACCTACCTAGTAAAAGACGTGTGAATATTTGGAAAAATAAGCGGAAAAACACTTAAATGCTAAATTTTTAAACCAAAACATCGCTTTTTTTTCCAACGGATAGGATAGCATGAAGGTGCTTGGTTAGTATAGAGGAAATAAATTAGTGCTTCATTCTCTCGCAGTAAGTAGCCTATTATCAGCAGCGCCGGCAATTCTAGACTCACCTAGTTCCACACTTGGTACGAAACACTGAAACCAATTGTCAATTTAATATGTGGTAGGAGCATGAATACAATAATGTCCTGATTCTCCTACTGCACTAATCGCCCAGAAATAGGAGCCCTGCATCGAATAGCATTGGTATGACAACCGGGTGTGACGACGAGTCTGCACCCCTTGAATTAGAGTATGATATCGAGGAATTCAATTGTAATGATTTAATGCTCTTACTTTGATATATCTACGTTTCACATTGCAGTAGGAGAATCAGTACATTATTATCTCCGTGCTCCTACCAGTAGGAGAATTAGGTAAGTAAGTGGAGCACGACCCCGAAGGCGTAATTCCCCTATGACAAATATTCATAGCACTATAGGACAAAAAAGTTTGTATAAGTATGTGTTAGAGTAAGTAATTGAAGTGCATTTTCAATTGATATTCTTTATTTTATATTTTCGTGGAGTTGAATTATCTTACAATGATAATCTAGATAGCCTTTGAAAGTCCTTGCAGCTAGTAATGTGCCGTTATAGTCTGAACTTTTTCAACTGGCCCTCTTCGACGTACCTGTAAACACAATGGTCATTGTATCTAAACAATCCTATTATCTGCTTTTGTTCTCGAAACCGCGAACAAGTTACTTTACAAAAAAGTTTAGAAGTGCATTGCATGAATGTTGAATTTTCAACCTTATTACTTGTTGAGTAGGTTTAAAATGCCGTAAAAGGAACATAGCGTGTTCAACACTTCTGTATTTCATAACCGCCCAAGCTACGATTGGGACGTACTCGGAATGAAATAAAATATGTCGAATGATATTAAATAAAATGTTTAAGTATATTTATTATTCATAGTAATCAACAAATATACTAGTAATTAACATTTAGGTTAGGATATAAAAACATATGGTACCTATTTATTTACGCAACATTAGTAAATTTGTTATACCTTAGGTAGGTATACACACAATATTTAAGTAGCAAAAATTTTCCATTACACTAAACTTAATGCGTTACTTTTTTTTATTAGTAGTACCATTGTAATATGTTTAAAAAATGATTGACTGCTGAGTTTCTTGCGGCGTTTCTTCTCAGCAGTGTCTCCTCTTGGGAAGCGCTGGTAGATTCTTGACGTGTAAAAGTGCCCGTGCGGCCTACTTACTGAATAAATATCTTTTATCTTTTTATCTTTATTGCTATCTCGCTTGCTCTTACGCATTGAGTTTAGAAGTAAGGGATTTTTTTTCTACTTAATGATTGTGCTTTTTATGCAAATTTTGGCACTAGTCAATATATAAAATGTTTTGTAGTTTTAATATTATACAGGGTGTTTGGCAGTCGGGTGTAGGGGTTTTAAGGGATGATAGTACCTAAGGGTCATTCTGAACATTTTTGACCACATTTACTATTATGCTAAGTTTCACGGTTTCCGAGATATTGATCATTTTAATAGGATTTTTTGTCATTTTTCCTTATGTCCGTGATACGAAAAACCCCTTAATTCAAGTATTAATTTAAAAAAAAAAACAGTGTTTTCTTGCATGACTTGAATCACTATGAAATAAGGAAGTTTTAAAGCTACATGCCATTTTTTTTTCTTTACAACTTTTTGAGTAAACGCGCAAGAGTTACTTTCTCCATACTAAGAGAACCCTGCGTTTGTTTTTCACCAAGTATGGAAAAACCAATTTTGTGAGGTTGCTCAAAAAGTTGTAAGGAAAAAAAATGGCATGTAGCTTTATAACTTCCTTATTTCATAGTGATTCAAGTCATGCAAGAAAACACTGTTTTTTTTAAAATTAATACTTGAATTAAGGGGTTTTTCGTATCACAGGCATAAGGAAAAATGACAAAAAACCCTATTAACATGATCAATATCTCGGAATCAGTGAAACTTAGCATAATAGTAAATGTGGTCAAAAATGTTCAGAATGACCCTTACTATCATTCCTTAAAACCCCTACACCCGACTGCCAAACACCCTGTAGGTATTGCTATGTAGGTATAACAAATTTACTAATGTTGCGTAAGCAAATAGGTACCATGTTTTTATATCCTAACGTAAATGTTAATTACCAGTATATTTTTTGATTACTATGAATAATAAACATAAACATTTTACTTAATATCATTCGACATATTTTATTTCATTCCGAGTACGTCCCAATCGTAGCTGGGGCGGTTATGAAATACAGAAGTGTTGAACACGCTATGTTCCTTTTACGCATTTTAAACCTACTCAACAAGTAATAAGGTTAACTTTCATGCAATGCACTTCTAAACTTTTTCGTAAAGTAACTTGTTCGCGGTTTCGAGAACAAAAGCAGATAATAGGATTGTTTAGATACAATAACCATTGTGTTTACAGGACAGTCGAAGAGGGCCAGTTGAAAAAGTTCAGACTATACCGTTCAGAGTACCGTAAATTACGGGAACAGAAATAATTTTAGGGTAACGTTCTCGGTAATGTTCTCCGTAACGGTAATTACCGTGAAAGTAGTGTAAGTTTCCATTTATTCAAACTTTTTTAACGTGATTCTATTTCAATTAGTAACAATAATCCACACCAAAAAAACAAAACAATAATTCGATAATTTACGATAATTTTTCACGATGAGAATAACCTAATTTCACGTCGGTACAGTCACCGGCATAAATAAGTTATCATTTATGAACCTTGTCACTTTAACGTCGTGTTTTAAAATGTCATACGAAATTGTCAAACGATTAAAAGCGACAAGGTACAGAAATCATCACTTATTTATGACGGTGACTGTACATCACTACTTGCAGCTGATAAGTGCATCCAATCAAGTGAAGGATTGCCACACGTGAGTGTCTTTTCGAATTGTAAGCGTCTAACTCAATTTGGCAGCGTCCCTGCGCCCTTATCTCTGGAGCCTTGCCAGTCACTACCCAGGTGGACTCTGGTGGGCTACAGTAATTAAAACCCCGCCGCTGAAATGATTTTTTTTTCTAAGTTATGAATATATTGCGTTCCTCAATTCCATATTTGCATGTTCCTGTTCTATTTCCTTGCCTGGCACCCTTATGTGCTGACCCTTGATCACATATTGGAAAACTATTTCCAAGTTAAATTTACTTCTTAAAGTACAACGCGACGAAATGAACCAATAAACAACTGATAAATAAAACTTAAGAAAATATGAATTGAGAAATGTTATTATACCGTAGTAGACTTTTAGAAAGATGAAGAATTAAAATAATCAGATGATCAAAGTTTATTTGATTTTATTATTATTTTATTTTGGTTTATATTGTGTGCCTTTTCAGGGCGTCATGGTCTGACCGAGGTCTGACCTAATAAAAGTAATAAATGTAACACCTGCACCAGCAAAGTAAATGTACATGACTTTACAATGAACAAATAAATAAAAAAAGAGCTTGCTTGACCTTGCTTCAGGTTCTTGGAAATAGGTGATGAGTAAGTGAAAAAGTGGCCTCTGCCTACCCCTCTGGGAAACAGGCGTGAATTAATGTATGTATGTATGTAAGTGAAAAAGCACAAGAGTTATTACTGGATGTCAGTTGGGATCATAGTAATTTCAAGTAGGTAGGTATACCTATCTACTAAACAGCATATGTTTCTTCATAAGACCTCGGTTTCCAGCCACCACCGACGCGACGTGCTAGGTAGGCAGTATCACACTAAGTATAAAATATTATTCTGATATGACCTTAACAGATCGCGCTCATATCATTATGTAGATATACGAGGAGAGCTTCCGTGTATGTATATGGCACATGCTATGTTATTCACCATGTGTATTGTTTATTACAATGTAGGTACCTATTCCCGTTGTGAAGAAATGCACTTTATTACATGATTCAAAAATGTACCCATACAATGATCCTCAAAATGGTTATTAAGTGCGGTCTTTACTTGGTCATTGGTCCTCATCAGTTACTAAGACGTACGTTACGTATTATATCTGTAATGGACCAAAAAATAAATCGGGCATTTTTCATAATGACCTTCATAATGAATGAATAATTTGATAATAATTATTCAAATAATCAAATAGACTGGGCCCTATACGTAATGCCCATTTGGATTTTTCTTAATGCACATTTTAACCTTTTGGACAGAGTAATACAAACATATTTACATTTTTCATTATGACCGGGCACTAAGAAAAATGCCCAATATGGGAGGGCAATTTGACCATCGATTTATTACCCCTATGGTTAAGAAGATATCCATGGTTAAAGCAATATGTCGAGCAATATGTACTTTTGGGCGGTATGCCCTTCGGGTGTAGGTACATTAAAACTAACCTAACGTACCTTAGTTAACAAATTGCCCATTTGTCACGTAGCAATATAATAATGACCAGGCAATATGATAAATAATGAAGTTTAGATAGTAATTAATCATTATTAAATAAAAGACCCAATTCAAAGATTATTTTGAAGGTAATTTGTTTATTAAATCCTACTTGTAGTGGAATGTCATCGTAATCTATACTTATGTATACAATTTATGTGTGTTTTGTTATATTTTACTAAGTGTAAGTTCCTTGCTTGCGTTACAAGACAATATATGTGTCTTCATTTAAACCTGTAGTACATACTAAGCAAATGTTAAGACAAATTTCTGTCAGGAATAGGTATTGGACACTTCTAAGCTATGTTATACATATCTTAATTACTTAAATATAGTTAGATTCATAAAACTCGGCGTAATTGAAACACTTGAACTCGCAGCACATAAGTAAGAAGAGTTGAGATCACAACTTAATTTTAAACATTAAGAAAGCAATTTAACCATATTATTTGTATTTAAAACCTTTGTAACGTAGTGTATTAATGAAATTTGTAAATTAAAATTGAAATGAATAAATTCCTTACGAAATAAAACACGTAATTAAAACGCCAATTCCATAGGTAAGGACCCAATATTAACACCAAAGGAAACTTTTTTTCACCGGTCCAGAATGAATTTATGACTTTGCAATGTGTACCTACAGGTAATTAGTTTACAGTCCATTTCATCTTACTAGTCTTATTTAGTAAACACTATTTCATCACACTTGCACCCAAAACCCAAGGTCGGTAAGTTTTTTTTTTATTTATATCTCAGCACACATGTCAAGCAAGTTCAGGCAAGGCCTTATACGCAATTGAAAAATTGTATTAAAATGTTATCTAAACAGAAATTTCGTTGCAATCACGCTACATGTTACTTAAATATACACAACTAATGTTCTTAATAATCGATTTTAATAGTTTTCTGTATCAAAACTTCGTTTTTTTTTACATTCCGTCATGGCTGTATACCTACGTACCAATGTGCCCTTAACGTTCCTGAAAGAAACATTTGTATAATCTTTGGTACGGGCAAAAAGCCCGCCATCCATTTAAAAAAAGTTTCGTAATAATAAGTAAGTAGTTGTGCTGAACTGACTTGTGTATTAAAGCTATAATTCATAATTATTTGTTCGCAAATGTGATGAAAAACATTGTATGTTTCATGGGCGGTACGGGAATTACGAACCTCGACTCAGAAACTTCTTCTACTAGAGCCTCGATCGTAATTCCTTACTTACCGCTGTTAATACACAATGTACTATTATCTACACACATATCATAAGTCCTCTATTATGCATTCAAAACCCGTAGGAAATGACCAGCAATATACAATCAATTTTACTATAAGAATTTTCTTGTCTGTGGTAATAGGTAAAATCTTTACTGTGGGGTTATTATGACGTATCTCTGCAATTCATTTTATGCTGAGAGAAACGGACAGTTATGTAACTGCCATAGCTTTGTCCTTCACGCTCACCGTAAAATGAACTGCATAGCCATGTCATAATAACCCCCCGTAATGTTATAACAGTATAGATTTTGGTAAGGTTATGAGTTTAAATTTGGAACAGCTGTCAAAATTCAAGAGGGTCTCTATTCTAGTATTCATGGATATTAAAACAGTTATCGACTCGAAACGTCAATTCAGTAAGGTAACGGCACCTATTACCGTGGGAGTTAAGGTAGTTTTCAAATAAGAGCCAAAAATTAAGGGTATCAAGACACCCTAACGACCGTTTTTTTTATTTTTATAAAAGTGTGTTGATTGAACTTTGTAATTTGCACCTTTATGGCCTCATTTTTGGTGATTATTTAGGATAAAATAAATATTAAGCCCAAAAAGTCGGGTTCTCCTAATACCGTGGTATTGGACGAGCTTTGACCCTATTACCGCGCATGAGGCTCCTATTACCGAGGGTAGAGGATTATAGTACATTGTGTATTAAGGGTGGTAAAGAAAGAATTACAAACGAGAGTCTGTTAAAAGATAAAAAAGATAAAAGATGTTTATTCAGAAAGTAGGCCGCACGGGCACTTTTACACGTCAAAAATCTACCAGCGCTTCGCAAGAGACCACTGCTGAGAAGAAGCGCCGCAAGAAACTCAACAGTTAGTCGTTTTTTAAATATACAATTATAAAACTTAACCTAGCATTATATAAAACAATGAATATAACATACGATAAGAAATAAATGTATTCACGCGTAGTTGAGCAGGAAAATGTGTCAAAACTCTGAATTTTCTCCAGAACTAATTAGTAGTAAGTAATAGAAAATAATTATGAAAATTATACTTAATTATGATGGTGTAATACAACTACATAAAAAGTTTCGATACATTCTCCTACAGAAACCGTGTCCCCTAGACAATATACAATGTTTAAGTACATAATTTCTTACGATTAAGTTATTATTAAGTTATTTGGGTGTTTAGTTTAGGCCAAGCACTTTTATCTGATAGATAGTCCTCGACCCTATAGTAAGCTTTAGACATCAGCGACTTTTTCAAGTAAGTTTTAAGTACTGGAAATGGTAACTTTAAAACTTCGTCAGGTAATTTATTATAGAAATGGATGCATTGACCTACAAATGATTTAAAAACCTTACGAACACGAAATTTTTTAATAACTATTTTATTTTTATTTCTTGTATTAAAATTATGTATATCACAATTCTTAATAAAAGAGTCCTGATTTTTAATGACATAAATAATATTCTCATAAATAAATTGTGACGCTACTGTCAAAATACTAATTTCTTTAAATAGTAATCTTAAAGAATCACGGGAGTTTAGGTTATATATAGAACGGATGGCTCTTTTTTGTAACACGAATATAGTCTGTATGTCAGCAGCTTTTCCCCAAACCAGAATACCGTATGACATAACACTATGAAAATAACTATAATAAACTAAGCGAGCTGTCTCAACATTCGTAAGTTGCCTGATTTTCCTAACAGCATAAGCTGCAGAACTTAATTTACCTGCTAGTACTGCTATGTGGGGACTCCATTGCAAGTTTTTGTCTATAGTTATCCCTAAGAAAAGCGCCTTATCTACCATTTCCAAACACTCGCCATTTAGAAATATACTAGATTCTACCGGTCTAACATTAGGAAAAGCGAACCTAACACATTTAGTTTTCCTAGCATTGAGTAGCAAATTGTTACTAGTAAACCAATTAAGTACTTTACCTAGCGTGGCGTTTATCCTAGTGTAATTGACGGATTTTCGGTCTACCTTGAAAATCAATGATGTATCATCAGCAAATAGCACAATATCACAAAGATTCTCTATCATGGGTGGTAAGTCATTAATGTAAACCAAAAATAAGAAAGGACCTAATATGGAGCCCTGAGGCACACCTAATTTAACAGCTGCTCCAATGGACTGTGTTCTGTTTACAACAACCGTTTGTGTCCTATCACTAAGATATGAGGACATGAGATTTAGAGAATTATTAGTCAGACCATAATGTTCTAATTTTAATATAAGAGTCGCATGATCTACGCAATCGAAAGCTTTGGAAAGGTCACAAAAAATTCCTATTGCATCACAAGATTTCTCCCAAATATTGTATATATATTTAATGAGTACAGATGCTGCATCAGTTGTGGATCGTCATCTGGTGAAGCCGAACTGATTACTGTTAAGCAGTTTATTTCTATTGAAGTGACCTAACATATCATTTAACATTAACTTCTCAAAAACTTTACTTAAAACAGGTAGAATAGAAATGGGACGGAAATTCGTTAAATCACTCATCTCACCTGATTTAAAAAGTGGTATGACTTTACTATATTTCATAAGATTTGGAAAGACCCCCTCTGAAATGCAATTATTGTAGATTAAAGCTAAGTGAGGTGCAATTATATCTATGACATGATGGATGACTTTAACTGAAGTTCCCCATAAATCCTCAGTTTTTTTTTAAACTGAGCGATTTAAATACCTTAACAATATTAGCTGAATCTACATAGCTAAAATCAAAGCTAACATTACATTTAGTAACATTAGCACAAAGTGATTTTTGAGCTTCAATCGCAGATGATTGAAGACATTTCGTGGTATTAATGGCTATGGTGGAGAAATAATCTTCGAACGCTAAGGCCACGTCTTTGTTTGAGGTGATTTGTTTGTCACCATTGTTTAGAGCGATTTTATTACCACGAGTTTTTGATTTACCTGTTTCTCTATTTATTATCTTCCACAAAGTTTTTACCTTAATGTCAGAAGCTTTGAGTTTAAGCTTTAGAAGCCCGAAGCCGAAGGCTGAGGGCTTTAATGACTCGAGCTTTGTATTGCCTTTACCACCCGTGTAACATACAATGTTTTTCATCACTATTGCGAGGAAACGAAATAAAATCAGACAAAAGATCATATTTTTAACTTATTAGCGGCAGACTACATCATTGTCTGTGACTTACCACAGATAATGTCAAACGTGTCCGGAGTCCGATTCTAGTGACATATGAGATCAATATTTTATTATGCGAGATTTTTAGGAAATAGTATTCAACTGACATCTCTACGCACCTTTGGGTGGAGCGGTCTTCAGTGACCGTGAGGTACTAAATCACCTCTGAAAGACTGCCGTGGAAGGACGTGGGCGCCCACCATGATGTACCAGCCCAAGAAAATTGCCCCTATGGAAAGTACAACTAACGTAAGAGCAATTTCGTTATGCGACCCAGCTAACACCTGGCGCCGCTCGGTTACCGGGCCGAACGGTGTGAAATCGACCACCGAGGACGCTGCCAGGACGACTCACCAGGTCCTAGCTAGCAGTAATGCTACTGGTGCACATAAAAATAGAATCTCGATCCGAGAACAACAACGGATTGCCACCTGGAACGTTCGTGGATTAGTGGCTCCAGGCAAGATAGACATTGTGGAAAAGGAAGCGGAAGCACACAAGCTGACCTGGTTAGGATTGACTGAAACGCACATGCGTGGGCAAGGACACCAACATACCCCTGGCGGTAACACCCTCTACTTCTCAGGGCCAGCGGACTCCAGCAGCAATGGTGTTGCTATCTGGTTGCCGCGTCGCCTTAATAACCACGTACTGGGATACACCCCTGTCTCGGATAGAATAATAACGCTGAGGCTGAATACCCACCCGTGCATTTTAAACATCGTCGTAGTGTACGCTCCTACAGCGAGCGCTGAGGACGTCGTGATCGACGACTTCTATGCAAAGCTGGAAGATGCCCTTTCGAAGATACCGAATCGGGAGATAGTGTTGTTGCTCGGAGACTGGAATGCGAAGGTGGGCGCCACAGTGGAAGATGACCATATTAGGAACACAGTCGGAAGGTACGGGCTTGGTGTCAGGAACGAGAGAGGAACTAGACTTCTGGAATTTTGCATCGCTCGGAAACTATCAATAATGAACACCTACTTCCAGCATCATCCGAGACGGCTCTACACGCGTCCCCTGGTGATCGGTGCCGTAACCAAATTGATTACGTGATAATCAACAGCCGGTGGAGAACCTCCATTAGTAATGTGAAGACCTTTCCTGGTGCTGATTGTGGATCTGATCACAACCTTCTTGTGGCTAATTTCGCCTTGCGCCTAAAAGCAGTAAAGAAAACCCCTGCTGTGAGGCCGCGCAGTCTTGAACTCTCCAAATTAGCAGAGTTTCGCAATAACTTGGACAACGCGATTGCGCAGCAGCCACCACCTGCCAATGCAGATGTCAATGAACAGTGGGAACATCTGAAGGGACATATTTGGAAGACAGTAGATAGGATCAATACCAGTTGCACTCCTGCGGGCTCTGCAACCAGCCCTAAGCAAACATGGCTCTCCACGGATACCTGGAAAATTATAGAAGAGAGGAAATCCTTAAGAGGTGACGGACTGTCGCGGCAAGAGGATCGTGACAAATACTCAGAGCTGAGCAGACTAATTCAAAGACAGTGTCGCCATGATAAGAACAACTTCATAGAACGTATCTGCCAAGAAATTGAAGAACATGCCAGGAAAATTCAAACCTCAGACCTTTTTAAAAAAGTTAGGCTCCTCTCGAAACAATTTAAGCCAAAAACATGGGTGATCGAAGATGAAGATGGTATACCGATTCAAGATCTGGATGCGATAACGGATAGATGGCGGAGGTACTGTGAAGAGCTTTATAAGAATGACAGCGTACACATACCAGCACAAGTTTCAACCTCTTGGGGTGATTTAAGCCTTGAGCCTCCCATAATTCGATCTGAGATTACGGCTGCTGTGGCTGCGCTCAAGACCAAAAAAGCCCCTGGCCCGGACCAACTTACAGCTGAGATCTTAAAGTCCATGGGACCAGCTGGAATAGACTCCTTGCACAAGGTATGTAATGGCATCTGGCGTAGTGGTAAATGGCCTGGCGACTGGACTCAGTCTGTAATTCTTCCACTTCACAAAAAAGGCTCCACAACGAAATGTGACAATTACAGAACTTTGGCTCTTATTTCTCACGCCAGTAAAGTTCTGCTACATGTAATAAATAACAGAATTCGTCACTTTCTGGACTGGCAGATACCGCAGGAACAGGCCGGTTTTGTTAAGGGTAAGGGAACTCGTGAGCAAATCCTCAACATTCGACAGCTGATAGAAAAGTCCTACGAGTTCAACACGCCGCTCATCTTGTGTTTCATCGACTACAGCAAGGCCTTTGACTGTGTGGTCTGGTCGGACCTGTGGAGGGTATTGAGAGAGCTGGGAGTGCCTCAACATCTGGTAGCTCTTATCGAAACTCTATACTTGAACAATGAGGGTGTCGTGAGGATTGACAAAGCGGTCTCTAAGCCGTTCAATTTCGAGAAAGGTGTTAGACAGGGCTGTATACTGTCACCCAGTAGCGAAGCGTCCATACAACCCGATTCCCAGCGGCTTCCCTAAAAATTCCTATGCATAGAGTAGGTACCACTAGGTATACAAACAACAAAACGTAAAACCGAAAGTAACCCGGTGTACTATAGCTTTACCTTGCTTCATAATACGATGCATGAACACCTAACGCCGCAATTCAAATTTATTTATTTACCAAGCCGAGATCTATCACTCGCTCGCACCCATTCACTAACCTATATTACTAGAAAGAAACAAGAACAATATTTTCGTATACACGCACACACGCTCAGTTACATTTACCTACGCGCGCTCGAACTTACACCCACAATTTTATTAAAACCGCCATACATGCCGGTGAGTCAGCTCCGGACTTGCACTAACACATTTAAACATTTTCCTAGCGCTTCCAACTCGCACACAGACACAGCGGCACGTGAGACGTAATGAAAATTAGGGCGAGAAAGCTCGCCACGGTCCGAGGTGGCAAACCGGCTTATTTTATCGAATTTTAAGCTTTAAGTGCATGAATTATCTTTCTTTTCCCAATGACGCTGTCGCCGTCACAAACGACCTTCGACCTTTAGTAATAATAATTTGCCAGTTTGCCGCCATTACTTTCGCTTCGCGGCGCGCAAAGATGCACGGTGTTTCCATTAAAGTTTTTTTTGGTTATTTATTATAATTGCCTAGTGTTTTGTTTTATGAAACTCAGTGAAATTTAGCTCGCTAAGCGTTCTGTGATTGTTATTTATTGTTATTATAGTGTTTGGCAACTAGGTATCTGGCGTTTCTTGGCGACGACGGAGGTTTGTTTCAATTCCGCTTTTAATACGTTAGGTACCCTTAGGTTTTGCTTAAATCTATTTATTCAGGTTATATTCGTGGTTTGGTTTTTAAATATTGTCGTCTGTCTGTACTCAAAGTACAAATGGCTGCATTGGTTCAAATTGAGTGTTGTCTTACAAATTAGGTAGGTACTTACCTACTTAATGAACTAACATGTTTTTCAAAGTTATCCTTTGAAAATAAAAAACATGTCATTAAGTTAGGACGCGCTCACCCAGATATAAAAATTGATTATAAGCGTAGAGTTTTTTTTGCTCCGGCTTGCCTATTTATTTACGTGGCGCTTCGCCACTGCTGTCACCCATTCTGTTTAATGCTTATGGAGAGTACATAATGCGACGTGCCTGCGAAGACTGGGAGGGTGGGGTCACTATAGGTGGCACCAAAATAACTAACCTCCGATATGCAGATGATACGACGTTGTTGGCAAATAGTGAGGTGGATATGGTTGGTCTTTTGAGCAAGGTAGAGCGCGTCAGCTTGGAACTGGGTATCAGAATCAATCACAGCAAAACAAAACTCATGGTAGTTGATCGGGCCAATAAACTACAGCTCACGGGAGCGCTCTCACTTGAAACCGTCGATGACTTCATTTACCTTGGTGCGAACATCAGCAACACGGGTTCTTGTGAGAAGGAGATCAGAAGGCGTATAGGTATGGCCAAGAGTGCAATGTCCCAACTGCAGGGAATATGGAGAGACCGCAACATCTCACGCCAAACCAAAATTAAACTGGTTAACTCGCTGGTTTTCTCCATCGTCAGTTACGGCGCGGAGACTTGGACCATGAGAAAAGCGGATCGTGCCCGAGTGGATGCTTTTGAGATGTGGTGCTGGAGGAAAATGCTTCAGATTCCGTGGACTGCTTTCCGCACTAATGTGTCTATTCTCCGAGAGCTCAATGTCAAAACTAGATTTTCCTCCATCTGTCTGCGTAGAGTACTTGAGTTCTTCGGACATATCGCTAGGAAGGGTGGCCACAATCTCGAGCAACATATAGTCACTGGCAAGATCGAAGGCAGGCGTTCCAGAGGCCGTAGTCCAATAAGGTGGTCGGACCAAATTAGAGCGACGCTGGACACCAAACTGCACGACGCGCTACACGATGCCAAGAACAGGAACAAATGGCGCGACGCCGTCAGGCAACTTATTATTCCACAACGGGGAAATCACGACCCTCAGCAATGAGGAAAACGACGCGAGGAGGATTCAACTGACATTTCATCTCGAATGAAACTTCATATCGAATGGCACAAGAATTGGGGTCCTGACATATTGTGATAGTTTGAGTCCACGTATAATATTTAAAAAAAAAGCTATTACGCACGTTAGTGGCGTAATGGTAAAAAAAAGGCCCGCGGGTATTATTTTGGATTTACGGTCGATTTTTCTAGCATGTAAGGACACTATTTACGAGCAAGGGTGATAAAAATGTATTTTTGGTTCCGTACATTGTATATTTAATATTTTGTTGTTTTTTTAGTAAAACTTAATTAAGTAATAAAACAAAAGTGGATAAAGATTTATTTTTAATTAAAACTGCTTATAAAATCACAATTGTCTGGTGATAAACTAAAAAATAGTAATAAAATAATAATATAAACATACTTACACAAAGACCTTTATTAACATTCTAATAATTAAATAATCTGTCGAATCAAAATAAAATAAATCAGTTTTTATTGTTTTCTTTCAATTTTAGAACTTGTTCTCGTTTGTTGTTGTTCTTTTTTTTTAATAGTAAAACCCAGTCTACCAAATACGCGTTGTACCATCAGTTAGTACAACAGTTACCAACGGGTAAGCTTTACTATGAAAAAAATCGTTTAATTTTATTAAGGAATCCGAACTACGGTACCCTAAAATTTATATTTCATTTACTGTCACACGGTAATAGGAGATAGTATAGGATCCTAACTCCGACCCATAAAAAACCTAAATACCTCGGAACTAGGTTCCAATACATCCTATTACCGAGGGTTATCTTTTCTTACCCACGGTAATAGGATAAATTCACGGTACTACAAAACCTAATTACGACCCATAAAAAAATAAAGTTATCGTAATGTTGGTTAAACAAATAAAACCTTAACATTTTAACCATCTAATAAAACCAAACTCATAAAACTAATAAGAACATCTTTAAATATATGTTTATATTTAAACGACTCAAACATTTAGGGCTTTCTATGGAAACAAGTAATATAGTGCACTAGTTTTTAATAAAAAATAAGGCCTTTATTAGTAAGTTATTTTTAAATTTACGCACGTGTCTCCAAAGGAACTTGTTACTGCTTTCAATCACTTATGGTGAAAAAAACCGAAGATCTTTGGGGCCTTTCAGTTAAGGCATTGAAAGCAATAATAGTAGCTATAGCACCATATCTTGCTTATATATTTAATAGTTGCATAGACGTTGGAATTTTCCCAGACCTAATGAAACAAAGTAAAATAATACCAGTGTACAAAACGGGCACCAAAACAGACCCTACTAATTTTCGACCTATTTCTATACTCCCTGCAATAAGTAATTTTTTTGAAAAGATTATCTTGAACCAAATGTTATCTATCACACTTCAAGTTAAATAATCTTCTACATGCAAATCAGTTTGGATTCACTAAAGGCCGATCAACAACCGATGCTGGTGTTGCACTGCTACGAACCATTTTTGATGCTTGGGAAGAGTCTATGGATGCAATAGGCGTTTTTTGCGATCTGTCAAAGGCCTTTGACTGCGTAAACCATGACACTTAACTTAAAGCTTAGCCACTACGGGGTAAAACATCGTGCACTAGATCTTATAAAATCTTACCTATCCAATAGAACCCAACACGTGGAAATAAATAGGATACAATCGAAGGGGTCTAATATTTCTATCGGAGTCCCACAAGGCTCAATACTTGGCCCGTTTCTGTTCTTGGCCTACATTAACGATTTGCCCTATCACGTGCAGAACAAACACGATATTGTGCTATTTGCGGATGACACATCGTTAATATTTAAACTTGGCAGAAAGGAAACCAACTTGGATAAAGTGAATACAGCACTAGACTCAGTTGCAGGATGGTTCACCACTACCAATCTACTTTTAAATAGTAAGAAAACAAAATGTATTAAATTCAGTCTTACCAAAGTCAATACCAGTGAAAGCGAACAGGTTAAACTTAATGATGAGTTCATTGAATTTGCTCATAGCACTGTTTTTCTAGGTATTACACTGGATCATAAACTACAATGGGGATCACATATTTCTTCGTTAGGTAATAGGCTTAGTTCGGCAGCATATGCAGTAAAAAGAATAAGGCAACTCACCGATATTGAGACAACTAGGCTTGTTTACTTTTCTTACTTTCACAGCATTATGACCTATGGTATTTTGCTCTGGGGTAAAGCCGCTGATATTCAGACGATTTTTGTATTACAAAAAAGAGCGATTCGCGTTATTTATCAGTTAGGATCTCGCATTTCATTAAGAGAAAAATTCAAGCAAATCAACATTCTCACATTTGCTTCTCCATATATTTTTGAAATTGTTATGTGTTTAAAACGAAATCTATATTTATTTAAACTAAATAGTGACTGTCACTCGCGTAATACTAGAAATAAGGATAAACTGGCCGTGCCTCGTTATCGTCTGCAAAAAATGAGTTCATCTTTTATGGGCAATTTTGTGCGTTTTTATAACAAAATTCCCAAAAATGTACAAGCATTGTCATAAATAAATTTAAGTTTTTTATAAAAAACCATTTAGTTCGCAAGGCCTACTACACGGTTAACGATTTTATAAATGACAAAGACGCCTTTAAATGTTTTTTTTATATAAACTTTTTTTTTCCCCTGTGTACTGACATACTATGTACTCTAATTTTGAATTTGTTTTATATAATCCTGACATATCTTTGTATTTTTTTCTAGTTCTAATGTTATTATTATTTTTTGACTTAGTGAAAATAGCATTTATGTTTGTAAGTCAACATGTGCCTAATTGTAAATTGTAATTTGTAAATGATCTTTGACATTCAAAAAGTGTTATTTTTGAATCTATATTGAATAAAAAAAATTACTTGACTTGACTTGACTTGACTTGACTTGAGTATTTTTCATACCACGGAAATTGCTCTTTAACTGCTTAGATAGATAATGTTTTTATTAACACTAAAAAAATTAATAACCGACAGCAGATAAAAAAAATAAAGGCCATTGAACCTAAAGTACCATTTTAGCTATTACCGTGGTATACCTACCTCGGATTTAGGAGCCATAGCAAAAAATGAAACCGATTACCGCGGTATTTAATATTCTAATTTTAACGTATTTCCAGACAAAACACATAAAAATAATATTTGAAAGTCGCAAAGAAAACAATAATCAATAAATTAAAAATCTTAGCATTAGGTTAGTCATTATAACTATTACGCAAATCACTAAATAAAATGTGAGTTCCCTTACGTGTGGCGTCTCGCGTTTCTATGGCACAAACTGCTCCTGCGCTAGCGTCGCGGATACTGGCGGTTTGCGAGTTGTTTATTTGATGCATAAATACTAGCGCTCAAAAAACCGGTAGTCTACAAACTGCGCTTTGCTCATGTAAAATAAGTTTCTTAGTGATTAAACCGACTTGTTCATAAAACGCATTTTTAATAATACGGCGGTAATGGGTGCCGATTTTAGGGGGGGCGGTAATAGGTGCCCTTACCTTATGTTTTAATTACAATAATTAATAATTCACGGAGGATCGAATTGCCGCCATTATTGATGTCATTTGTTTGTTGGTATTTTGCTGTTACGAAAGTAGGATTGTGAAATGTTGTTTGTTTGTTACAATTACAACTATTACAATAAATAATATGATTCTGTATTTGTTAAAATTTATTTTTTATTTAATTATTTTAATATCTATAGTCTATAGATATTATACAGGAAGCACTAGTACATAATAATATAGCATTGCAGGTAATTTCTCTACGGGTTCTGAACCCATCTAAGACCTTATGATATGTGTGAAGATAAAATAGTGTATGCAACTGTATATAATTAGGCCTTAAAACACTCATGTGTCCTATTATGAAACTCGCTGACGCTAGTTTCATAAAACTACACTCGTGTTTTAAGGCCTCTCATTATGCATCAATTGCATAAACTATTATTATAACCTGAAAATGCTCCGTCTTAACCTAAAATAACAACTTCTATATAAAACAATGTGGTAAAATCGTGAAAATGATGAGCATAACATGGCCTCTGGTTGTAATATTTACTAGAAAACTGGCTTTCTTGCCTAAAAATAGCTATAATTTGTGATTGCAAAACATGCCACCTAATCCTCAAACACTTAGCAATATACTGAATTACACAATAATTCCAAATCCATAGCCATACCTACTATACTATAATATTATTATATTATACGAGGTTGCTATGAATATTTTTAGTTAATTAAAAACCATTCATTTTTTTTACAAATTACTTTAATATTTTTCAAAATATACTCCTACAAGTTCAATACATCGCCTCATTCTATAAAACCAATCCTCAAAACATTTAAAAAATGCGTACTGCTGAAGGTCAAAGAAAAGTCGCTCAAATTCTAGTACTGCCTCGTTCGAGTCCATAAAAGTCCGGCCACGCATCATTTTCTTTATAGTGGGGAACAAGAAATAGTCGCACGGGGCCAGGTCAGGACTGTAGGGTGGATGCGACACCAGCTGAACACCTTTACTGGTCAAAAAATCCATTGTTATTGCCGCGGTGTGTGCAGGTGCATTATCTTGGTGAAAAAGAATTCCATGAGTGCCGCTCTTTGGACGTTCCTCACCAAGTCTGTCAAATGCCTGGGGTAAACAGACCTCTGTGTACCACTGGCTAGTAACTGTTCTTCGATCTTCGAGTGGAACTACAGCTACTGGCCCCCCGCGGCGAAAGAAAACGGCGATAATTTTTTTGTTCACACTACGGCCACGAACAATTTTTAATGGCGGCCCGTCTTCCTCAAACACCCATTGCATAGATTGTTGCTTTGTTAGAGGGTCATAGCAGTATATCCAGGACTCATCAGTAGTAAGGATATTAGAAACCTGTTGGGAATTGCCTCCGTCGAATTTTTTGAGCATAAACTGGCACCAATCTACTCGCCGGGTTTTTTGCTCTTTGGTCAGCAAATGCAGTATCCAACGCGAAGCGACCTTCCTGACGCCAAGATGATCATGTAAAATGCTTGAAACTGCGGGTGATCCAATACCAAGTTTATGCTCTATTTCCCGATGGGTAATATTTCTGCGTTCTTTAATCAACCACTCGGCTTTGATCAAGTTTTCTGGCGTTACAGTAGTCGACGGCCGTCCCGGTCTCGACTCATCTTTGAGGCACTCCCGACCCCGCTTAAACTCGCGTTACCAATATGAGATTGTGGCTAACGATGGAGCAGACTCCCCAAATGCGTTGTTTAAATTTTTATTACATTCCTTAAAGGTGAAGTTTCTTTTGTAGTCGTAGAATATCATAGCACGAAACGATTCTCGCGACAGCTCCATTGCAAGAAACAAAACTGGACTGACATTTTCAGCAAAAAAAAATAAAAAAAAAGTTGTAAGCGGCCAGTATCAAATTTCATTTTACAAAGTGGTTAATAGCTAAATTACCCTTAATTTGCCATACACTTTTAAAAGTAAATGTTGTTAGATTTTATACAGCTAAAAACTTTCGTAGCAGCCTATGTATATTATAATAATTATTATACGAGGGGCGTTCAATAAGTTCTCGGTATTAGTATCTTGCAAACCTTTTTAGTAAACTTCGTAATACTGGCCGCTAAGAGTCATTCATTGACAGTAAAAAAAAGTAAATTTGAAGCCCACACATTCTTTTGTTTTTCTGCTACTGCTGAACAAACGTGATCACCATGAGCGCTATTACAATGTTAATTAAATTGGAGCATCGAGCCGTGATAAAATTCTTGACTAAACAGGGAAAAAATCAAAAATCTATTAAAGAAGAAATGGATTTAGTTTACCGTGAGTCCGCTCCTTCATTATCTACTGTCCAAAAGTGGTCAAATGAATTTAAGCGTGGGAGGGAGAGCATAGAAGATGACCCTAGACCTGGTCGGCCTGTTGAAGCTACTTCACCAGAAAACATTCAAAAAGTGGAGAAAATTATACTGGACGATGGTCGAGTAAAGGTTAGGTCTATAGCACAAAAAACCAATATTTCTATTGGTACAATACATGATATTATCCACGATCATCTTAACATGTCTAAAGTTAGTGCAAGATGAGTACCACGAATGTTGACACCGTTTCAGAAGCATACGCGTGTTGCTTGTTGTTCTGACTTCATTGAGCTGTGTGGTGAAAACCCCGATGGTTTGCTCTAAAAAATTGTTACCGGAGATGAAACTTGGGTTCATCATTATGACCCTGAGAGCAAACAAGAGTCGATGCAGTGGCACGTTAAAGGAACACCTCATCCCAAGAAATTCAAAGTCGTCCCTTCAGCTGGCAAGATCATGGCGACAATATTCTGGGATTGTGAAGGGATATTATTAATAGACTATAAAGAAAAGGGTTTAAATATTACAGGAGAGTACTACGCTCACATTTTACGCCAATTACGGGAAGCGATCAAAGAGAAGAGGAGGAGAAAATTGACCAGAGGAGTGCTGCTTCTCCATGACAACGCCCCTGTGCATACTGCTCATGTTGCCAAGGCTGCTGTTCTTGAATCTGGGTTCGAAACTATGACCCACCCTCCGTACAGTCCAAACTTGGCCCCCAGCGACTACTTTTTGTTTCCCAACCTTAAAAAGGATCTTCGTGGACATCGATTTTCTAATGATGAAGCGTTGAAGGCAGCGGTTGTAGAGCATTTTGACACCAAAGACAAAAAATATTTTTATGATGGGTTAAAAAACAGGGAATAGAGAATAAGGGGAACTGGCATGGTCGCCTATTACTTAGAAAACCAGTGTCACCAAACCCACACAGTCACAGTTAAATTGATACGCGGCACACAATTGCAAAACCCTTTTGATTGGTAAAAAGTTACAATACTCATTTGGTGTTACCTAGTACCATTTACAGAAAGGATCTCTACTCTAACTAAAGCAATTTACGGCCTGTAATAGAGTGTAACAGAAATGTGACATGTGTCTTTTTAGTTGGCGACGCTTGATTTCCAGAAAAAGCATCGTAGTCCAGCTACTCGGCATTAGATGGCGCTATATTCAGTTTTTGTTGAATTTAAATGTTTCGATACGCCCGATAACGTCCGAAACTTAAAAAGTCGTATGTGGCTTTGAATTCCGTATTACCACAAGACCTTTTGGCATAAAGAATAGGGATGTGGGTACAACATAGGTAGTTGTCGATATTTTGTGATATTTATATTAATATTTGGTGTCTTTGAAATGTAGAGAATTTGTGCAAAATGCAATAAAAAATAAATAAATGTAACCAGGTCATTCAAAACTTGTTAAAAATATAAACAACTAAATAGCAGGAGTCATCTGTATTGTATGCATACATATAATATTAACTATTGAGAAGGAGAAATCTGTACATTGCAGATATTTAAGAAAAAATATCTGGGGATCATTGTCCGTGAATTTGATCGAGAACTATGGAATAAAAAAATACCTTTGGATGATGGCAGTAATGAAACACAGGTTGCCAATTTAAAATATTTACTTATTTACAGAATATTTAACATGTTTACTATATAATCAACATAAAAATGCAGTAAATTGAGTAATATTTTTTTACAATTATCGGATTTCTTAGCTTTTTTTAGGGTTCCGTAGTCAAACTACGAACCCTTATAGTTTCGCCATGTCCGTCCGCCCGTCCGTCCGTCCGCAGCCTAGCTCAGAGACCCTTAGTACTAGAAAGCTGTGATTCGGCATAAATATACATATAAGTCATCCTCCCTGTGACATCCATCCATTTTTTTTTACATTTGGATCTTTTGGGAATCTAAAACGGTTGAGAAGACTTTTTAAACAGTTACTAAGCCACCACTGGATCTCCATGGTCGTAGGTAAATTCTAAGTAACACTTAAGTTTCTGTCACCCGTATTCACAAACAATACTTAAGGGATCCTTCACTGAGTAAACGCACTGCGTTCAATACAGCTTTGTGATTGGTCCTGTTTGACTGACCTTTTGTTTATGACACGATTTGAACCACCCTGTGCGTTCGTGAGCACTGTGAGACCTCATAGTGACGTTTGTGAATACGGGTGTGTTGTGTATCTGTTACTTTCTTCCACATTTCGGTTAACATAATAATTGATTAAACTTTTATCGATATGAATGTCGATAAAACTTCGCACAGCACTCGAGTAGCGAGTATTGTTTGACAGTTGGATTAGCGAACAATCTAGATTAGTTGGCAGTTGTCATGATATATGATTATGAACTGTAACTTCTAAGAAATAGAGTAGATTATTACTCAATATTGGACGCGAATTATATCAAAGAAGATTAACATTTGTATTATTTCAATAAATAGTAAAATAATACTTACCGATGATAAGAAATGCCCGCATTAGACATCGTTTTTGTTCTGCTTGCATTTTTGCAGCTTGAGATAGCGCAACACGGCATTTTTACATTGATAATAATTTTTTTCTCAATTATACAAATGTCATGCACACCGAGTCGGTTGACATAAGACTGATAATAGTCTGTGGGCGAAGTTTGTGCAACTGCACAAACACTCGGCGATACGGGAACGCCCACTTGCGTCCTCCATTAGTTCTCTACTCCGTGTTAAAAAAACTAATTGACAGATCTTATAAGTGTATAAACATAGGGGGGGAATATGTAGAAAAATAAAAAAAAAACAGTAATCGTATGCTTTTGTTTTCCTTCTCATACCGAGAATTTATTGAACGCCCCTCGTATATTATAAATGCGAAAGTGTGTCTGTCAGTCTGTCTGTTACCTGTTCACGCTTAAACCGCTGAACCGATTTAGGTGAAATTTGGTGCAAAGATAGTTTGAATCCTGGGAAAGGACAAAGGATAGTTTTTTCCCGAAATCATTCCCTAAGGGGGTGAAATAGAGGGTGAAAATTTGTATGGAGCTACGATATAAACGAGTTCCGCGCGGACGGAGTCGCGGGCAAAAGATACTTAGTATGAAATAAATCCATAGTTTCTAAGTCACCAAGGTATCTCTCGTCTGTCATTTTAAAACATTAACTCATCTTATTGAAAAAAAAATGCGCTGGACCAAGATGGCATCTTGTGTCAAAAGTTGATGCAGTCAGTCAAGATTTAAAAATCGTGCAGCCAGTACTAATTAACATAGGCAAAAACGAAAGTTAGAGCTGCATTTCTTCCAAATAAGCTAATTTCGGTTAAATGCTGTAACTGCTCTCTTGCCTACTTAATAAGCACTACCTACTCTAACCGAAACAAAAATATGACTACTTATAGAGTAAAAAAATGCTAAGAGTAAATGCGGTTGATTTGACCGTATGATCATCTTTTGTCTAAAGGAACCTACATTGGCAACTCGTTATATGTAGATATTAACCTACGAAGTGTAAAGTTTGTTAAAAAGTTTCGTTAAAATTCTCCGTCGCCGCGATAACATCCGCTAACACTTCATAATATTTGTTACAACTTGTTAGATGTTTCCTAGGCTCCCACTCTGGGAAAAATTTATAACATGTTTGTTACCGTGATGTAATCTTTTATATAACATTTAAAAAGTTATATAATGTTATATAACATGATGATTATTGATGATATAGCAATGTATAACTTTTGTTACAATTTGTGATAAAATATTGTTTAACGTTGTGTAACATTATTTTATAACACCAAGATGGGAGCTCCATTACACCAACATCATAACTATGAAAAGATAGTAAAGTCGCGTCCCTCGTGTAGGCACTAGAGTACCTCTTAGTCTCGCATAGAAGCGCATATACTCAAGTATGCTACAACACGGCGCGGACCAACCTCTTAATTCTAGAAATAGTGTCTTACAGGTTACAATGATTTTGAAAATGTCTTACGAGATTTTACCTTAACTAAGAAAATCTTTCCTTTATAAGACAAAATATATTGGAATCACACCTTTCTTTAGCACATTCTTACAAGTCTTACTTCTTCTTCTTTTATATACAAGTATATTGCGTAGACTTTACTAAGTACTTTTTATGTTAAAATTTATTTCATAAATCAAATTGTTAGTTCCCACTTGTCAAAAGTAGCCGAAGTAATAAAATTTTTGGGGCTTTATATTTCTCGGTAAAACAATAAATCTTGCTTTTGACATTTATAAATACAAATAGGTAAAAAAATCACTAGGTAAGTTTTATGAAAATGGAAACCAAGGATTCGATTCACCCCCGTTTAGGTATCACAGGAAAAGGAAAAAGGTTATACCCTTGTGTTACGTTACGGTTACGTTATTTTACCTATTCCTTTAACGTGGCACTTGCGTTGCGTAATGTGGAAATTGCCAAGCACCTCTACTCTACTGGATAAAACCACATGGTCTTTACGAGCCTGATGCCGCGTACACAATACACACACACACACACGTTACACTTATAGCACCCCTTGTTTTACGGGCAACGAGGAACAAAGAGAAACTGTTATAATAATTGACTTTATTCATCTGATACGAAAACAACAAAAGACGTAGGTACAGGTCCAGGTCGATGGAACTGACAATTCAATAAACATTGTTATTTGAATGGTACTTTTTGTCAGCCGGTTTTAAAACTACTATAATGCCGATGTGAATTTTATCAACACGTTACTGCCACAAACGGCGGGAATAGATTCCAAACGAGACGCCGAGTGACGAGTGAAATAAGGACGTAGCCAAGATGCTAACGCTACTAAGTTGTTTTTTTTCTATCACTCAAAAAGTATGGGATGACAGTTGACCCCGTGGATCATCGCAATACACCAGAATTTTGAGAGTGATAGAAAAGAAAAAAGTTAGTAGCGTTTGCATCTTTGCGTTAGGGGCTCTGAGGGTTGAGGGTTATCGAGCCGCATGGTGCTGTCGTGGGGACTAGTGGTGAACTAACAAGATCATCACTTAAAACTAAATTGTCGCACTAAAGTCAAGCTGCTTATGTAAGATCAGTTTCAATTGTCATTTGTCAACCTAACAAATAGCTACTAAGGTACGGGGGTACGGCAAAATTACATAAAAACTTAACTTCATCACTACATATTATATAAAACAAAGTCGCTTCCCGCTGTCTGTCCCTATGTATGCTTAGATCTTTAAAACTACGCAACGGATTTTGATGCGGTTTTTTTTAATAGATAGAGTGATTCAAGAAGAAGGTTTTTATATATAATAAACTTTGTTTTATGTACGGGTGTTACAGAAAACTCACATAAACCGAAGCGAAGCGAGGGCGGGTCGCTAGTTTAGAATAAATGTTTATCAATTCAAAGAAAAACAGGCATTCCTAATGACTACTTATAGAAAAGATTAAACATTAGTCGTACGATGTTTTTTTATGACCGTGATTTGACTTCGTAAATGAATTAACATCACTTAAGTATATATTTTAAAACAAAGTCCCTCGCCGCGCTTGTCTGTCTATATATCCGCGGTGATATTTAAGCCTATAGAGAGGATTTTCATGCGGTTTTCAACATCAGCTCGGACCTTCTTACGAAAGGTTTCAATGTATAGTACATTCTGTTTTAAGTACGGAGGTAGAGCTGAAGCGAAGCGAAGGCGGGTCGCTAGTTCTTAATAAACAATTACGAATGCAAATGCGAAGTGTAACTTTATTTGAAAATTCTGATATTTAAAAATAAACAAAACTACGTATAGATACGTTATGGGTACGCGAGTTCGCGATTTTTAAATTGATAGCTTAACTGCCGCACTCAGAGACGTCAATTAAATTTAATGCTTGATTAAAGTTGCTGCTGTCGCATTCTTTGCTATAGCAGTAGAATAAGACAACACGTCACTAAACAAGCATTAAATTTAATTGATGTCTCTGAGTGCGGCAGCTAGTGCCAATTCCACTATACTAAGTATACATTTCACCAAACGATGTTAACCACTTAACAGACGAGTAGAGCGTTAGAGCGTTAACAGCTGTCAAAATGTATGAAACAACAGTCGATTAACCTTGTTTAACATTTAATATCGTTTGGTGTAATTGGTACTTATTTTATTTTAATGAAAGGACAGGATATTGGAATTCGGTCACTTTACTTAAACAGCAAAAAACTTTCTTTTTTTCTTAGTATTCATGAAATTAATTATATTGAGGTCAAATGTTGAGCTCAACTTGCAACCATCATTAAAAATGCAGCAATCACTCACGTTCTCGTAGTTTTACCTTTGCACATTTTTTTCAGTTAAATAGCAACAGTTTTAAACCACAACTTGTTGACCTGGCAACGGCCGGGAAGGTTGCTCTATAAACCTGACCTAGTAATCATTGCAATTATCGGTCTTTAGAACTCAACAAAGCAGCACGAGGAAAAATAATGTGGATATCTCGATAATAATCTGAACCTAATCTCGGATTGGCTGCTTTGCATTTTCAAGCAGAGCATGAATAATGTTACATTATGTCCACAGGCCATCTGGCACTAATCTGGTGCCACCCGCATTCACCGGCCCGTCACGGACGCTGTCTTGAGGGCCTCCCCGGCCGCCATTCGCACACTCTTCGTAATTCGTCGATAGCGAGTTAGCCGAGTTGACAGCGATCGCCCACGGAGCTAGCGGTCCCATTTGAAATGAATGAAATGAAATGAAATAAAATTTATTTGGCACTTAAAGCACTTAAAATAATACAATTTACTTCATTAAATTAACTTATACTATAATTATAATTATATTTTAATTGCATTAAGCCCAAAATGGTCTCCACTCAGATATTTATACCACGGTATATTATTTCAATATTCCGTGACGCTGGTTTTCAGTGAGACCTGGAGTGGTAAATGGGCACCGTGATAACTATGCTATACCTACTAATTAAAATTAACCAAAACCAAAAAACTACATACAATTGCGTACAACTAACCATGCATGTGAGTGAACGTACATTATATGCGAGTGTGTGTTTGTGTGTGCGTGTGTGTGTGTGTGTGTGTGTGTGTGTGTGTGTGTGTGCACATGTGTGTCAGTACGACTGCTTACGTACCAGATACTTGGATTGATAAAACAAGTTTCTTAAGGATGTGTTTGAACGACGCAACGGACTTAAGATTTCGTATTGGTGGTGGTATGTCATTCGGAAAGCAGCCGTACGATGTTGTGTATGTGTTAGGCGTATCGCTTGTCTGACTTGCCGTTGCGAAAATTTGAGTTTTTCGAACAGATACCGTGGTTCCTTGTATTTAATTATTCCAAATAAGAGAGAGGCGAGGTGTAGGCAGTATCGTGAGGTCAAACATTATTGCTATTTAGGAAAGGGCTGACATGGGAGTAGCGAGGAATAGGAAAGCAGAACCGCGCACAGGCATTTTGGATACGCTGTATTACTCTCTTTGTTCTTGCTAGCCAGCATCCACCAATCACTACATCAGCGTAACCCAATTTAGAGAGAATAAGCGAATCGCAAAGCCTAATGCGCATCTCCACCGTTAGGCACTCACGAATTCGGTACAATACCTTTAACCTATAAAAACAATTTCGCAACATCTCTAAAACATGACTCTCAAGTCGTAGCCTTTCGTCAAAGATAAGACTTAAGTTACGCGCTTCTGTTACTCGCTCCAAACTAACGTTCTCTATTACGACATTTAGATCCTCTACTAACCGGCAGGGTGGGGGAAACACAATCAGTGCCATTAACATTACAGATTTTAACGTACTGGGAGCGCCCTGACAGATAACTGGCGAACCACTTCAGAGCAAGGCTATCAAACCCGTAATACGTAAGTTTCGACAGAAGAAGGGAAGTATTGATTGTATCAAAGGCACGGGAAAAATCGAGTAATACCAGCAATGTTCCTTTACCCACGTCTTGTGCGGCCAGAATATCATCCACCACATCCATCAGAGCGGTTGTAGTGCTGCGACATTTTGGAAAGCCGGACTGCTTCTTAGGCAGAATATTATAAGACTCCAGATATTCGGTCATTTGTAAGCTGACAACTTTTTCCAGTATTTTGGACAGAAAAGGAAGAATGCTGATAGGCCGAAGGTCCTTAACGTCGCTTGGGTTTGCTTTTTTAGGAATCGGATTTACAATAGCAATTTTCCACTGCTTAGGGAAAATACCCGTTATGATAGACTTGTTAACAATTTTGGAAATACATGATAAAGTATAAGGTAATGCCAGAAGGATCATATCTAGCGTAACGCCATCATCACCTTTTGCATTCGTTTGAATTGCCCTAATTATGTTCAAAACCATGGTTTCTGTGACAGGCTTGAGTTTGAACATGCAAGGACCGTGACGACTAGACTGATATTGAGAAATCAGAGATACTTCAACTTCATTATTTCCTGGAAGGTTGAGAAAATGTTGATTGATGTTACAAGGATCGTTTAAGTGAGGAGGCAGATCATGGTCTTTTTTATTAAAGTTAGCAATATTTTGTTTAATATTTTTCCATAATAAACGGGTTTTTCCAACAGAGTTAATATGTTTGTTAAAATATGCCGTTTTTTCACTAGCAATTGCATCGATAACAATTCCTTTTAATTCTTTGTAATATTTTTTGTGCGAGTCAAGTTTAGTAGCCTTACTCCTAGCATGAGCCTCATTTCGTAATTTTATCATTTCCTTCACTGTGAATGTTATCCACGGATGATTTTGTTCTTTAATATTGATTGTTTTAATAGGAGCATACATATCGAACAGGTTTAACAAGCACTCGTCAAAAATCTCTACCATATCATCCACACTGCCGGTAACCAGGTCATCCCACCCTATAGCACTAATGTCAGACGTGAAACCATCCAGATCAATATCCTTTAACGGTCTATAATGTCAAGCGTTTAGGGGGTGCTTTAGCTTTCTTGATAAATAGCTCGCAAGTAAGAAACGCATGGTTGCTAAGGTCAGGAATATGGTTAATTGTCAAATTGCAGATACGTGTATTAGAACATATAATATCAATTAGCGTTTCGCTATGATCGGTAAAGTGGGTTGGCTGGTCAAGGTGCTGTGCTAAGTTCATGCAATAAAAAAAATCGAGTATCTTTCTTGTGTTCGAGTCTTGCGTGTTAAGAAGATTAATGATGAAATCACCGAGTAAAACAATGTGAAAGTATCAGTGTCGAGCCACGGTGGGCGGTAAGCAGTACCAATTGCTAACCTAATACCATTAACGTTTATACTGAGCCACATTTGTTCAACGTTCGGCGCGGCGGGGTGTGTAATCTGGCGTACGTTTATTCCCTTTTTAAGATAAAAGCCAACACCACCTCCGCGTGATCGTATGTTAGGTGGCCGCGGGATGTGGCGGAGTTGGTAGCCCGGCGGCGCGGGCGCGCGACTGTCTTGCCCCTCCCGCAACCAGGTCTCGTTGATCGCCATAATATCAACATTATATCGACACATCGCAACTAGAAATTCGTCATGACGTGTACCCAAAGATCCGGGGTTCAACAGCCCAATTGATAAACCTTTGGTGTTTACGAATTGAATCACAAAGGAGAAGAATTTTTGGATAACCTTATTATGGAGAAGATATCTGCAAATAAGCGATATATGCCGCCAGCCTTTGTGTAAGCAGTGAGAATAAAGTGGATAGATGTGGGGTGTGTAGTTATCAAAGTACGTACTGAAATGTGACTTATAGTGACTTAAAAATATTATTACGAGCAATAGCAGCTTTGGTTTTTCTATGTGGCGTACTAGAGGATTAACATCTAAATACTTATAATTAAATACTTTCCTGTGATAACACAAATATAAAAATATTGTGATCGGGGACACATTTTTAAAACAACTTCCTGAAAGCACGAAAACATTGCTTAAGGATGTGGTGAACAAAAGAAAATCACACGTAATTAAGTTATAAAGAGTAAAATACAAAACACAAATAAAAATCGCAAATATCGGAACAAAAACTAATAATAAAGGAGCCAACACTAAGAAAAACCAAAAAGCTTTCCGAGATCCGCTTCTGTGCGCAGACGATGCCTAGGCGCCCCATGCTCTTTGCGCGCATAGATGTGACCATCCCGCGTCCAGACGTACTTCCATTGAGCGCGGGAAGCGTCAGCACGCGCTTTATAGAAAAGCTGACGGTTGTGCCGCGTTAACCTTTCGTTGATGTAAAAAGGCTTTGCAGCTGATGCCAGGCCCATACCCGTCGTAGTAGCACCGCGGCGCACCCGCGCTGCTGCCAGCAACTCGTCACGCTGCGAGCGCCGCGCCAGGCGCACTACGAGCACTACGCTCTGCGCTAACGATATCCCGATCCGCCAATGATACACCCAATTTAGCCGACAAATTAATTATTATGTGCACGCTTCGCTCATTGTTCTCCTCCGGGATACCTGCCACTTCCAAATCGGTACTTAGATTCTCCTGTTCGCGGTCATTTAGGTCAAGTTTGAGGTCGGCGATGGTTTGTTCCAGTTGGGCGACGCTTTCCGTATTACCATCTCGCTGCTCGCGCTCCACGGCATCCACTCGAGCGTTAAGCTCATCAATACGTGTATTACACATGTTTAGGGCCGAGGTTATATTCGAGATGGCGCTTCTAAACTCATACATTTCAGTTCGTATTGCTCTCATCTCCTCGCGAAGTAAACGAAACTCTGATACTAGTTCAGAGGGCGCCACCTCCGCAAGGCAAGAAGGACTAGACTCAGCTGAAATATGTGAAGGATTTAGTGATTCATTGTTCATATTAGCCCGGGTCCGTATTGTCACATTTGAATCATCTGTATTCAGGTGCCCAGCGGCATCTTGTCTTACAGGCGTGTTTGTGTTATCGTATTTAGCGGATTTGTTGCGACACTCCTGGCATTTCCATTTTATTTTGCTGTCAACCGTCATTATGTTACAGAAACGCTTTTCTGCAACATTTGCACATCGGAGGTCATAGTGCTTGGCGCACAGACTGCATGTCAAAAATTGACGCGTTTCAATTTTGTGTAAACATCGTGCACATGACATGATACATTCGTTGATAATGGTGGTGCCGTCTTTAGTAACTTCGTGGCAACATTTAAGGGTCATACACAGATTTAGGTTCCCGTCTTTCCCGTGGACATACCCGAATTTAACGTGTTTAAGGCCTAATTTTCTGGCCGCATCCATCCGCATAAACGGCGGCGTCACGTCTACTTTAGTCCTATCAAATAATAGTAGTTTATGCAATAGTTGTATAAGAGAGGTCAAAATATATGAGTGGCGTGAGTTACGATGTGAGCCGAAGGCGAACATCGTAAAGGAAAGCGCCACGAGTGTTTTTTGACTTAGTTATACACCGTTGCATACAATACTTTTTCTACGACTAGGTTTCAAATGAAATGCAAAATTAAGCGAAAAAACTTACAAACGAACGAACGAAGTAAAGAACAACAAACGAGCGGGAAACAAGAAAATGACAAAATATGTGTCTATGGTTTACTTTGTTTTTAAATTGACGGAATGGAAAAAAGAATTATTTACAATTCCAAAACATTTTAATTTGACCAATCAGAATACTTCACTAAATTAAATCCACCAATCACAATACACATCGACTGTCAAACGGAACGATAGGTTCTTTTAGGTACGTGTTTCTCTTTAACTAATTTAAATCTTTTAAAAAAACTTTGTAATTCGTATCAACCAATCAGAATACAGCTATTTTAAAATCGACCAATCAGATAACTGAAATCATTTCTCAAAACATTAGGTGTTTTATAGTCCCTATTTCACAATCGTTAAAATATGATTAACAGGCTACACTTAGTAATCTGTGGCGTATCGTTAGGGCGACTTTACGACACCGAGAGCTGTTATGGGGAATAGAGTTATAGACTTTTCTGAAGTCATATTATCTATGTTCTTATAATAGTGTTCGTGACTATGTAAAAAACTAATAAAAGTACAGGAGTAGAAAAAAACATAACTTATATGCACACACGCCCTTAACTATTGACCACAGGAAAGACAACTTTTGTTTTTGTGATTGTGTATGACCCTTAAAAGCTTCGATGTTAAACGTGGATCGTAACGTAAACAGCACAGCACACGTAAAGTCAAAAAGTTCAACAATGTACCCCGAGATGGCGTTGAACAGAAACAAAAATGGTTCACTTGTCGGTTGAGTAGTCGTCGCACAAAGCGCTCTGATTGGTCGGCACTGTTTGTTTACGCTACGCCAAGCGCCCGTTTTGAATGTTAAACTGACTTAGGTACTCAACTTTTGTCTTCTTTTTTCGTATTTTGCTCCAGATATTAACAATGATCACTTTATTTATGCACCAATTACTTAGTCAACAGTCACAAAATGGTGTTTAAAAACATATTTAATAAAAACTATGTAACTTTTCACTCCAATATTACTTATCGATGAAAAAGGTATTTATTGCACTTATTACGCTGAGATAACACTTTAAGTGATGAGTTGGACTGGTATACACTTAGTTCTAGTTAATTTACACTTCTCGGGTCATTTTTACTATTTTTAATTAATTTTAATATGCGAGCTCAATGTTTACGTGGCAACAGTGCCATCTACCCATCGATATTTGCTCCTGATTCTTGGATGTTTTATACTAGTAGCCCATGTACCCATAGCACAAGCCTTGAACCTATTGGATTGTCAATTTGTTTGAGATCGATGTATCTCATTGGCATAAATATATAATGTATGTATGAGATGAGATACATATGTAATAAATAAAAGCAAGCCGTCGGCAAGGTCCGCTCCCACGAGAGGCATCATTTCCGTAGTGCATACATATTTAATAAAAACGGAACGACCTTGTAACCTTTACTGTTCCTTGCGCCGAGTAAAAACCGTATTGTTTAAACCTAATTGCGGGCAGAGTATACCTACGTCAGTTCTAACTTGAAATAGCCAGCTGCATTCTTAATATTTTTTTACATTATTTTACTACCTACTCATTAATTAATATTCAATACTGAATTTAAGAAAAAAATTACCATCATTTTTGGGTCCCGCGTTACTATAAAATGTAATTGCAGAACATTACAAAAACTATTCTACTAGGTGACACGTAAGACGTAATACAAAATGTTATTTTCCAAATCTACTCATGATTACGATCAACTATTAATATGGGACCAACTTCGAAAATGTAAACACAAAATCGACGTCTCCATACAAATTGTGAAACCAGCTGTTTGCTTTTAGTATGGGAGATTAAAAAAAAATCTACCGATTTCGATATTAGTCCCATACTAAAAGATGATCGTGCTCATGAGTAGATCCAGAAAATAAAATTTTGTATTACGTCTTAGGTTTCACCCTGTATATGACTCTGTAAATGTAAACAATCAGTGCATAATAAACAGAGATCGGAGAAATGGGCGTCATTACTCGCAATGAGCTATGTAGCTCCAAAGATTTTAATTCAACAAATTAATAAAATTACTTTAATTTATTAATTACCCGTAAAATAATTTTGATCCTTTGCAAGACAGTAATAAATAAATAAAGGGTGGTCCAGATATAGAGGCCGCCTGTGAAAATGTCGATTGCGTTTAAACAAAACGAATGAGACAAAATATGAATACCGGGAATTTTACTAGTTTTTTTTTCAGGAAATACGTAAATAATATTATAGCCCAAGGGGCCTTGTTTGGCACATTTCAGCAATTTGGAGCGAAAGCGTTTAAACAGTGATTTTCCAGATTTTTCCGCGATTTGCTTAGAAATCCGTTTCCAGATACTCTTCATTGCTTGTATGGTGGTAGCTGGTTTACTTAAGTCACAATATCTCTGCTTACAAAGAGCCCAAAACTTATCGATCGGCCGAAGCTGTGGCACATTTGGCAAGTTGTCTCGTTTTGGCACAATAGGATTCTTGCCTTTTTGAGTTCCTTAAGAACAGGTTCAACATAATGTGACGTAGCGAGATCTGGCCAAAACAAAACAGGCCTTTGGACATTTAGCTTTCGAATTAAAGGCAATAATCGCTTCTTGAGACACACTTCTAAGTATATTTCGCCGTTTACAGTTCGGTTAGTCATAAAGGGCCAGAAATGTGCCCTTCTTCAGAGATGGCCTGCCAAATCATGAAACGGCTTTCAAATTTCCCAGTTGGGAGTAATCATGTCTCTTCGATAGGAGTCTCCTGTTCATCATCCGACATGTAACATTTATCTCCTGATACTTGCGACGGATCTAAAGGCACGTAGGTTTCGTCATCTAAAACGAAGAAGTAATTTCGTCCGCTCGGAAACTGTCCTTGTAAAGCTTAGCTGCACCTTTAATACACCGATCAATTTGATTTTGATTGTATTTCGGGCTGCGTCTCTTCTTCCTGCTTCGAATTCCAGCAGCTTTCTTCGCTCGCCGGTACGTAGATAGACTCAGTCCCAACTCTCGTGACGCGACGCGGTCAGATTTGCTACGATTCAGTCTCGCTTTCCTCAATCTTTTTTTTTCAATCTAGGAGTATTTACAGTCGGTTTTTGACCCGGAAACCGCTTGAATCCCACTTGTTGACCGTCTACGTACCGATTGATTACATTTCGGATAGTCCGGTCAGGTATATTTTGCTTACGAAAGAGATGCAAAGTTGGTAAACGATTTTCAGACTGATGTTTGTAAAACTCTACTTTCAACTTAGTTCGGTATTCGGGCTCAGCACGTTTCATTATTATATAATTTGTCGAATAATGCTACTGAATTGCAAACCAGGATAAATGGTTATTAAAATGCATTTGACATTTATTTAAATTGTTTATTCACGTAGTCATAGTAACTGCGAGAAAAAGCGGCCTCTATATCTGGACCACCCTTTAATACAAAAACTTGTTATAGTGTTGTTATTAAAACATATGCAAATAAAATAAAATAAATAAATAAAGTACGTTGTAGTCTGGAACCAAAGTCGCCCGAATTAAATTACTCGTGACGCGATATCGAAATATTATGCTAAGGGCTACGCCGTAGCCGCGTAGCTCGTGTAGCGCATTCTGCTACGCACGCAGCGTAGGTACGTCACAGTTAGTCGCATCTACGATATTTAACAATTTTGCTTTTAACCTGTTATTGTATTGTCAACGTTTTGATAGCTCTTATTTATTTGATAGCAATGTCGGTCGGGCTCAAAACAATACTTTAACAGGTCAAAAGCAATATGGTTGTACCGTGACCTAGGTGAAGCAGGGTAAGCGATAAAAACCATATCATCTTTGACGTGTTATCATCATGTTAAGGATTTGATAGCTCTTGTTTACTTGACAGTGATTGCGGCTGAAATATAAACAATACCATGGTTTTTACCGCTTAGCATAGGGGCCCTGGGTTACTATTCAACAGATAAAAGGCCTCTAATCTTCAAGTAAATAAGAACTATATCAACACGGTCACAGAAGCCCAGCACGGGTAGCACAAGTTGTATTTTCTCGCTTGTCGCTCAGTGCATCTCTATCATTAGTCATTACAGACTAGATAGAAAGGGCGATCCAAGCGACCAGCAAGTCGCGGACATGTGCTAGCCGTGCTGGTAGAATACAAAGTTAAAAAAACGCAATAGTCTACAAAATCCCTTTTTTTAACGAAGATAGGTAGTTAAGATTGTCCAATTTTAAAATATAAAAGATCTGACATGTGTCTCACCCATTGACATTAATGGGTGGCCGTCTGGTCGCATAACAACTATTGTAATAATTTCGATTGTCATAACACAATACGCATAAAGTTGATGCTCATAATTTTTTTGCATAAATTGTACTGTGGCATAATTGTGCCCTGTCATAACTATACGGAGTCATAATTGGTTTAACCATAATGTAGAATATCATACATTTATTTAGTCATAATATTGATAATTTGCTCGTTGGCGATTGCAATGGGAGAGGCCTATGTCCAGCAGTGGACTAATATAGGCTAATGATGATGATGATGAATAATTGTAAACGTTATACATGTATTAAGCCATAATATCGGATCGCGGATAGGTTAGGTTTTTTTTTACAAAAGAGTGGAACAACCTTTTAATGCGTCTTGCAGTTGCGTTTACACAGTATAGTTAAATTATTTAATGAGCATCCACATTATGACCATTATAAAGTACGGTTTAATAAATTTATGCGCATCAAATTTATGCGCGTTACACGATACGTTCTTAAACATTATGATTAAAAACGTTATGCGCATAAATGTATGACTATTTACAGTTATGCGCAATGATAAGTATGACGAATCCACGTATGCCTATCAAAAATATGACTTCAAACTTTGTGCAACCCGACCCCTACCCGACATTAATGTACATATTAATGTCCACGATCCTAACAATGAGCATTTACCTTCAGTAGAAGCACAGACTAAGATTTTAATGTTATTATACGAGTACCACACGCACGCAGACTACGCAAGCAAGCGGCAAGCATTGTATTTAACGATTAGTAGTGTATTTTTAAAGGGGATAAATATGATTTCTATGCCATATTTTAAATATTATGAGTCCTCTACGCAACACGTCTATATGAACAATGTAAATTTTGCCTTTCTAGATTATATCAAAGCTTGATCAACCGCGACCATTTATAGATACGTGATTTTATAGCTAAAGATGTGATTTAAAGGAAAAAAAAGATAAAAAGAGATAGAGATAGAGATTGGAGTGATAAAATGACCCAAGAGTACATACCAAGGCCCTTGGTAGTAGCGTTCTACGTCGTCGTAGTTTTGTGGCAAACTAACTAGACCTACCAATAATTATGTTTTGTTTATTTGTTTTAAGACTGCACCGAGCAAAGGTCAAGCGCCCATAGGCGCCCTCATTACTAATATTCTGTTTTCTAATAATTATACAAAAAAAATCCTTAGAATCACACGATGTGTTCTTGTAGCGCAAGTAAAAACACAATTTATGGGATTCGTAACAAACTTTAATAACAATTACACTTTGAGTAGTCAGCTTAACGGGAAAAGGTGGCCACATTTTTCCGTTAAGTTGACAACTCGAAGGTTAATTGTTATTAAACTATGTGATATACCCTATAAGTTGTGTTTTCATTTGTAGTACAAAAATCTACCGACCAATTTCAAGAAAATACTTTAGTTTATTAGAAAACACAATAATAGTAAGGAGGGCGCCACTGTACATCCGGCGTACGCTCGACGCAGTCTTCAGCCACGATAATGGTTTTACCTCACGAATGTATGTGTTTGAGCTATGGAATAATGCTCTAAAGGATACAAATGCCGACAAATGCAGATATGTCCTCCGACAACTGGCTAAATCATTCTTAAACAATGAGCGGATCAATATGCGGAATTGCGAAAAAGTATGATTATTTATAAAAAAATAAAATCAATACTTTCAAAAGGAATCTCAAAGTAAGTGGTTATCAATAGGCATTCTGGCTGGCTGCGTAAGGAAAGATTTTGTGCAGCTAAAAGTTCAAGGATGAAATCATTTCTACGGCAATCGCGGGAGCTAAGCGATGTTTTTTTTAAATAAACTTAAAAAGACAAATTCCCGACAGCAACGATTTTTTCAAATGCTGGACCATGAAACAAATCTCATACACCTTACTTAATAAAAGCCGGTTGCGGCCTGGGATGGTGACGGGCGGCGGTTCGCTGTTATTATCATACACGTTGTTTATACCTGACTTCAAAAACAGGGGGATAGTCTTAACTCATCGATATTATCTCTACTAAAAATTTGTATATTTTCCTAGCATTGTATTGAGAAAACCTATATACGTACATACATGTCTCGGATAAAACAATTTTCCGGACCTCTATACAATAACGTAGGTACTATTTCTGTGCCAGAGTAGAATAACAATAGAAATACCGACCTGTCACCACGGCAGGGGCCTCACATTGTCTTTTTCCCTATTGTTATCGAATGTAAACATTATGATAGCTCTAGGCAGTAATGGCACAGTATAAATATGACTAAAGTAGTAAAGAAACTTGGCGTACTTTTCGAGATACTAACTATTACTCTCCAATATTGAGCGTAAGGGTTGTCCTCAAAATTATAGTAAAATTGAAAAAAGTTTTTATTTATTGTACCTCAACTAGTTAGTGCAAAATCGGTACCTACCTCGTGTGGTCTGCGACAGCAAATCCGTTAGCAGATTGAGAAAAAGTAGCCGCCATCTTGAACATTTTCATTATTAGACAGATTGCTTCCAAAATCGATATCTGAGGATCTGTGTGGTCACAAACAACGAATCCGTTGACAGAATGAGAAAAAGTAGCCGCGATCTTGAACTTTTTAGTTATTCGACTGATTGCTTCTAAAATCAGTATGTGGGGATATTTATGGTCTCCAACAAGGAATACGTTAACAGAATGACAAAAAGTAGCCGCCGTCTTGAACTTTTTAGTTATTTGACTGATTGTTTGCAAAATTGTTATCTGGGGGTATTTATGATCTCCACCAAGGAATCGGTTGACAGAAAATCTTGTTGGAGACCCCAGATATCAATTTTGGAAGCAATCAGTCGAATAGGTAACTAAAAAGTTCAAGATGGCGGCTACATTTTGTCATTCTGTCAACGGATTCCTTGTTGGAGACCTCAGCTAAACGTATTTAAATTAAAATAAAACTAAGCTACTAAAATATTAAAGATATAAATAATAATCACTAAAATAAGTCGAATAACTAAAAAGTTCAAGATGGTGGCTACTTTTCCTCATTCTGTCAATGAATTCGTTATTGGAGACCACAGAGATCCCCAGATAACGATTTTAGAAGCAATTAGTCGAATAACTAAAAAGATCAAGATGGTGGCCATTTTTTGTCATTCTGTTAACGGATTCCTTGTTGGACTCCGTACATATCCCCAAGTATCGATTTTGGAAGTAATCATTCGAATAACTAAAAAGTTCAAGATGGCGGCTACTTTTTTTATTCTGTGAACCGATTCGTTGTCGGAGATCACACAGAACCCCAGTTATCGATTTCGGAAGCAATCCGTTGAATAACTAAAAGATAGAAGAAATATTATAAAATGCAAAGGAAACCATGGTCTCGACGCGACACTCGAGTCTTACAGCACTGCCATATCCGCTTCGCGGTCTCGTAGAGGCGTGCGTCTGTGTGAGTGCGTCGTTTCGGACATTTGTTCCTATTTTCTTTACTGCTTTAGGTAGATATATGTATACTGTGGTAATGGCAGCCGAGTGTTTAACAAAACGATTGCTAAAAGAGTAAAACGGACTGGAATAGAGCCTAAGCTGTAAATATTATCTATTATGTAAGAAAAAACAAGTGTAAGAAGAACTTATACTTTTGGATTTTTGTGTAAGCACGGAGGAGGCACACGAGAGCATGTACTAGTTGATGGTTAAAGACTGCATCCCCAAAAATCAAGAATCCCTTTCCAGTCTTGACAACTAAAAAGGAATGCCTCCAAGCTAGTTATCTATCAAAAACAAAATACAAACAGTACATTGTCTAGACGGGAGACAACGCAATTTGTAAACAACTTTTATTAAGTACGAATCTAGCGTACGAATTCATGGAATTGCCCTTTCCACCAAATCGATAAAGTGTCTTTCACAACAACTGCCCGTTAAAGAATACCTTTAGGCGCTACCCTAGAGGTACCTATCCTTATATTGCACTTCAATGCTACTCTAAATTGCACATTATTACTGCTATTATCTCGAGTACATGCTATGCTATTCAGTTTGTATTTTATAGCAACCGCTGAATCATACGCTTAAAATAATGTATTGTAAAATGAGGAGGTCTGTTTAAACTTTTATGCTTGGGGTAATTTTCTTGTCCATTTTGATTGACACTGCATTTTATATATGTACGTCGTATTCAGCTATTCTTTTTCTATAAGCATTCTACAATTGTATCTAACTACCAGCTGTCTGCGCCCGGCGCCGCCTGGGTGTAATTTTTTTTCATACAAACCTTATGAAAATACTTTGATTATTTCGCAGGAGTATTGTTACAAGAAAAAATTATATATATTAGAGATACTTCGAAAAAGGTTTTAAAACTAAACCTTGAATAAATTGGCATTTTCCCAATTGCGTTTGTAGTTTAAAAAAAATGATTATGACTCCTTGAGACATAATCATGTATAGTTAATGATAAAGACGCAGACGTACGTTTTACTGTTAATAAATAAGAGCTTACGATAACGTCATCAATATCCAGAAATATTGACCACTAGCTTCTTCCCGCGACTTCGTCCATGTAGATTTGATTTATCGATATTCCCTCGGGATTTTTTATTCTCCAGGATGAAAAATAGCCCATTCCAAATTTAATCCAAATCCGTAACAAACTAACACACAGACACACACAAGACTTAAGTCGAGAGTGGGGGCGTTCCAATTTCATGACGTTTGAACTTAAAGTACCCTGCTTCCAACTTACGTATTAATTTATCATCGTGCACATCAGAAGTGCTGCGCCTGGGGCCCGAGCTTGTAGCACCCGCAGCACCGCGCACCCTATTTAATATCAGTGGCAATATCTATCCTGGTCTCCTTTTAATTCCACACCTACGAAAAATCAGAAGTTTGAAAGCGTTTCACGAGAATTCAAAAGAATTTTAAGAATGGTTTTGGAATCTATAACAGCCAAATGCAATAAGTGCATATGTTCACATGTATTTAATAGAGTATAAGAGATGGCTTACCAGATATTTGGTTCAAAAAGGTTACCTAGAGGACCTTTTCAATACATGAATGATGACAACGTTAATACCTGTATGCGCTATTAATAGTAATTGGTATTAGTCTTAAGAGGATTGGGAAGCTAAAAATTTCCATACAAAATACGATAACGTTTCTCTCCGCTTACACCTAGTCCGATTTTTACGATTTTTGGCTGCCAAGGTTCAATTATAAATAACTAGCGACCCGCCCTCGCTTCGCTTCGGTTTATGTTAGTTTTCTGTAACACCCGTATTATATGTATACTATAAAAACCTTCCTCTTGAATTAATCTATCTAATAAAAAAACCGCATCTAAATCCGTTGCGTAGTTTTAAAGATCTAAGCAGACAGGCAGCAGGAAGCGACTTTGTTTTATACTATGTCGTGATTACTCAACAATTTACTTTACGACAAAAGTGTCTGTGAGAGCTATAAACAATACATAATTTCGCACAGGGCCTCTATTCTAGACGGTAAAAACGATATCGCGTTTGACCTGTTATATTATTGTTTAATAAGAGCTATCAAAACGTTGACAATACGAAAACAGGTCAAAGGCGATATGATTTTTACCGACTAGAATTTCAGCCCAGTTTGAACATACATTTTTATTCTGAATGTTTTCCCAATAACAAGTTAGAAGCGGCGGAAGAAAATGTTTTTCCATTAAATTTACAACTCATTGCTCATCTTCCGGCGCTGCCAGGAAAAATAGAAGCATCGTGAAAATTATGCCGTGACGTTACGTCGACACTCGCATTTTTACAAGCTTTATTTGTATGTTACCTGGTATGTATGTTTGGGTCCCATCTCGCAAGTCAACTTAGAGCCAGTTAAGGTTAAGTATTGCAAAAGGCTAATAGTTATTTGGAACTAGCGACCCGCCCTCGCTTCGCTTCGGTTTATGTGAGTTTTCTGTAACACCCGTACATGAAACAGGATTTATTATACATATAAACTTTCCTCTTGAAACACTCTATCTATTAATAAAAACCGCATCAAAATCAGTTGCGTAGTTTTAAAGATCTAAGCATACATAGGGACAGACAGCGGAAAGCGACTTTGTTTTATACTATGTAGTGATAGTGATGCATACAACCCCGACAGTGAAATGTCATGGTGTCTTAGAGCTGTTTCCATGGTGGAGTCAGAAGGTGGCTACAGGATCTCTGCTGCACTTAACGTGCACCCACGAAGTTTCAGTTTGTTAGTTTGGACTCGGTGAGCAGATGATGATTGTGTAATAAAAAGTACAGTCGGTAAAAAAAACTTGTACCTTTTTTTCCGTAACGTTTCACCTGTATTGATCAAAAGCATCAAATGACGGCTATTCACATCGACCAGAACTGTCTTATTCACACTCTGAAGATTTTGGGATGGGTGCGAAATTTAACTGAAATTAGGTTTGAAACTTTTTGCCCGTATTGTTGCACGATTTCTAAACCTTGATTAACCGAGCAAACTTTTGAGATGATATGCCACCTTGGTCTAGAGGTATTTTTTTTAGCATAAAGAGTCAAAGCTGTGGAATAAGAAACGAGAAATACTTTACTTAGTGGCTTAGAAAGTAAGTAATTGCAGAAATGATGCCAAAGAGTCGAATTGCATCCAAAAGGACCCATCTGTAAGACACGCAATACATATTATGATTATTTCTACAAAAATGTACTTTATTATTTCGAGGTCTTTTTTTATCTTATTAAGAACAATAAAATTCATCAACGACGCACTAAAAGTACAAAAACCTTAATGGTTTCGATAGCGCAATGGCACTCGCATTAGCGGCTGCCCTACGGTTGGTTACATTATCAAGGCAATTAAGACGCAAATTGGAGGACAATGGCGCAATGCAGTTCACTCTACGCGAGACAGAGCCATAGCTCGGTCTCTTTTTCGCTTTCAGTTTGGCCACGGCGACCCCTGCAGCATCATACGCTAATTGAGTGCCAATCTATTTTAAACCGTTGGTAAACTTACTTCGATATTCCATTGCACTCGGGGAGTGAAGTTTAATAAGGTTTCACAGACGGATCACTTAGGTCCAGCGGTGTAGACCATGCGTTGTCTGTCAGTACGTCACGGAAGAGTTATAACTCGCAACTCTGGTTGCACAAAGCACGTGAGCGGTTAATGAGGTTTCACAGACGGATGGATCACTTAGGTCCAGCGGTGTAGACCATGCGTTGTCCTGTCAGTACGTCACGGAAGAGTTATAACTCGCAACTCTGGTTGCACAAAGCACGTGAGCGGTTAATGAGGTTTCACAGACGGATCACTTAGGTCCAGCGGTGTAGACCATGCGTTGTCTGTCAGTACGTCACGGAAGAGTTATAACTCGCAACTCTGGTTGCACAAAGCACGTGAGCGGTTAATGAGGTTTCACAGACGGATCACTTAGGTCCAGCTGTGTAGACCATGCGTTGTCTGTCAGTACGTCACGGAAGAGTTATAACTCGCAACTCTGGTCGCACAAAGCACGTGAGCGGTTAATGAGGTTTCACAGACGGATCACTTAGGTCCAGCGGTGTAGACCATGCGTTGTCTGTCAGTACGTCACGGAAGAGTTATAACTCGCAACTCTGGTTGCACAAAGCACGTGAGCGGTTAATGAGGTTTCACAGACGGATCACTTAAATAGGTCCAGCTGTGTAGACCATGCGTTGTCTGTCAGTACGTCACGGAAGAGTTATAACTCGCAACTCTGGTCGCACAAAGCACGTGCGCGGTTAATGAGGTTTCACAGACGGATCACTTAGGTCCAGCGGTGTAGACCATGCGTTGTCTGTCAGTACGTCACGGAAGAGTTATAACTCGCAACTCTGGTTACACAAATCACGTGAGCGGTAAATTAGGTTTCACAGACCGATCAACTAGGTTCAACGGTGTAGACTATGCGTTGTCTGCCAGTACGTCACGGAATATAGGAGCATTTATTAATTCGTCGAGTTGCTAATAAGAGCCCGCCACAACCTACCTACGTCACGGAAGAGTTTTATTCTGGACCGGTATAGAAGGGGCTTTTTTCTGCCTTAATTTTTACGTCAAGTTCTTGGACACCCTGTATGCTCTAATAAGTAAATATATGCTTAAGGATATTATTCTTAAGCATATTTCCTTATTTGAACACCAAAACCCACTAGTTTGCAATCAATTGCAAAGTTTTCAATATCTACAATATATAATGTATCTTGCAACAATTTATTATTTTAATTTAAAAACGTAATACGTGTAAGGGCGTGTCCAAGCGTACAGATTTTCAAAAGGTTAATTCAGCCGGTCCTTCTATGAATATCGTTTTTGCCACATTCCTTCGGTCCTTTGGTTAAATAAATACCTACTCGAATCGATTAGTCTATTTAGTTACATGTAAATTCATCCTTACATTTCTTTAACTTTATGAGACGGTACAAACATATCATTAGTATGTTAAATATGTATGTCAATTATATATAACATATGTATAGTAAATGGGGATGTTGGAAGGGGAAGCCCGAGGTGAACGTTCCACGATCAGATGTGTAACGTATTAACAAAGGGCTAGACTACCCTAAACCGACGCAAGTGAAGGTATTGAGAGACATGATATGAGTGTGGAGGAAGAGGGAAGTTTGTCTAGATCGTAGCAAGTGGAAGGAAGGGGTCTCTGTCTGCCCCTACGGGAAAGAGGCGTGATTGAGTGTATTGGATGTCAATAATTTCATTTTGATCACATTATTGGTGTTCCTGCACAATCATCATCTGCATATCAAGAATAAACTATCGAATCTACCCGACTCGGTGGGCCTACGTAAAGCACAGCGGATACCCTATTGCCCCCTTGCGAGTTCACCATTAGACTAGTCAAGTTCTAGTCACCATACTCGTAGCTACATATAAATTCCAAACACATTATTGGTGTTCCTGCACAATCATCATCTGCATATCAAGAATAAACTATCGAATCTACCCGACTCGGTGGGCCTACGTAAAGCACAGTGGATACCCTATTGCCCCCTTGCGAGTTCACCATTAGACTAGTCAAGTTCTAGTCACCATACTCGTAGCTACATATAAATTCCAAATTTCAATTGAATCAGTTGCTGGAAAAGTTAATCAAAGCACTGCCTTTAAATATTAATATAATAGTAGATTATACACCGAGGGGATAAAGCACAGTTTTATGTCACGGACGCGATATTGAATCCTGAACGTAACGAAGGACTCCAGATTTAACTCCCGAGCGCAGCGAGGTTGTTACGAGTTAATTCCCGAGCGAAGCGAGGGAATTAAGAAGAGTCCTGAGCGCAGTGAGGGGTTCAAACGCGCCCAAGACGAAAACAGCTTTATCCCCGAGGAGTGTACTCTACTTTTCTCACCTTTTGCGAGACAATAAAAAAGCGAGTCTACTTAAAACAGCGTTTTATTATAGTAAATTAAAATTAAAAGTGAAAATTGATAAGTATTTGATGTTTTCTTCAATTTTGATATATTTATTTAAAACTTTGCAGTTATCACCAATGTATTTTATTGCAGCGTCTTACAATACTCGCGGCTTTTGTTTAATTTCAAATGTGTTCTGTTATGGGTACTCGTAGAAATACCGTAATAAAACGTTGTCATTCAACCGTCTTTAAATTACACAACATGGTGACAGCGGTGGTGTTTTTTAATTGAGTTTTTGCGTATTACGTACATACTCTGCGATATATGCGGTATATTTGTTAGTGTTTTATGTATCGGAGTGATATTAGTTAACATGGAGCACGCAAGACCGCCGTCGGAACTCAGTTTGGATGGCAGCCCCGTCAGCCGGGCTGAGGCATGGCGGAAATGGAAGACGCAGTTCGAACTATTCTTGAAAGCATCGGGGGTGCACAAGGAGGATTCGGCTGTGCAGGCTAGTTTGCTCATTAATTTAATCGGGCCAGACGGCTTTGATGTTTATCAAACGTTTAAGTTTGACAAGGAAACTGATCGCGAAGATGTCAAGTCACTGCTAAAAAAGTACGACGAATACTTCGGAGTGAAGGCGAATCTA